>JAEQBH010000227.1:0-131998 GCA_016808115.1 Tetrastigma voinierianum | reverse complement strand
CTAAATGAATTGGAAGAGTTAAATGTGAAGCCAATGATAGTGCGAGAATCTACAAAAGATAAAACAAAAAAAGTAAGCATGATCCAGCGAATTTTGAGGAGGAATTCAAGGCGGGGAGATTAGGTCTGTTATTCAACTCCAGGACTAAGACTCTTTCAGGAAATTTTGAAATCAAATGGAATTGGACCATATACAGTAGTATCAAGGCACCTGAATTTGGGCGTTGACACTTAGAGCCAACAATCATGAAGATTCAAAGTTAATGGTCGGAGAGATTAAGCACTACCTTGGGAGGAAAGCAATTGGAAGGAATGACTCTTAGTTCTGAATAAGAAAATTTAAAGAAAGCAGCTATAGCGTGATGATCCAGTAAAGATTAAAATTGAGCAGCTTTGTGGAGGCAATCCCATCCAGTTTATTTTTTAGGAGTTTTCTCATTATTTTTATGTTTAAATTTCTAATACCTTTTTGTGTAATTTGCACGTTTGATTCATTGATGAGTGAAAGTGAGTAAATATTTTTTTATTAGTTTTGCGGGATGATGAAAATTATAAAATGGGAGCATCTACGATCAAGCTTCAAATGCATCAGAGAGATAAAGTGATATAATCTTCTTAGGATTTTATTTAAATTTGTCTACGATATGGCATGAGATATTGAAAGTTTGGGGAAAGTTATTTTGTTCTAGTGCTTAAATTTTGAATATGATGCATGGTGGATGATTTTGTTTGAATATTTGCATGATGAAGATGAATTGGATTTGTGTTTGCCTTGATTGGTTTGTATAAATTGAAATTATTTGTGAATTTGATTTGTTCGGGAGACCTAAAAATTTTTCGTACGTGACACTAATCCAAAAGTTACAACCAAGAATGTTGGATGTAAACAAGCGAAACAGAAAGAATAGATTAAACGATGGCTGAGTCCACGACTAAAAAAATCAGGAAAGAAAAGAAAGTTGCGGCATGAAAAATTCCTTGTCGTGACCACAATTCGAGTCGCTGACAAAAATCTTTATCATTCTGACAGAATAATCAAAACTCAATAAAAGTGGGGTTTAAACCTTTCATTTTAGGCTTTGAGTATTAAAATAAAATTCATTGAAAATAATTAATTAGAAATTCTAAAATTTGATGATTAGGAAATAAATTGAGCAAAAAGACCACTCCAAATTTCAAAGTGAGTTCAATTCATCTTAACCCTTCTAGTTATCATTCATTCGAATATTTGAAATAAATTATTATTAATGCGAAACAAACCAATATGTGATTAAGCAAAATTGGTTTTGTGCCTTTCATTCAAAGGAATAATTAAATTTAATAACTCCAAAACGATCAGGAAATTCCCACCAATTCCCGACCCTCTATTGAAATAGCAAAGGAAAATATCTTAAAATCAAGGAACTTCATTTAATTCATTCTTCGAAAAATTAAAGAAAGAATAAATAGCCTTTATAGTTGAGGAGCGCAAAATCACTATGAGGATGGGAAAACAGAAAGGAAAGAAAATAGAAACAATGAGAATGAAGAGAGAAGGGAGAATGAGAGAAAAGAAAGAAGGAGTTCTACAGTGCAAACCACGAGGCTTATGGAATGAATAGAGTTGGAAAACAAATAATTCAATTTCACATTATTCCATACAAAGCGTTGGGTGTGTAATCAAGAGAGTGGTTGATGGGAAGGAGGGAGTGGAAGAAGGTTAATTAAGAACCCATCCAACCAGAGAGAAAGCTCCGAAAAAGGAAGGAAAGTCGCCAATTTGTTGAACTACCTTGTTCACAGCCAGATCACTTGGCATGAGCTCAAGGAATGCAGTGAACCAAATGAAGCGAAACTACAACCTTGAGGAGGGAAGATAAGGGTTTTAGATCCAGAAATGGAGAGTTTTTCTCTAATTTATTTATAGTCTTA
This sequence comes from Tetrastigma voinierianum, assembly GCA_016808115.1. NCBI lineage: Eukaryota > Viridiplantae > Streptophyta > Magnoliopsida > Vitales > Vitaceae > Tetrastigma > Tetrastigma voinierianum. The sequence continues at coordinate 130,088 of JAEQBH010000227.1, read as the reverse complement.
ATTGTAGAGAAAGCAGATTGTACAATATCGAAATGTTTTGATATTTGAATAAAATTCTAGTTGACTTACAAATTAGTTGTTTTTGAGTTCACGAAATGATATTGTGAATTTTTGTGTTTGTGTCATTTTCTGTTTAGCATGAAAAGAATAAGTGCTTGTATACGTACAGGATCAAATAAACAAATGCATTTCTTTCAAAGAACAAAGTACGATAAAGAGGAGCTTAGATTAGTAAGCCCGGAAATTAGGAATTTGCAAAGCTGCATTGTTTAAGAATCAGTTTAGATTGCAAAAATTGGAAAATGGTTATTAAGCGATGGAACAAAACTACTTGGTTGAAATAATGTAAGTAGCGGTGAATAAGTCTGATCTTGAAGAAATAATACACTTGGGTTAACAAGAGCTAGAAACTTTGAAAATTAGAGACATCTTACGGGGAAATTCAGGATTGAGAGTCAATAGTCCTAGAACTTATTTAGATTTATTGATTAAGGGCAAATCTTAGGTAAAAACGATAGCAAAGTGATAGATGCCATCCTTGGCACTTTGAGCTTTCTAAGCCTACCTCGATATGCTAAAGCATATCTCTCTATTTCATGATTTGACCAAATAAAGCCTTATTTCTTCAATAAGCGACAGCCCCGAAAACCTAAATTCCATTCTTGCACAATAAACCTACAACGAGAGCCCTGTTATCTAGTTTCCCATTTCGGAAAAAGTCATAAAGGAAGAAACAAGTTTGGGAAAAGTAATTTTAAATATTCACAGTATGAGGGAGAAGAGTAAGAAAGCAGAAATTGGGGAAAAAGGGAAATAAGTTTTGTCTTGTGGCCTATTATTTCCCTTGAACAATTAAACTCATGGGTGTTTTAACTTTCTCTTATTACACTCCTAATACCAAGCCCCAGGTATGGGAGTTGCTAGCTCAAAGTTCTCTAAGAGTGATACAAAAGCCCTAAGAAGACAAAACATTGCACTATTCTCAACCTTAGAAAACGAGAGAGCAAAAGAAGTTCAAGAACAAGGAACTGATCTGGTTTCAAAAATTAACTTATGTGGAAATTAAAATTCCATAAAAGAATTCAAAAAAGATGAATCAGGCTAAGATTGTGGAGAATTAACAAGTACAAAGAATAAAAGGGTGAAAAGTGAAGAGTAACAAACACGAGAGAAAAAATTAGGCTGGGTGATTTGAAACAATTTTTCATTATCTGCAATTACCAAGCCCAACATTACAAGCACAGAAAGGAGACCTCATTGATCTCGAAGGTTGAATTTACCTACATTGTTGGAGATCAATATGAAAAACAAGCCTAGGACTTTGACAAACAGTCCAGAGAAAACTGAAGATTAACTTCATTCAACATGAAGGTGAAGGGATTGGGGGCACCTTTTTGAGAGAACGGAAAGGTTGTTGGATATTGTTTAAAATGTATTAGTTTCATCAAAATTGTGAATGGAGATATTGATTCTAATTTATGAGATCAAAAAGCTGAAATTTAAAAATAGCATTAAGTATCATCTTATTTCAGGAAGGTGGAATAAGAGAAAGGCGTAGTATGAATTAGAAAAATGTCCTTAAAATTTTTAAAGCTTATTTGTTTGGGGCAATAAGAGCTAATTCTTTCTTTTCTTTTGTAGCAGGATAAGCAAAATTTTAACTTTGGGGGAATTTGTTGAGTCCAAAACTCTATTAGATTATAATCCATTTTAAAGCATATTACAAGAATACAAATGTTGATTTGTATGAGAAATGTGGATATTTTACTCTGATTTGTTTTGCGAGGAAAATATAGCGGATGCTAAAATCTGTTGAAACCCGGGAAGAGACCGACTACAAGCGGAATTAAATTGCGCAACCTAAAATGAGATCGCTGACAGAGGCTTAGTTGTCGATCATTTCAAAATCACGACATCACCAAAATCAACTTTGAGGAAGAAATAGAGAATACTTAACAAGTGAAGTGGTGACTTGAAGGAAAGGGTTGCGACCAGAGAGTGGAAATTAGGACTAAAGATTATTCAAAGAAGAATCTTCATGTCGCGACATCACGCGATCACGACGTCAATTTAAATCTCTCGCGAGATGTTAAGCGTGGATCCGTCCAATGAAGCCACAAAGGAGTCTTTGCAAGAGAACGAAGTTGCAACTAGTTTGTGAAAATTTTTATTGAAGTCGCGAAACATACAGGTTAAATTAGCGACATAAAATGGAACTTCAAGTCTATGGAAGACTGAGAGTTACGGCAATTTTATTAATCGAGGACCACAAGCGTGTGCGACCACTCACTAAAGGTCGCGACCGGAAATAAAGCGGGAAGAAAGGAGGTCGTGACATCACTAACGGGGTGCGACCCTAGAATAAAGATGAGAAGAGAAAATTAGTTTGCAACAAAGGCGAGGTTGAGACCATAAAGAAAAATGGGCGACAAAAATTATGACATCACCTTAAAGTGTGATATCAAAATGAAGCTTGTGAAGCAGGAAGGCCACTAACACAATCATGTGAAAGTCAGTCACAACGCGAGTCAGCATCATAAGCGGAGAAAGATGGGTCACAACTTTAAAATTTGCTTTGGCATGCAACTCGAGGAAACGAGAAGAGAGAAGAACAAATGATATCACGAGGAGCGTGGTAGTGACATCAACTCTGGAGAAACAACGAGCAAACAAAGGTCACGAGCTACAAGCGATGTATGACTATTGATCAACTGATTCTGAAAGCGGTAAATAGAAACAACACGGTCACAGAAGCCAGGCTGATAATCAAGGAAATTCTCATATCGACATCAATTTGAGAATCGCGACATAGGGCAGTGATGAAACTAGAGCTGCTTTAGGATTCCATTTGGAGCTTTTAGGGATTCGGCCCAATTTCTTTTGACAGTATAAATAAACCCAGTTTAGAATATTAAAGTAGTCTGTCTTTGCTACCCGGGGAAAAGGGGAACTCGGTGTATAGTTTAGAGTATATTTTATTTTTAGTTAATTTCTTCTTGATTTGAATACATGACTGGCTTTAAAAGCAGTGGAGAAATTGTAGTTTTATTTGTACTATTTTCTTCATAAAATTACTGCCTAAAAAAATATGAAATCTAGACAAATTTCTGGAATTCATTTCTTCTGGGATTTTCATTAAAATTGGTTGTATGTGTTGACTCCTCCGTTTCTTAATTCGCAATTCGATGTCGAACACAACTCTACTTTGGATTTGACTTACATTTAGTTATTGTCTTTCCTGCATAAATTTGGAATACTTATTTGGGTTCGGATTTACTTATTTGGTGTCATTATTGAATTGATAAGTTCTAATAGATGCGAACTACCGAGTTGAAGAAATAATATATCTTGCCCCAATATCCAGGGTGCCCACTTCGTGACAGACGGAGATTCACGAGCTAAGGCATTCTTTTAAGATTATGCTAGACTACCATTAACAATTTACTTTAGGCTTTATTCATTTTGATAAATCCCATTCGAAGAAACTACTCTGGGGCCCAGGAAGTTGGAGGGTATTTAACAATATAAACATGATCAAAGTTCACCTCAATCTAAAAGGCAATTCTTAACCCATTGATGAGATCTAGTACGAGGAAAAGAAACGACCCAATAGATAATCTGGAGGTACGAGCTACCTTTTAAGTGGTAGAACTTTGAAAATCCCGAGGAAGGAAATAAAAGTGCTGTACATCAACAAAGAATGGGTGTGAGTATTGAGGAGAGAAAGGATACCTAGATCTTGAGAAGTTAGAGATCTGATGACCTGGTTTGAATCTTACGTGTTTTTGAGAGGAAAGCAAGGTTATCAAACTTGAACTATGGAAGATCAAGTTCCAAGGAATTTAGTATCTTGGATAGATCGGATCCATCCAAAAAACAGGCAATGTCTGTTTTTGTGTAGGAATTGAGCTGATTTCATTATAATTCACTGATAGTTTTAGATTCTCACAGGAAACTAGAGAATTCGATCCAGTATTAGACTCTGAATTTATTTTTAGTCATTTTAATTTGTTTTAGCTTAGTTAAAAAGTAGTTAATAAATGCGGAACCTTTATTTTCTGGGCCTAGCTTCCATTTTGAGTCTTTTCGTCGAATAGCATGGAAGTTTAGTAGTTCAAGGAGTAAGTTGATCTTAGTCGTACCAATCTCTATGGGAATGATACCTGGACTTACATTCAGATTTTACAACGCCTTGACTGTGCACTTGCGATTGTCATAGACTAACAGACCCTTATTTTTAAATCCTTGAACCTTAAGAAGAGAATATTTTTATCAGAACAAATTTTATCAAGTAGCATAGATGCAAGAAAATGCAAGGCTCTTATAACTATGAATTTTGAGGGTTTTTAGTCTATATCGGCGGGCGATGTGCAGGAAACCCCATAAACTTGACCAGAGAATCATGTGAAGCTAAGTCGTGTTGTTTGCTGAAAAACCTGTATAAAAAATTTTCTTTTCTACACTTGTGATTTTATAAATTTTCAGCAGCATAATAGCTACATATAGGACATGTCCCAAAACCTGTAAATACAATTTACACTTCTAAAATATGGCAACCAACAACACTTCTTCAAAAGAGCCTCAGGCTCATGTTTCATAAAAACAAAACTATGTACATACATATGCACAACTATACAAGTTCAAGTATTTTCTAACAAAATTTAGTTACATTTCTTTACAAATATATACAGTGAGTAAATACAACCCACATATAACTATAAATCAGGAGGACTACCGATATGTCGAGTGTCAAGCCATTACACTGTGCACGGAAGACGAATTTTTAAAAACAGGGAAAATAATAGGCTAAAAGGCTTAGTGAGTCTATGCTTTATAAAATGCTTGCTTTTACTTGAAAATGTCTTAAAGCTATAAAAGATCTTTTACAAAACACTTTTAGAAAACGCCTTTGCTATAAAAGTTTCTAAAACTTTTAATAAAAATGTGCCTTATCGATTGGTGAGTTTAGTGTATGTAAAATGCTTATAAATATAATGATCAACCACTAGAGGCCTTTCTTGCTTGTTGTACCCTAGTAAACATGGGAAACCTGTGTCTCTATCGTGCCGGTGGAAGGACCTCGTGTCCACATAACCTATTTCGGTAAATATGATTGGAATGTCGCATCACCACATAATGAAAAGCTATGACGCTAACCCCTATATACTCAGTGCGATGCCACGAGTCCTCCTCTAATATGCCATAATGCATGAAATTAAAGTTTATGAAACCGGGCAAAATATAAAAATAGAAATACAATCATGTCTTAACTTCCTCATGCACGTATGGAATACCTTTGACCGGTAATGCTTGCTTAAAACTATGGATTTCTTAAGGCCTAACTTATAAAATATAAGTTTTGCTTGCCTAACTTAGCACTCGTTTGCTTCAATAAAGCATATTGGCAGCTTTTATAAAATGGTTTAACAAATCAAAACCATAAGCTTTAAAATATGGTTTAATAATTAAAATCATAACATACAAATCATAAAACGATTTATAAACAATACATTAGTATTGAAAAATAAAGTTTAGAACACTCCACCCCTTTACGCTTACAGCAATAAGGCACGACTTCTAATTTCTGTCTCGGGTTTACCCTACACATTCAATGTATTAGACCACACGCATCATCACAATCAAGGAACTTGCACACTTGGCCCAGATTCTAGACTAAAGGGAGCTTTTCGTAGAGTCAAGAACACCAGATCGGGTTGGGCGAAAAGTTATAGTCATCCAAAGTTGAAGGCTTCACATGAACATTGACATACGCGAACCCAGAAAAATGCGTTTCTCTGGTTCTCTAAACTCCATCCAAATAGCTCATAAGGCTCAACCAAGACCAAAACAACTCCTAGATGGAAAATAAACCCGAAAACATCAGTCGGGATCAAAAACTAAGCCTCAACACGGGTCAGGGAATTTGCTAAAAGCGATTTGAAAGAGTCGTATCAGGACTATCCCCAGAAACAATCCCAAAGAAGTCCAACTCGGATTGTTCGAAAATAGTCTAAAATTCAACGGATTAGTAAATAGTCAAAAAAAATTCCTAATCTCAGTCAAAATTTTGGTTAAAATTTCACAAACTCTCGACCTCTAAGCGAATCCAAGCCATTGAATAATAGCCTTTAGGATAGAAATAACACAAGTAGGAAAATTCCTACCTCTTGGAGTTGTGAAGCGATTAAGATTTTGGTACCCGAGCGTAGCTCGTTTAGCAGGGATGACTTTGCCTGCCATTTCAGAGGCGAGAGCCTACGATCTGATTTCCATAGATCTTAGAGAGAAGTTTCTTTCTCTCTCTCTTTCATGCTCACTTTCTGTTCTCCCTCCCCGTCCGTTTCTCTCTTATCTCACTTTTTGACTTTTTTTTTTCTTATTTTTATTATTATTTGAATAAAACTCATATTGCCCTGCATTCGGGGTCGTTTTACATTAATTTATTTCTTCTGATTCAATTTATTTAAAATGAACTTAGCTCAAGCCATTTCTGACTTTAGAATTTTTGTAAAAATGTCGTCCACAATCCTTGGCGGCTTATCACTTGAAAATCGTAAAATATTTAAAAGCATACCGAATTAAAACCAAAACTTTTCTAGGTTACTGAATTTCAGACAAATTACTTGCCTTGATCCCGTTTAGTCATCGAGATCTAGAAGATTTTCTGAAGCTTCCACACGAACCATTATGGCAATTTATTATTATTATTATCCTTTTGCAATTTTTGAAAATTTATAATAATAATATTTTTTTTCGGGTTTTACAATGCCACAATTCTTTGAAAACTTTACAATTTAATCCTTCAAAACAACTTTCAAAAATACTACTATGGCACTCAACTAATTAAGGAAGCCTTTGGTGCACATATGCGATCCTACCGTTACACGTACCATACACCCTCTCGGGACGGGGCGTTACATATTCCTTCATAACCATGTAAATATTATTCGTTTTGGACCTAAAGGACCTTCATGACTTTTAAAGCGTGTTTGACTGGGTGGGAAGTGATTCATAGTTATACATAGAGTATAACTGAACTTTCTCCCATATCTAATATGGGGATATGATAAAATACCCACATCTTGAACTACAACGTTCTCGTGACAACACCTCCTATAAGGTCAAACAAGACAAACCCCTCACATGGAGTTAGAGATTAAACTCAAAATACCATTTGTAGTAATCTAAGTATTTTTTAAGGGGAAAAAAACAAAATAAAATAAAATAATTCTTTTAAACTAGAAATGTACAGGGAGTATTCTCTAGGAACTCTCTAAGTATAAAATAAAATAAAAATAGTAAATAAACCCTTTTTGTGTTCTGCATAGCCTCTTCTCTTGATGAGTAGAACCATGTGGAAAACCTAGAATCATTGATGGACTCAGGGTTTGACTTATTGAATTCAAAATGTAAGATTACCACTCATATTATAGTGAATGAAAAAAGAATGAGATATTGTTTTCATTCTTCCCTAAGGAGTTGAGTTTTTGTTTGTAGAATCCCGAAAACTTAGAATGTCAAATCTAAGATTGAAGAAGTAGTTCAAAAAGTAAGATGTTTTCCTTATTATTTTCTAGAGTTCTTTTATATGGATTCTTTTAATTTTCTTTAAGTTTTATATCAACCCTAAAGAGAGTTAGATTTAAATTACACTTTTTTTTTCTTTAAGAAATAAAATAAAATAGGAGTTGGAGGTGTCGTATAGAATTGATTTGATAAGAGAATTAAAAGGAATTAAAAAAAAAAAAAGTAAATCTTTGTAAGTTATGAGATTGCTTAGATAAGAAAAAAAAAATAGTAACCGCATTAAGCTTTTAGTTTGAGAATAAAGAAAAAATAAGTAGGGGATGTTGTACCAAACAATGAAAAAGTAGGAAACATTAGAGGATCATTATTGCAAAAACATAATAAAACAAGAAGAAAGCGGGGACCACATTAAGAAAAACAAAAGAAATGATACAATTGGAATTTTAGAAGATGGGTGTAATGTCTTGAAAGTAGAGTTGAAAAGTAAAATGAATGTTGAAACATGATTTTGATGAGTGTAATTGAAAAGAAGACAAAGGAATGTAGTAAAAGTCAAAAGGTTCTTGTCATGAATAATATCATTAAATATAAAAAAAAATTATTAGGCAAAACCTTAATACGTAGGTCTTAAAAACCCTAAGTATAAGATATCTAAGAAATTCTAGTCATGATGTATGCTTGAAAACAAGAAAATAAGAATAGTTTTAGATATTCAAGATTTATTTTAGAGAAAAAAAATAAACAAATATTTGAGGATAAGTTTTGAAAGAAAATAATAATAAACAAATACGGTATGTTTAAAAAAGTTACAGTTTTATAAATATATGTATTTGATAAGTATTTGAAGGCATATGTAATTTGGCAAGTAAATATTTCTATTAAGATTTGAGAATTTATTTAGAAAGGAATATGATTAGGAGTAATTATTCACGAGTAATTATAGGATATAAGATATATTAATAATACTTGTTGTCAAGTATGATAATTTATTTAGAGTAATAAGATTTCCAACAGTGTCTGGAGTAATAATATATTTATAAAATGTACTGATAGTATTTCTTTATAGTGGAAAATGATTTAGTTTAGAATAAGGTAAAAAATAATAATAAATAATTAGTGTGAAAATAAGATACATGAAGGAAGAATATAGGAGTTTTATAAAAATTGAAAAACAGCGTAATTTAAATAGTTTATTATTTGAAAAGTTGTTAATATGTTTGAGGTGAGCAGATAAAATCATGTTGATAGAATAAACTTTACATAAATGCAAAATTTTATACAAAAATATTTGAAATAATTAACTTTTATTATTATAATTAAAGTTACAAAATAATATTGGGTGCTATAGGCTTTATTGGAGCCCTCTATGCACGAGGCCCGTACAACTAAAGGGACACAATTGGGCCGGTCGGATCGAGCTCAATTTAGGAGCACAGGGACTAAGATATCCTCCTAGCGGGGAAGGGGTCGACATTCCCAGAATGCCATCCTCGAGAGGTTAACAAGTCTTTGCCCGGATAGACTCCCCTGAAGAGCGTATGCGCCCTTCCATGCCTTGCCATGAAGTCAAGGTGGACAAACGCTCTCGGGGTCCTGTACTCGGGAAATATGTCCATTTAAAAGGAAGAACTAGTCTCCACGCGATATAGCCATGCACAGCATTTCCTTGCGATCTCTACTTCAAAGGAAGAACTAGTCTCCGCATGCGATATATCATGTATGCCAGCTAGATTTGGGGGGAAGCTTGATCCACTTTCCCGCGGAAAGTGGATCATCTACCTCTGATGAAAATCACGAGGAAATAAGGTATGCGTTTCAGGAGTCAAAAAAAAAGTTACAGTCTTTTGAAAAAATGGGGATCTAACCAGGCATTGGAGAGCGACAGCGGACCTCATTTGCTTTCTTAACTATTATTTGTTTCTTGAGTTGTCACGAGGCGAAGTGTATGTTCGCGATCCGTTGGCGAGAAGATTCTGGAGACTACAATTGGCGTCGTCTGTGGGAAACGCCTAGCAGGAAATCTCATATGCGATCGCGAGGTGCACAGTTCACGCTTCTAGTGATCTCCCTTTACAGGGTTTGGTAGTTCCGGATTCATCCATGGGACCATAGAGATTTACGGCTTCATGTCTACCGACCCGAAGCTATGGCCATCGAAGATCAGTTTCTCGGCTGGTCATTGGGAGGATGGAAGCTAACAAGAAGGAAGCGATGAGATGGTCGAATTACGTGAACATGTGAACCACTTTAATGGGAGAGCAGATGCTTCTGGTACCTTGGGAAACAATCGAATTCGAAAACCCTGAGTCTTGCCTAACTTGTACCCCTAACAGGGAAAATAAGGGTAAAGAGCGAAGATCTACGACCATAGTGATCATTCGACAGGATGTGAGTTCTCTTGGTGACTCCTACGGCTTCCCCGTCACTTTCCACCACCCGAGAACAATGCTAAGCCAAGGTCGAAAGAGACCTCCTCGCGGTCAATGAGTCTCTAATGGTAGTGCTCTTGGCGTGCAGTATGCGGCGCCGGTAGATGCCTGAATTGGCCGGAACATATATCTACCGGTTCGAAGTATGGCCGCAATTTCTACGATCAATACCGGGTTAGGCGCCTCCACCTCACGTGCGACATTTTTATCCCCCTGTCCGAGGACCTCATGATATGTTATCCTCTCCTTTTAGCTAGCATATCTTGGATTACGAGCCTCATCTCGGATTTGTCATTCCACCGTTTGCTATGTACGACGGCTCCTCTGATCCATATGAGCATATGTTACATTAACCGATGATGATCCTTAGGCAAGGAGCAGTGAGCCCCACGTGGCAAGGTATTCAGGCTAACGAAGGTCTCACTCTGGCTTGGTTCCTAAACTTCAAGAGGATCCTCTAAACTCATTCGGTGAATTATGGTAGTATTTGTATCTCGATAATCTTAGATCGTCGGAAGAAACATCGGCTGCTCTAATCCATCTTGGTGGGGCGGCCAGTCCGTCGAGGGGACTTCACTGGAGATTTGGGCAAGTCGATCCAACAAGTGATACAATGGATCTGATGCCCAGGAACTTCAAAGAAGCTTTGGTGAGCCTCCTTTCTTCCAGTCCCTTTCCTTAATCCACAACCATGGAAGGCGTGTCGGGGTGGGCGGGAATAGATATTGGCTCACAGAGGATAATATTCGAACCACCTCACAAATAGTAATGAAATATATATTTGCCCAGGCGACTCAAGTTGCCCTAAGAGCCGGCTGAACAAAAAGGAAGCCGGGAAGGCAGTTAGCGCCCCCAAAAGCAGTTAGAAAAAGAAAAGGGATCCTCCTAATTTCACACTCTGCATCTCCTCTGATGGCTGCTCCCCCTATATTAAAGGTTGTTATATTGTTGTTGGTTTCACCAGGGGAGTTTAAATAGCCCCCACCCATGCGAACGCCGAAGTCAGGACCAACAGCCGATCGAGGTGTGACTATCCACGGAGACCCTGACCATGAAACAAATCATTGCAAGGCCTGAAGTTCTTGGTAGAAATATTATCCGGGCGGGGTACCTCGGAGATTGAATTCGGGGAGGCGCCCGGCAGAGCCAGAAACCGCCCTGCCGGTAGATAGAGCTATTGTTGCTCACACAGGCATCCGTCGGAGCTCGACCCACCATCAGCTTTATCTTTGGGAGGCCAGATTGATGATCAATAGTCACAGAGCGAGAGACGAAAATGCTCGTGCGGCCTCGGTGGAGCGAGAATAAATGCCATCGATTACTAGGAAGCGAGGCGTAAGCGGTTCGGGCGTCGGTATTTATATCCTTTCACTCTGTGGCTTGGGCAGGTCGTCACTCCCAATTATGATGCACTTATGCTCACCTTGTGTGCTGTTTGATGTTCCACGAGGTCCTTGTTGATCACGGCCGGTAGCGGTTGAGTTATTCTGACTCTAGCCTTTATCTGGAATGAAAGTCTTGCCAGTCATCTGGGTTAAGTGAGTGAAGATGCATGCGGATTCAATGGATCCACCACACTGACGGTGGGTGATATTACTCTCTCCTATAAGTGGGGATGTGTAACTCAACAAGTGCTCATTTTGATGGTTGAAGATTTGGCCCATCTGTTAGGTATATAAAGTAGATTGGAAAGAACCTAACTTTGTACCATGAAAGCAATCCCACGACTGCCACGAGCTGTCGGGTTATCTATTGCGTCAGGGCGGGTTGACCTCAGGTAGCTAATTGTTGCACGTCAGTGTTATCAGTTGTCAATTCACGAGCGCGAAAAGGGTAAAGGCCCAGATGGCTTACGCCCCTCTTGAGGCTCACTTTAGTCGCAGCAATTACAAGACTCGTCAGGTGCCATACGAAGATGATAAAGGCTCTTAATTGGCGTAGATCCCACATGATCATGCTCATAGGCAACCGGAAGAGATGCACCTATGCCGAGTTCCTCCCTATCCAGGAAGAAAAGAAGGCCCGAGTTACCAAAGAAGTACTAAAGCCTAACGCCGGCGTATTCGGCAGGACCCGTCGGGCCTTGCAGGGGATAAAGCCTGCGTGGAGGGCGCATCCACAAGTTGAGCGTTCTCCCGTTTGCTGGGCATTAGGTAGAGAAGTCTGGCAGCTTCCACCACGGTAGCCATGAGATCTACATCCAAGTCAGAGTGGAATAACCTTTTGAAGGCTAGTTTTATGAAATTAAAGTACTCGAGAATGGCTTTACGTAGTGTAGTAGTTTCGAAGAAATATGATATCTAAATGTTTACGGATCATAACGGCCGTATCTAAAGATAACTTCCCTTTACCCGCATTGATTAGATTGTCGGCGCGTATTAAACGCGGCATATTATCATTCTTGCAGAAATATTCTCGGCTACCATCGGTCCCACATGTACCCGCACGATGCAGAGAAAAGCGTCTTTCATCACCCTCACGAGCTATCACCTTTCTGATATAATGCCATTCGGGTTAAAGAATGTCGGGGCCACCTATTAGAGACTGGTAACCATGATGTTTCAGCCACTGCTCGGGAAAACTATGGAAGTATACATAGATGATATGTTGATAAAATCCAAGGAGCGGCCGGATCATCTGCGTATTTGCAACAAGTATTTGACCTCCTCGAGACTGTGGTATGAAACTCGATCCGTGAGGAAATATGTTGGAATTTCGTTGCTGTGAATCAGGTCACAGGTTCATGATGCAGCTGTTGAGAGGGGGATTAGGCTAACCCTCCTAACCCAAAGCCATTCTAGAGTCTCCGGCCGAGCCCACGAAAATGTTGCTGCATATCATGAGTGAATTATTTGCCTTGGGGCCAGTTTATTTCAGATTCACGGAACAGCTTAAAGCCATTTTTGCAACCTAAAGGGAGCTAATTCGATGGATGGAATGAAGAATCTTATTCAGAGCTTTTTATTCGAGATCAAGCAATATTACTTAAGACTGATTCGCAAGTCCAGGCAAAAATGAGACTCTTTATCCACTGCCGTCTCGAAAGCAATGATAGGTGCGCATTGTTTCAAAGAATGAAGATGGGAAACAAAGGCCTATGATGTAAGCGTGAATGATCTAATTGATGCGAGAGACCAGGTATGATCATCACCAGAAACCGGGCTGCCGCTTGCCCTAGAATAGTAGCCAATCCGCCCCTACTTCCAGGCACATCCCATTGTTGTATTAACAGACCTCCCTCTTTCCAGACACCATACATATGCGACTTACCGAGAAGAATGGCTGGATTGAGGTGATCAAACTAGTAGTCGACATTTCATTACAGAGCCAAGGCTCTCAAAAGACAGTCTTTAGTTTGACTTCATAGCGGAACTCCCCCAATAGGAAATGCGCCCCTACAACTTAGATTGGTGGACTCTTAATGTGGGCGTCAGGACAAGCGGAAAATGGGCATTGGTTTCTGATTAAAAAATCCATCCAGGATAAGATCGAGGCAGGCAATCTGGCTCGGGTTGGTGTGCCTCTGGCAGTCGGGAGTATGAGGCCATCCTAGTCGGGCTTGAGCAGCAATTGCCACATGCGCTGCCAAACTCTAATCCAGTGATTCCCAATTGTGGTGGTGGGCGGAGTTATATGAAGAGTGCACGAATCCAGGACCCTCGAATGGTGAAGTCGTCTGCAAGAGTGAACATCGGCTTAGCAGGCTCCAGGTTGCACACAAGAGTGAATATATCCCCAAGACTCAGCAGAAAGACTTATAAACACTTGGTTTATGTGGGCGCTACGCAATCGAAACCATATTGCGCCTATCTTTATCAGCCGGTTGATTAACGTTTACATCGCCAGTAAAAATCAAATGGACGGGAAACACTCCATGCTGGATGGACCCCATTGTTATACCCTAAACGTAGGACAACTCTACAATGGAAGGGACAAGGGCTAGCTTCAAATCAATGAAGCTGGTCTTCACACTTCCAGTCGATGAGCAGCTGTTCAGATAGTCTTGGGTGGCCGTATGCAAATGCACGATGCTGAGGCGGAGCCGCTGCGTGTTAAGTACACATGAAGATCATGTGGAAATCATCCTGTTGTGACGAAGCACCTTTGCGGCCCATCGGGCCCCTCAGAGTGTATTAAGCTGACACCGAGAGGCGATGCCGTGATTATACTTGAAAGTGTGACAAGGCGCTAGACTTTGCTCGATCGCAGAACTCCGTCTGAGATCGATCTATTTTGGGGCCCATGGCCCACACTTTTCCCAATCAGGGGATCGATATAGTCGGGACCACCTTTATGCTTTGGCCCAGAAGTTATTATTGGTGGCCACGACTATTTGGGTAAATGGACAAGGAGTAGAAGCAATTACCACTCCTCAATCAAAGACCGCTGGGGATCATCATGTTTTTATCTAGAAGATGTGTATGTCGGTTTACAATCACGATCCGCAAAATCTGTTAGAAACTTTTGTCAGGAGTTAGAGAATAAAAAATCCTACTCGCTCACCATTACTAGCGAGGAAGCGGAATACGTTACAGGGCGACGTGGCCATCTTCCCAGTGACGCGAGCGGATGGAGTTGATAATTAATGTTGATTGTTTGAGGTGTTGAGACTGGAGTGCATGACTGTGGCATGGACATCATCTCCATTAACATTTTACTGTGGATTGAGAGACTATGTTCCTGGGGAGTGATTTTGTGAGAGTAGGCATTCTGAGCTTGATGGGAGGTTCATTGGGATCAGACATTATAGATGAGTGGGGGTACAGTGGGGTTAACGGCGTCATCACAAAGTACGATTCCGAGTTCTGGCGATGATTGACCCTAAGAGCGTTAGCTGAGGTACGATCATAGAAAGTGTTTTAGATGGGAAACGACGGAAGTTCTAACTAATGGAGACCGCTATCTCTTGGCGGATCAGAGCTGCTGGGTATCGAAACGCGGCGTTGGATTAACACCGATGGAGATGCTCACTCTGAGTGTGTTAAAGGCTGGTTATTGTTGCTGCTAACGTGACTATAAGGTTCCAGAAGCAGCAGGAGTGCATTTGAGAAACGACAGGCTGGGCCAGGCGAATGGTGAGAAACCAGCTGGGCAGTGCTTTGAAAAATAACTTTGCTCGATTAAGATAAATCTAGCAAATCAAGCTAAAGCCCCGGGTGGCGCGAGAAAATGACCTACGAATAATTTAGATAACTTACATAACCGTCAAGAAGCTAGCTTGGTGGCGCGAGAAAATGACTGCCGGCTCGATTAAGATAACACCCTAGCCCGAATTAGCTAAAGCAGTGGTGCGAGAAAATGACACATCGGGCTCGAGTTAATTCGAATCTGGCCAGTCAAACTGGCCAGGGTAAACGTAGAAAATGACCACACAGGCTCGATTAAAGATAAATCTAATTAGTCAGCTGAAGCGGAGGATGGCAGTAATGGCCTATGCGGCTTAGTAGGGAGTGGCACCCTAATTGAGGTGAGCTAAAGCCGGGATAGCGCAGAGAAAATGAGCCTATCTAGCTCGAGTTTAGATAACATCCAAGCTGAGTCAAACTAAATTCAGATTGATTGTGAAAAAATGACCACACCCGGCTCGGGTTCAAAGATAATATCTATTTGGTCAGCCTAGCTTGGATGGCGCGGAAAATGACCTATCCGACCTAACATAGTTAATATCTTGCTGGGCTATATGAGAGTTCAAATGGCGCAGTACGGTAAGACCTATTCGACTGTCCCATAGGTAAGGTATTATCTAGTGTAATGCACTGCCCCAGATGATAGCACTCAATGTGAAAACACATAAAATCGGGCACGCATTACGGGAATGAGATATCCCGTTTGATGCAGAGATAATTATAGCTCTACAGGGTTCATAGAAAGAAGTATTTCTCAGCGGAAGATAAAATGCCTTTCTAAAATGTCAGGTACAAAAAACAAAGAAAAAGATTGTCTGCAAAGTAAGTTAAATGAGAGAGATAAACAATAATTTCAAGCCCTAAGCAACCCTCGGTAAGCCTTGTCAGACATTGGGGGCCCCGATGGAATATCTACTCCTCCCTCAGCAGCCGGGAGGTCCTTGGCTGGAAAATCTTCTCAGGTAGTCTCGAGACGAGGTACCGGTGGTGGACAAAGCGGATGAAGGCACAGGTGTCGAGGATTCTGCAAAAATTTCGAGAGTCAAGGGCTTATGTATGCGGCATCACAGGGCTGGGATCATGGGCTTGCTCCACGCGTGTATCGTGTGTAAAGCAGGTGGCAGCGTGGCCATAGTTGAGAAAAATCCACATCATTTGCTCGCATCAAATTGCCTCAGTCTTGAAACTTCTTTCGCGACTCACCAATATCCCCCGGAAAGCTTGCGAGTCCTCTTTGATGGCTGACTCCAGCGAGGCGGGGAGACAATCGCTCATTAGTTGGTAGCCCGTTCTCTTCCTCTGCCTTAGAGGCATGCTGCTGCGGCTGTAGCGACCCGAGGGCTGTCGAGCATAAGTTAAATTTCGGGACCCAGCCTTGACTACGACCACCTTGATGCGGTCAGGCGTATTGGACTGGTCGGATTCAACTCCACTGCGTGGAAGAGACCTTTGCCCTTGTCTCGATCTCAATACCATCAAGATTTCATGTCGGCGGCATCCTTTCACTTCCTCTACTTTGGCCTTGCTTATCCATTCTTTAGCCTCCGACTCAGTCGACGGTCGGGTTAGGCCTATTCAAGCGTCCAGCTCTCCAGGCGGCTTCACATGGCTCTCTGATTGAAGCTCTGCATCCTCACTTGGAATTAATGAATTCGGTGCTGGAAGGACATCAGTACATGAGGAATAGTAGTGATGCTTTATAAGAAGCTTTATATTTAATAAAACAAAACTAGCAGTTTGAGGAACTTTTTACATAAAAGTATTACTACTTTACGACTCTACCAAGTACCGGACATAGTTACGATTAACCAGATCTACATCGTCTCAGAGCTATTTGCTGAATATCCTCTTATAGTACCGCGGGAACAGCCACCAAAATATTCTTCTTTGATCAAAACTACCGGTGATTTACGGGCATCCGTAGCATTCTACGTCTGAGGTTGTCTAGCGATGGCTCTGGGATTCACGATTAAAAGGCCTCAGTGGTGCGGGATGAGCTTCATGTCGTCGAACTGGAAGTCATCACTTCTCACGTCGCTGAAGCGGGTACGCGGGGAGATAAGGTTGGCAGATGTCGTCGGCGGCGAGAACTCTGCTAACGCCGAATGGCGCAAGCGCATTGCCCCGGGCAGTTTTCGGACGGTCGGGAGAATGAGCCCACTATAGTGCGGGCTTAAAAATCCGAGATTGCTCTCGCCAGAGCTCCCACGAGGCGATGTTATAGAACGGCTGGCTCATTGAATCCCGTCTGGGGTGCGAATCCACGTTACCGCGTCTCCAAACCTTTACCCAGTGGGGGCCAGGTCCCGATCCTTCAGCCCGTTCAGCCTCCCTCTATAAATCCACATTGCCCGTTTCGCTTCAGGGGCATAACAGTGATGTCTATCTGTCTTGTTCTTAACCATCTTCCTGCAGTGCAGGCTGGAGTTGGGACGAGAACCCAAGGTATAAAATCTTCCACTTGGGCACCGGGAGTACTCTTCCTGGGTTTCGTCCTCTTATTTCCGATTTTCAATACTGGGGCGTCACGGAGGTCCACACCTAAGTAGAAGAGGAAATGCGAGAGTGACGTGTGGGATACACTGCGTCAAGGCCAAGACTCCCCAGTGGCTGAAGTTCGGAATCCCAGCCCAGTAGAGGTCAATAGATGCAGACGGCGGTGACACATTCGGTCAATGCTTCAAACCTAAGATTGATTGATGGCTGCCTTGCGATAAACAGCGAATCGGAAGTATGAGTGTTCTACGTCCACAATCTCTATCAGCTGTAGCGAGAATAATCGAAGACTATGGAGGCCCGGAGCTGCCTCTCTATCGACAAGGTGATTAGTGCGAAGTATATTTTGGACGCCTTGTTTTATTTTAAGGTTTTGAGCACCTCTTTGTGTACTAATCGTTTTGTGGTCTTCTGATTGCACATTAAGGTCCTATTATTCTACGAATGCATTTTTGTGTGGCAATTTTGGAATTTTATTTGACTAGTCTTGCCAAAATTGTTGGAGTCGATCAAGCACGAAGGGTCGGTCAGATTCATCGTTGCCAGGATGGATCCAGGAATGAAAGAGGCAAAGTGAAAGAAAAATGGGCATTCTTGAAATTTGCATCTGTATTGCCTCAGCCGCTATTCATCCTGTTGCCCGTTCACTTGCTTTCGTTGTGCCCTGTTTTTGCATTTGTTTTTAGTTTCAATTTACCTGCAACCTTCAGATTTTGTTTTTTTTTTTGTAAAATCCTGTGCGAGCACTTATAAGCCTCGGTGCGGCTGGGCTTTTAGGTATCAATCACTTCACTGTTGGCAATGAGCGGTGGGCGACGGTTCTTGTGCACCTCAACTCACTCCACTTTAACCATTTTATTTTCCATTTTCTCATTGCCCAAACACCTTTTGATGACAAATCAAAGGATGTTTTGGCTAAACCTCCATCCTTGAAGGGGAGAGCCCTTTGGGTGCTAGTTTTGAGGTAAATAATTGTTCTCTTTGCTTTTCATGTGACGTTTATAGTTGTTCACGTTCTAACTTCTCTGATAGGTTAAAAATCTCACCCAGAGTACTCTACGCAATATGTATTTGGCAAAATTTTTTGGGCTCGGTGGATGATACTTTCCACTAGATCACTGATACCCTAGTTGAATTATTTCTAATAGTTATTGTAGGGTGGTTTTTGAGATATGTTTTCTTTATTAGGGACATTTTAAAGCGCCTAATCAACGCCATCTTTCAGAGAAGAAGCTTTTGAGTTTGAGTTTTAAAAAGCTAAATGAAGATTGGTCGAATGACTACAGTCCCATCCTCCCAATAAATGAGGGGAAAGCCTTGGACATATTGAGTTACCCTAAAACCCTAACCTTGTTGACACGAAGAGACACGAGGATTTCTTTTTCTTATTTTTCTTCATTTTTAATTTTAATTTGCACACTATCAACCTCATTTTATTTTTTCCCCAATCTTGTTTTTATCACACCCACAATCCCAATTGAAGTGCATTTTTTGAAACTCATTGTAAATCAATTGATAGAACGTCCACATGTTCAAACCTGAGCCACTATCTTTGTATTAGCTTTGCTCACGTCAGTATAATAGAATCTAGGTTATAAATTTTGTTGATTCGAACACTGCACATAGCATAAGCAGAATGCGAAGGGTTCTTTAAGTGAGAAGAATCTCACGGTGAGCTCTTGGAAACCTCCAGCAGTCTTTGAGGATCTTCTCGAGGATGCCTTATTTGCCTTGTGCCAAATACGCCTCCAGGTTTTCCACTGCACTTTTGATGTCCACAATCGGTCGCGAGGTAAAGTCATATGTGTTTTATCATGTATCTAGCTTGGCCCTCCACAGTTCTACACACAGGAAGGATTGGCCAGATTAATATCGAGATAGTAGGCAGGAGAGCCCGAGGAATCATCGAGGCCCCACTAGAATAACATCTATGGCCTCTGTTTTAGGAGAGTCGGGAGTCCATTCCACGACTATGATGAGATCCAGATCTGACATAGATATCATTTGCCTTAATATCAAGAATGAGCGAAACAGATCTCCGACCAATGAAGATTAGAGCTCGTATAAGTTCGAGGAGCCGCTACCTGGGTTAGAATTTGGACATGTTGGGATGAACAAAAGGGATTCGGCGGAACACTGGTAGGAAGTCTGGCTTGAGGGGCGGGCCTTGGGAAAGAATCCGATCGTAAGTTGCTCTCGAATTAAAAAACAGAAGCGCATTGTGTTCCCCCCACCCTAAGTGGACTCATCCGGCTTTTCATTAACTTCAGTGTATGCGCGGGGATCTCTGGGTGGGGTTCTCAGATTCCTCCGTTGTCGGGGACGAGAGATGATATGGCTTCTTGAGGTTTCCGTCCACAGCACGAGGCCCTCGTCTACGACACACGGCGGGTGGAAGTTTCTTCCTCACCTCTAAAATCATTTCTATAAAATAGATCAGAGGGAGAGGAAGAGGGAAGCAGTATCAACCTGGCCGCACACCAAACGGGTAAAGCAAAACCACCAAACCCAGGAGCAAAAACCACGAACTGGTAAGCCCCCTGAACTGCCTCGCCATTAACTTCCAGCTGGCGGAAAAGGCCCAGGTTAGCAAAATTCAGCACATTTACAAAGGAAATAGAGATTACCCTAGAAGCGAAAACTAAACAAGCAATCTAGAAAACGATTTCTAAGCGACAAAGTTGTGCTTGAGTGTATATGCAGAAGATTTCAAATTGGTGAAAGGAAAGTAAACCCAAGGATGATAAGAATGGGAAAAAGAAAAACCCAATGATGACTCCCTACATACCAACCGCCTAGGACCTACGGGCACATTAAATGCGACGCTAACCTATCCTTCCTCCAGTCACTTCGCCTCCTGGCGCTCCAGCTTCTTTAGGGATTATACGATGGGGGAATCTGATTAGAGGATGAGCCGCCTGACATCTTAACCTATTTACCCACAGCTCCAATCAGTTTCCATATTTGGATCCCAGTAGATGGCCAACGGATTAATTCATCTCGAGATAGAAGTAAATGTGAGAATATCGGTAGAGCAAAAATACATAAGTAAATATGTCGAAGAAGAGTCACAGATTTTATTAATTTGGCATGACGGCATCTGCATTACATTCATTGCCACCCCCTATTAAAGCAATCATAGCTGAGAAATGCTGGCTACATAGTTAGGTAAGAATTAAATACTAAGCGGGGCCCAAGGCGTGCAAGGCCGAAGGAAGAAGCCGAGTAACAACGGCGTGCAAAAAAAAAAAAAAAAAGGAGGAAAGATGGAAAGGGGCTCGAAGGGGAGATGGCTCGAAAAGCCCATTGATTTGGCCGGAGGGTGGTGTCCTTGGATCGGAGGATTCCATTCAGGTTTAGAAACACCCGAGGAATGAACATGGATAATCTATTCCAATTCCGCTCAAACCATGCAATCTTTGGTTTGATTCACGCGACTGTACTCCCGAAATGGTCAAAGCGCGATGTCCTTCATTTAGATCCACGAATCAATTCTCAACAAGGATTCGATTATCCTTCTCTGCGGAGAGCTTGAGGAAAACCGATGTGCGGACCAAATCATCCTCCAGCCTTTTATAATAGCCACTAGCCTCAGGGTCATCTCAAGCGATCACTTGACATCAATGACTGAAGTTAGAAATTCGCCAGGCAGCCACCAGCATTGGTGCCTATTGTTCCCCATGACATAACCCGGTCAAAGCATGTTCTCTTTTTTTCCAGTAGAAAGTGGAGTGCCTGGCGGGAAAATGGGGAACATTGGCAAGATGCCATGGGCTTTGGCCCGAAGCCCTCAGCCAATAGGCCTGTCTGACTAAAATACAGATTGGGCGACCATTAGAGGCAGGCACAGAGGCTGTTTAGGAGCCGGGACTAGATATCCTCCTAATTCGGGAAGGGGTGAGCATTCCCAGATCTGTAACCTCTCTCTGAGGGGTTTAATAAGTGCTTGGGATGGAGCTCTCCCCGAAAGGCGTATCGCCCTTCCATGCCTTGCCATGAAGTCAAGGTGGACAAACGCTCTCGAGGGTCCTGTTTCTGAAATATGTCCCATTTAAGGAAGGACTAGTCTCCACGTAGAATGCTTAATAAGCCACCTTCCTTCTTCAGTCTCCCCTTAAAGGAAGAACTAGTCTCATACGCAATATATCGCCACCTTCTCCTTAGATTTGGGAGGCTTGATCACTTTCACGGAAAGTGGATCCCTTCCCTACTCGATAAAGAAAGTCACGACAGGAAATAAGGTATGCGTTTCGAGTTCAAAAAAGTTGTCTTTTGAAAAAAAGGAAGGATCTAACTTGAGCATCGAAGAAGCGACGGTGGAAAGTTGTTTTGCAGGTTGTCACGAGCGGGTGTATGTTGCGATCAGGTGACTCGAGAGGAGTGGAGACTACAAATATCAGTACAAAATATCAAATTACCAGGAAAGTTTTAGGATCACTAAACTTATAATTTTATGAATAAATAATTAATTATTATAGTTTCTTCTTTATTATCTTAGGAAATATTTCTTTGGATAAAATCCTTTTAGATTAGCTCCTAACTTTCAATGCCTTTAAGTACTTTATTGAGGTAAGAGATATTAATACAATTTTATAAGAAAAATATTTTTATATGTTTTGTCTTGAGAATATTGTTGTCTTTATGCAATTGAATGAGGAAAGTTTATTTTTTTTTTTTATTCATTTGATTGTCCATGGATCAAAATAGTGATTTTGCATAAAAGTGTTTAGGATTTGTTTTCTTATGAAAGTGGAAATTTGTGGAGATATTATGTTTTGTAAATTGAGTTTTGAAATTATGTTTTTTACTTTAGTTAGTTCGATCATGTCAACGAGAAAAATAGTTGACACTATTCAGGCCTTGTCAACGGGAATAATAGTTGACTAGCTACGTTTCTTGTTAGGTTATGGTGGTTGGACATCAGCCTCTAGGGCTTGAGTTAGAGTTAGTAGTACTAGTAGTGTTGATTCTATCACCTTAAAATGAACAGTTTGGCTAGCCACCCATTTAGATATCCCACATGGCTATACCATTGATATTTGTTGACAAGAGGGAAAAAAAATGTATTTGAAATGTATTTGATTTTGGGATTGATATGAAAATGTTATATTCGAATTTGATATGAAATTGTTTAGATCATATTTAATATGAAATCGATTTGAGAATGTTTTGATGGAAATTTTTTTAATGTTATGTCATATTTAGATACAAAAGGTTTATTAGAGAAAATCTCTTATTTGTTATATAATTTAAGAAAGCTTTTTATCCATAAAACTGTATTAGTATTTGCGTATTTAGATTTAATCTCAAATTGCCCTTTTATAGACCTCGACTAGCTTGAGTTCGCATTTTTGCTTTTTCCCCCTTCTTCATTGATCGTTTGAAACACCAGTTTCAGACATGGTTTAAAGTCACGGTAGCGGTTATCGACTCGGAGGATCTTGAGGCATATCGATGTCAGTGTATCGACGATATCGGTCAACCGCATAGAATTATTTTTCAAAAGCTTATCACTTTTACAATGTTGTAAGCAATCTAGCACTCTTGATACTCGAGCTCTCTCCTCCTTTATGCTCCTCACCTTTAAAGTAGAGGCATTTAAACTTGACTAAGTTAGGCATATGGACAAAAGCGCAAGTCAGAACAAAAATAAAATGCTAAAGGTATAAAGAAATATTATATAAAACTATGGGTTGCAGTAAATGAGTTAAAAATATTAATAAAAACAAAAAAAAACATTTATGTCATATATTTAATATTATTTAAATATTCTAGGAAGCATTTATTGAAGAAATTTATAAAATAATTGTTATAAATATGTATATTATAAGATTAAATGAAATGTAATCTTAAAAAAAGAAATTATTATATAATTATAATTATAATTATTAGAATATATTAATTTATCTTCTTTTTTGCTCTTTTTTTACTTTCAACGGCTAGTAAGTGTCCCCATTGGGACTCAGTTTGGAACCACCTATATGCCCCATGCTTGTTTGTGACTTGATGAACGTTTTACCAAATTTGAGCTAGACATTATTGTTTTTATCAATAATTAATAATAATAATAATTTAAAAATATAAATTATTTTGGCATTTCAAATATTTACAAAACAATATTTTTATATTGGGATCCATATTGATTTAAAAATTATCTTGATTCTTTATATTAAAAATTATCTTTTAAAAATTAATTTAAATAAAAATGTTTATTTATTTAATTTGCATCTATCATTTTGCATTCTGAGTAGTAATCTATTCCTCACAAATTCATTTCATGGGGACTCGAACCACTGGACCTATCCTCCCATGCACATTGAAGATCCAAGACTACGGGAATGACCACTAATTAAAGAGCCTTTAGACTTCACAATGCGGTAATTCCTGCCTTATACCATCACGGCTTGGGTTCGATTCATTTTTATAAGGTTTTTGTGAGTGTGCGATGTCGTTACATGGTTGGCAATAAGTGGACTTTTAGTTTGTCGCATTGTTGGCTGATTAGGCCCATGAGTCCCACATGTGGCATCGAGCAACGAAATTTGGCAGCTTCCTTGGGTGCTTCCCATTCTTTTTGGTGTCATGTGATTTAGATGTCTTTTCGATGAGCGCTTTTGATTATACGTCGTGTCGGGCAGTTATGATTATGCCATTTGTCAACTGATTGTAGCCTTCTCATAGGTTTTAAATATGTTGTTTTTTCAAGAATATCTAGGGTTATGATTGCCCATAATTTGTAGTATAGTTGTTTCCTGTTTTCACTTAGCCAAGGTATTTCTTTTGGGAGATGATAGTTTTATCCGAGATGACGCATGGTACGTCGTTCTTGGGGGGACGTATTTTGGGTTTTTGTCTTATTCATGTTTTGCTTAATACATTACGGTTTCGCTTGGAGGCTCCCTCGCTCTCAGGACGAGGCACACGAGCTGTCTCCATAAGTAGGTTTTTTTTTATTGGGCTTTAGCCTTTATGTGGATCAGTGTTTGGGCCTAGCATGGGTGGGCCTCACCAACCGCCTCTGGCTCTTCACCAATTAGAATTCAGGTTTTATTAGCTATAAAAATAATTCTTCACCTTGTTATTAAAATACTATAAGCTGAATTAGTTTTATAGCAGTTAAAAGTAATTAAAATATTTTTATACAGATTGGAGACCATGTTATTAAAATAATCGTCTCTTCCTCCAAACTTCTCTAGCCCTAAACCAGCACATCAGCTCCTATACTCGATGTTTTAAAATCGGAGACCCGGATAAGCTGAACGAGAAAGTTATCGATTCAACTGATCGAATCGCCGGTCATATGGATAATTTATATATTATTAAAAATAAAAGGAAATAATTTAAATTGATTTGGCGGGTTCAATAAGTGGCTGAGTTCCTACTGAGTTTAGAAGCAGTTCCAAGAAAAACCTTTGAATCCAGAGGCATTTTATGCCATTCTGAGTTTTAAAACATTGCTCCTTACAACCTTGAATCGATTAGGAACCTCTTCCATTTGGGGCGCCCTCCCTTTTCCCTTTCGTTGTCACTCCCACGTAGCACGGTCATCATTATAGCACCACTCCCATTGGTCACTGCCTCTTGTCGGTACCACCTGTGACGGACCAATTCCACGTAGAGAGGAGTTCGAGTTCTTTTGCTTTTCCTCTTCAGCCACGTGCTGGCTGAGTTTAGAAAACCGGAATCAATTTTGGTACGTCGATGAGAAAGTGTTCATTGTTAGTTCTGAAGAGAAATTTTCAAATAAAAAAATTAAAAAAGTGTAATTTTTCAAATTTAAAAAACTAATTTTTGCCTTTAATATTATGTTCACCAGGAAACAGAGCGGAGCTTTACCAAACACCTGGATGGAACTGTTTGTAGTCGCACTTTTTGGAATTGTGGAAGATTTTCTTTTCAATTCTGTGATAGCATATTCACATCCATTGAATATCTAGGACATCAGGTCATTATCAGATCCAGGTCTAGATGATTTGTCCCTTAAAATCTCTCATAAAGAGGGTGGGATATATTTGTTGACTTGCCTGAACAAGTTCATTCATAAAAATGAACGAGGGCGACCACGATGCGATATTATACTTATAGAGACTATACACCTTGAATACATATGGATTGAAAAACTCTATACAAAATATTGTTGATGAAAAGGGCCCATAGCCCAAAATTTCTTACAAATCTTGCACTAAGCAATTTGTCTACTTGATTAAGTTGTTATTAATGTTTTAAAAACTGAATTAGTGACTAAACCTGAAAATTCAAAGTTCACGGTTCATTTAATTGACCAATGAGTGAACCCATGGTTGAACCGATGATGTAATAAATAATATGTTATTAAAAAACAAAAATAAAAACTAAAATATATACAAATAAGTTTAAATTTCATAATATTTTTCTTTTTATATTTGATTTATTATAATATAAAAGTCTAAATATAGTAACATTTTAATTTTAAAAATGGATTATGTTTAATTTCAAAGCTTAACATCTTAAGAGTAAGAATTAATTATTTTAATCTTAACTATTCTTAAATTATATGAATAATATTATAATAAGTAAAATTGATAAAAGGGTAAAATATATACAAAATAAGTAAAATTCATAATTTATTTTTTTTATATTTGATATTATTATATATAGATTGTAAATATATTAATATTTTAAATTTTATAAAATGAAATTTACCTTATTTTTAATATCTATATAGATAAACCTTATTTATCATAAAAATAATACCTGAAATCTGATGCGAGTGGTTTTATATCTCTAGGTTTGCTTGAGATTTAGAATTCAATACCCATGAATGCATCTTTATTTGATTTTTACTCTAAAAACAGAACCATCAGACTCTTAACTATTAGAAAGATGATTCCCTTAAAGAAGATTTCATGCAACAAATGACACAGCTTGAGTTCAATGGTAGCAATGTCAAATGACAAAAAGATGTAGTGCAGTTTTTGGAGCCCTCACATGGCTTAGAATAATGTAAAAGCGAGGAGTTACCATTATATGGTACCAAATCTAAGTCTATAATTTCTCTAGATCTGGATGGCGGCGTGACCCACGCCCAGATTGGTTTGTTTCACGAAATCTGGGTACCTGATCAATTTCAGTGTTGGGCGAATCTAGATGAATAATGGCGATCACATGGCGAAGATGCATGCCATGTCATGGCACTAGGAAAGGACATAGCACGTGAGTGGGACCAAAGTGTCATGCTCTGGAATACTATGCATGAATGTAAAAGTGGTTGCTAAAGGGGCATGGGTGACAAATGGTGTGAAGTGCTGGGTGTCAAGAAATTGGGTTGACAAGGTGTTATACACCCGGACCGGATGTTAAGGGAGGAGAGGAAGAAGGGAGAAAAAGGGAGAAGGAAAGAAAGAGGAAGGAGGAGCCGGTGGGACTTCAGTTTACGAAGGG
Organism: Tetrastigma voinierianum; assembly: GCA_016808115.1. Classification (NCBI taxonomy): domain Eukaryota; kingdom Viridiplantae; phylum Streptophyta; class Magnoliopsida; order Vitales; family Vitaceae; genus Tetrastigma; species Tetrastigma voinierianum. The sequence continues at coordinate 103,090 of JAEQBH010000227.1, read as the reverse complement.
GTGAGGGATCGGCGAGTGGGCTAGTCTGCACTCCACTGAGTAGGTCTTCTCTTGCAGGGTTGATCGCTTGTTTAAGAGCCATTGATGTGCGAGGTCATAACAAGGAGGGAGTGGTTTGAAAACAACTTTGATCAAACTGTAATGGTTGAGGATCGATTTTCTGGATCTTTTCTACTCCCACTGGCGATATACGGAATAGATTGTGGTTGTTGGAAAATATGGACTGAATTTAGCTTATGTTTTGGAAAATATGGGCTGAAGTAGCTTGTAATTCTTTGGAGAAAACATGGAGTGGAAAGCTGAAAAAAAAGAGCTCAATTTGCATGTATTTCTTGGGTTTTGAATAACATGCGGGTTTCTTTCTTTACGAAAATGATGTTGAATATATGCATGCTGTTATATATTGCCTAACCCAAATGGAGGGGCTGGTTGGCTACAGTTTTGAATGGCTTGTAATGGTTTAGGACCGGTTTTTGGATCTTTTAAGCTCCCGGAGCTAAGTTACAGGACCTGGATTATCAGTTCTTCGGGAAAATATGGACTGAATTTAGCGACATGCTCGAAAATATGAATTTGGAAGTAGCTTGCAATTGCTAGAAAACATGGACTGGAAAATATGTTGTGCATCTTTATTTTTAATTTGGAAAGGCCCGGAAAAGTATCAGGTTGCATGTTAATTTCTTGGTTTGAATAATAAGTGGTTTTTTTTTTATGTGAAAATGATGTTGAGTTTTATGCATGCTTCAAAATACATATTAACACCAGGATTATGTGCGGTGGGAATTACATCTTTGTAGATGTACTTACACCCATGAGGCTTGGTATGAAATAGTTATGAAACTACATATTGCTGTAGTTTCCTTTGCTTATGCATATATGGTATGTAAATACCATGCGTTAACGTGTGCATTGGCGGGGACATCAGTGGGACTCGGTATGAGTGCATGACATGACTTTTAGACAAAGTGTGGGTTTTATCGGAGGGTTGTCACTAAATATTATGGAGTAATAATCCGATAACTGTAGAAGGGTTATCAGCAAATATTATTAGAGTATGTTCAATAAAACTATATGAAGGTTTTCCAGTAACTTACGATGTAGAGAACGTCAATAAGGTTTTCAAAAGAATTTAACATGTTTGAAACAGATTTTCCTTGCATGGAAAATGCATGTATGAGGAGTCGAGTGAGGACTGAGACATGGAGAATGGTATGTGGACTTTCATGTAGAAATGTGCATATTTTTACTTGAAGATATGTGTGGATGTGCTGAACATGGCATTGCCGCATGTGTTGATGGGATGAATCATGCGTGCATTTCGAGTTCAGATTCTCGATGTTCTTTATAGCTAAAATGCATGATTTACATTCTTTTCATTAATATTACACTAATCTTCTTTATTATACTGTGAAAGTTCTTTTACATAGAATATTAGCGTGTTGGAGATAAAAGGGAGCTAAAAGATGGAAGAAAACATAACACTGGCATAAATGACAGGCGGATAGCATAGGGAGTACCGCCCCGGTATGCGTGGCCCGAGACCCTTCCTTTGTTGGCCAGCACTTAGTGGCGAGAGGCCCCCCCCTCGCCGGCGTGACCCAGGAGACCAGCTCAAGTATTTCCTTCATGCTTGTGAAGCAACCTTTACAGCTGCGACGTAGCGGAGCACCCTGCCCCAGCGGGAGCCAGCGAAGACCCCCTAATTTTACGGGCATTAAGTGGGCTGTGTCCAGAATATAAAAGGGAAATATTAATTTGAAGACCAAAATGGGGTGGGTGACAAGAAGAAGGAGATGAATTTGGGGAGATCAGTAGGGAGGCGGATGGGAAGGAATGCAAAAGGCGGATTTTTACAGTTCTTCCCTTAACCTACTTCATGATTCGAGTGCAAGTCGTGTAATGAATAATGATGAACTAATTATTTTATCTAGGGTTTCGGCCCTACGCCGCGGTTTGATGGATTGATTTTCAATTTTGACTTTATTTGGAATATTAATGTGAAGGTGCATATGTTTGCTTTAATTTTGGATTTAATTACATGTTATTGTCAGCCAACAAAGCATGCTAAAGATGGGAGTTTGGTCGAGAGAAGATGACTTCTAGGGACATAGTTGGCTGCTGTAACCTTGGAGTAGTCGAAGAGTGAGAGATGTATTCAGGCCTTAGAGTGTGGCACATAGGAGATTTGCATTTGGGCGTTTAGGATCGAGGGGTTGGGAGTAGAGATGCAATACATCCACTAGTGAATGAGGCAAATATATCTCAGAGAGATATCTTGTAGGAAGATCTGACGCCTGCCAACATAACTCATATGAATATTAATAAGTCATATTGACAGAAGAAGCACCCATCAAAGTGTGGTAGGGACGGTAAAACCCTAGGTTTCTCATCCGTAGATATAATTCAATATATCGATTTTAAGTTTTTATTAATTCGTAATTTAGTCATAATTCGCTTTAGGATTGGAATCAAATATTGTCGAAGTCATTAAAATCAATAATCAGCAGCTCTCTTGTGAGAGAGCGACACTTGTGACCATAGCTACACTAAATCCAACAGACGTATACTTACTTTATGGGTTGTGTTTTCCCCACAATTTTACCTCTACACTATCAGCTATCTATCAGTTTTTGGCAGCAGTTAGCTGGGGAGAAGTTTAGATATTGATATTGACAAGTGCCATGAATGATACTTTGGATCAATTTACTTTCTTTAGTTCTTCTCACTTATTGATCGACTTTCTTCTATTTTTGTTTTTCTTTTATTCACTGGTTTGCGTGTTTCTCCTTTTGTGCATCACAGCAGAATATTTATTTGGTCGATCTCATACATGTAATTTGGGAAGAATGACCCAGAGTGTATGCAGAGACAGAGATCACGAGGGGCTACTTCCGATGGGATCACCAGGGCGAGCGGACACTACGTAGATTCTGATAGGAAGCCCACGTAACTTCGACTGAAACCATGACGTCAGGCAGATGCGGGACAGATTCATGATCTGGGATGAACCATGGGAACAGAATGGACAGAATCATAATCAGACCATACACCGCCACGTCACGCGACCGATAATCCCCATATGCTCCTTAAGGAGTTTGCCTTGCCACTGATAGTTGTTCAGTCAGCTATACGACGGCCACCTATACAAGTGAACAACTTTGAGCTAAAAGGAGTAACTTTGCAATTAACGAATAATATATAACTAGTTCCATACAGGCTGCTTAGTGAGAATCAAATGCACATTCAGCTTGACTTTATTTAAAGTCACGTGATACGGTCAGTACTGTGGAGTAAATGGAAGAAGCTCTTTCGGGTATAATTTATTCCCACATTTGTCATTAGTGGACCTAAACAGCTTGGTTGACCATGTTAGCTCCAGACTCATAACCTCTGTGGAATGACACCAGGCATGATTTCTACAACCAATTTTCTTTGCAGAAATAAAGCTCAATTGGTACGAAATGACACATTTTATGAATATTAATTAGGGGAGGAACCTAGATGAGGCTTGGGAGAGATTCATGACTGTGAGAGATATGTCCATCCTATGAGATTAATTAAGTGGATGCAGTGCATATGTTTCTAACGATTTAAAGCGACTGACCGAGGACAATCATTGATGCTTGAGGCGGAGTGTCTTCCCCCGATGAAGAAAACCACGAGATCAAGCCTACATGGATGCTCTTCTACTAATAATCCTTTGCTTGAGATGAATGAAACACCTAGGAAACCTAACATGGAGCAGACATAGATGGTATGATGGCACATTAAAAATCATGCTTCTTGGATTAACTTCAAACGATTCACGAAGCAGCGAGCGATAAATGATGAGAATAGTCATTAGGAAATTGTGAATCTTGCGGTGGACAACTGATGTATGGGTGTGTTGATCGAGAACCAAATGACGTTAAGAGCAAGCCCAATATGAATCAATGAGAATGTTACATGAGGCAGTATGGAGCAGTATTGCATATCGAAGGAAACCGAATGCTAGAATCGAGGAATCGGGGCGTCAAGGCAGGGATGAAGGTAATAAAATAGTCGAGTATTGGGAGGAGCTGTGGATGGAGAGGAGCTAATTCAAAGAGCAACATGCCACTGCCACACAGGAAGTGAATGAACCACCCTCACAGGAAAGAGAGCGTAGACTTAGACGAAGCACTTAAGAATTCTCACCTCGCACCACTTTTGGAAGCACATAGATGTAGGCCCAAAGTCAGATTTTTGAACCAGACACCCTTTTAGTGAACAATCCCAAAAGCTTCAACTTCAGAAACTTAGATATACAAGTGACTGGAATGGCCGATGTTGTGAGGAGGCGGAGGAGAGGAGGGAACATTCAGAGTGAATTCTAAAGTATGGAGCAGAGCAAGAAGGTAATGAACATGCATAAAGGCATCATCACACATTAAGGAGTGGCAAAGAACTAGTAATACTAAGGCAACCACTAGTGATTGGGGAGGTAGAGACGGAAGAAGTAATCTAGCTAGCTTACGGTGAAAAATGAATTAGTGAGAACGACCCCATTAAGAAAAAGTTAGGTGAAAAGAAACTGATCGAGGTTGACCCTTTGGGGACTAAACCCACTCTCAATTTCGTACCCTGCGGCAGAAGAAGAGTAAATTGGACAAGCAATTCACCAAGTTTAGGTATTCAAAATGCATATAAACATTTCCGTTTTAAGTGCATTAAGACCAGATACCGATTCGTGAAATTCATGAAGGAAATCTTATCGAAAAGAGCACTCGAACTATCGGACTTTTGAGAGGCAGTGAAATCTCATTGAGGAGTGTAGTGCCATCCACGCAGCAAGCGCAAGTTAAATTTGAAAGACCCCTGACGGTTTTACTATACCAGCGCGAATTTGGAAATTCCGCATGCTTTGAGAGGCCTTGTGCGATATGGGAGCAAATGTCGACCTCATGCGAAGTATCTATATTGAGACAATTTGGGATTAGGAGGTGAAGCTTTGGCCCAACCACAGCCACACTCCGGTTGAGTACGAATGGGTCACTGAAACCACTAAGGGAGTGATAGAAGGCGTCTTGGTCAAAGTGGACAAGTTCATCTTTCCGGCATATTGTTAGATTAGGAAGAGATAAAAAGAAATACACATCATCTTTAGATGACCTTCATTTCTAGCGTGAGGAGCAATGATTGATGTGCGAAGGAGAACTAAGGTGAGAGCCCAAGGAGAAGAATCACCTTCCATGTATTTTGGCCCACGAAACACCTAGATGACGATCCTAATAATGATACCTCAGACTTTCATCTAAAAAGGGGACTCTTTACGAGGCGTGGCAAACTTAAGGATAAGTCTCATGTGCTACACAAAGAGTTACACAGAGGATCAAGGCCATGACAGCAAAAATAGTCCATCCACACGAGCAAGCGATTTTGAGGCTGCGGTGTGTTAAGGCTACTGGGTTCTCTGGGTGTATGGAGGCTGCGGGGAATGTCGAAATTTATTTTGAAGTAGCGTAAGCATAGCCTTGACTTCTGCAGAACCCAAGCTTTGTGAGATTCTTTTTCCCTAAAACTTGAAAGTGATTTCATTCTTTGTTGCTTTCTTGGTGAAATTTTTGTTTTTGGGTGTCTTACTTTTGCTTATTTTTAAAGTATTGGCGAGTCTTAAATAAGGAGGGAAGAAAAGCAAGGTCCCATCATTGTAATTCATTTGCGGCGAGAAGCCCTTTACGCGTGGAGGGGCAACAGCTCATTCCGCTTTCTGATCCGCTATGGCAAAGCCCTCTGAAATGCTGTGGAGGGGAAAGGTACTAAGCGAAGCCCTTGGTACGGCCAAGGGGGCTGGCTTCATTTGCGTGGCTCACCCCAATTCACTTGTAGTAGTGAAGCGGGGGTTCCGCGCCCGGCTAACGTGGCGTGACCGTCGATGTAAAGAACGCCGCGGCGGCCGGTAGCTTTGTTGGACATCTATAAATTCCACGGTGACGTCGGTTTGCACCTGTACCAATTTTCGCCCTTTGCCTGCGCGGCATGGTTTTCTGATTTTGCGGATTGAGGCGGGGAAATTGATACCATGGCCTGGTCGATGATCGACCCCAGCGACACCGGCTCGACTCCATCATGGGTGGCGACCCTCTCCCCTCAGGGCGACCTAAGCACGATTTACCATCTCGGAGGCCGGCGGAGGCTCTTTCGCGGTCGCTATACAGCCGTTCGTGTTAGGCGCGGGGCTTTCCCGCCCCGAATGCTTTCTTCCGAAGCTTCTCCATCGGAACGGAGAATGCTGTGACCTATGTGCTCCTGACTCCCTGGAGTGGCCTCGATCGTGCAGGAGTTTCATTTCAACTGCGTTCGGGGTTAGCACCATTGTTTGTCGGGGTGGTGGTGACCCGGGGCACCCGAACCATCGATGGCGGATCTGGGACGAGGAGGGCGGCGGTGAAGAATCTGAAGGGGCGGCTTATTTGGGGCGGCTTAGAGAGCCTGATGCGAGAGAAGCTCTCACACGGGAGGCGGGAGTATGGAGACGCCACTCGTCGACTAGCGAGTTCACCACATTTTAGATGCATGCGCTCACACCCGCCAGCGGGGTTTGGTATAATTTTCTATGTGTCGGGGTCGACGCCTTCAATGCATCTGATCACCGTCCGCAAGGACTAGAGCGAGTCCCACCTCCTTTACGCCACATGACCAGGATTCGATTCGACCTGCGGGACGGTCGTGAGCGAGGTGTCGAGGTATTCACGTCAAGCTGTGCGGAACCTTGATCCATCCCTCACACCCGATCCACTTCCATTGCTCTTGCCGATCAATTCGGGGTTTTCGATGTTGGACTCCGGGAAGCAGTATAGCAGGCGCACGCGTTCACTTTGCGGGGGTAAAAGTTGGGAGCCCGAGGCAAGTCCAGATGATGGGAATGAGAAAATGATGGCCCGTGGTCACACTAGCGTGGGCGCCGATGGGCTCAGTGAGCCTAAGGATTTCCCAGTTCGCGACCCCGGTCCACTGACAGATCGGATCCATGCACCCCACCACCGACTGACGTGGGACCCGAGTGTCTGGGGAATTGGGTTGCCTGAGGCAGACATGTGGATTCCATCGGGCTAAGATGGCCACCATCCATGCGGCCCGGGACCCGGTTAACAAATGCTTTCGCCCGACACGTCATTTCACAGCCGCCACCTTGTCGCCACCGTGAAAATGATTTTACAGGGCGTATTTCTTTGCACTAACCTTCCATTGGGGACAACTGTTGGTTTTAAGTTGGGGTGTGGGTGTATGGGGTGTGACTTAGTTTATTTTGACAGTTATTTTGACTTGGGTTATTTTGCTATTTTTCATGTTTGAGTCCATTTTCACCACTATTAGTTATTTTGACTTGGGTTATTTTCTATTTTTGCATGTTTAGGTCCTTTTTTTAGGCGTGTGTTAGGTTGTTTCCATGCACCAACATGTATGAAAGTTACTATTATAATATAAACAGTCTCGGAGTTAGTATTAGTATCACACCCTTAATTTAGGCATGATGGCAACAAAGGAGTTGTAGTGATACTGAAAACAGCCCATGTTCAGTAAAAGTAGGGACTCTGGGTTGTTTAACAATTGGGACTACGTTGTGTAAAATTGCGAGGAAGCAACCCATATCTGTAGCCCTTTTTAGATATCGAACTCAATTCTCTCGAAGTAGGCTATCCTGTACCACACACGTGATCTTGGGGTACTAAGCTGACTCACGGACTCACCATGCAAGGTTCTACGAACCTTAGGAAACAAACACCTAAGTGATGGGGACACACATAAAGAAAAAGAGAGGATCGCGCTTTAGACTACTAAATAAAAATAATAAATAATAATAATAAAATAATAATAATAACAATGTGTATCATGTCGAATCTAGAACCTGCAGTCAGAACTCAAAAGCCTAATGCGAAACCGATTAAGCGGGAGCTAATGACTTCCATGCGCTATAGGACAGAGGATGGATAATCTCACCAATCTAGGACACCAAGGTTTGGTTTGAACTGTTCGGGGTGAAGTTAAGGGCTGGATAATAAAGAAAGTGCCCTGTAAGCGGTGAGAGTCACCAATGGATTCCACCTTTCTGATAACCTACTTCAGAACTCTCGGTACTAGGCCTTCGGTTGTCTTGAGGTTAATCCTTAGGAGTAGCTGGAAGCATGCTCAATTGGTGTTCTCATCCTTAAGGTGTTAAGCTATTCCAAATGGCAGGGTTCGATTCAAGAGTTTGGGAGATGCTAGCAGTTAAAGCCTGCATTGGAATCACTTTAACCCACGTAAGACTCATTGGGAAAAAATTATTGAGCACTAAAAATAGATTTGATTTGCTTTGGTACGGCAAGGACATTCCAGTGTAGATTCTTGAAAGCTAAACAATCTAAGGTGATACAGGATCTTTTCCCCAGACTGTGGATTAATATGGACTCCTTCTTGCTGTTGTCATGTGTGCCCCAGCATATTCGTCCATATAGTTTCCGCGTTATTCTTGCGTGCCACATGGTGATCTATTATTATTGGCAGGGGACAAGTGAAGCTAAGTTTGGGGGTGTTGATTGGGGATAGATCATGCGTGCATTTCAGTTGAATTCTACGGGTGTTCTTTATAATAAAATGCATGATTCACAGTCTTTTCATTAATATTACGCTAATCTCATATTATATGGTTCATATAGAATATGGCGATGTTGGAATCAAAGGGAATTTAAAGGCAAACATACTTGAAGCGAGAAATGACAAAGGACAGCGAAGTGCCAGCTAGTGCGTGTGAAGAAGACCATTCACTACGACGTGCTTTGCCGCGATGAGAACCACGCCGAAGCGATGACAGGAGACTAAGGATTTAAAGAGAGGGTCACCATTTGCAGGTGAAACACAGCATAGCCGCGGCGTAGCGGGTACCTTTTCAAAATCAGGAGCAGCAGAAGAACCTTGTAATTTTCTAAACCATTGATTAGGCTCGTGTCCGAGGTATAAAAGGAAACATAATTTCTGCAAAGCGGAAAGGAATTGGATCTGACAAAAGGAGATCTGAGGGCAAGGGAGATCAATAGAGACGGATTAGGGGAAAGATGTGAAACGGTTACTAGCAGTTCTTTCTCTGACCTACTTCATGATTCGGTCGTCAATCTATAATGAATAATATGATGAACTAATTCTTTTCTCTGGTTTGTCAGCCTAACCACGAGTTTGATGGATTGATTTTCGTTTTGCATATTTGAATATTAATACCAAAATTTTGTTATGTTTGCTTTAATTAAGTTTGAAGTGCATGTGTTATTTGTCAGCCTGGCGTGACATGCTAAGTTTGAGATCAGGGAAGAAGATGACTTCTAGGGACACATGGTTAAATGAACATACAGGTAGTGAAGGAGTAGAGATATTTCGGATGCAAGAGTGTGCGATCGTTTCTACATTGGTTTGAACAGAGGGTTTGAGGTAGAGATGAATATCCAGCTAGCGAGATAAGGAAAACTTCTATCTAGGAAATTTATCTTGCAGGAAGGATCAGCCTTACCAACATAGCTCATATGAATACTTCAATAAGTCCTTGAATTGAATTGGCACCCATGCCAAGTGTGGTAGGAGACGGTAAAACCTAAATTTCTCATCATCGATATAAATTCAATACATCGATTTAAGTTTTTGTTGAATTCTAATAATTTTTGTCATAATTAAGCTTTAGGGTTAGATCAAATAATATGAATCATTAAATTAGTAGTCAACACTGCAGCTACTCTTTAGAGGCGACCTTGACTAACCGCACACTATGTCAGCTCGTGTATGCGCTACGGGTTCGCGTTTCCCACTTAATTTTACACACTCTGTATCAGCTTTGTCACATGCATAGTTGGGGAGCAGCCCTTGGCATGGGAGATTTTCTCTACTAGGTGGTAACTCACTATCATGGGGAAAATATTGCTGATCTTTGAGGTACAGGGAGACGAAACAGTCTAATAAATTGGACTGAGAAAAGAGGCGGTTGGCTTTGTTTTGTATCTGTAAAATTTTAGGTAGAAAAGCCCGGTTCTCTTGTAATAACTGCTTAAAAAAGGAAACCGAGTTGTAATTAAACTCATTTTGTATAATAAATGCAGTTCTGGTAAGGTTTCACCAGGTTTCATTTGCCCTTGTAATAAAAAGGGTTGTTTTATCACAGAGACGGGCATATGGAAAAAAAATGACCCCCGGGATTTGGGGCGTCACACCTCCTTTGGGAAGGGAAAATGTTGATTTTGATGGACAACTTTGAGCTTGGGGTTGATGGGTAGTAATTGAACATGATTTAAACAAAACTATTGGATTTTAAATATGTTTTTTTGGTCAGCCCAGTCGGTTCGAGGTGATTGGGTTTTGATTCAATTGGTAGCGGTTCCGACAAGCGAGGCCCGAAAATTCCATTACGATCAGTGATTCGAAGGCTAAATTTGGATCGGGTGGTCTAGAATCGATTACTAAAACATTGGATTTGTGTGTGATTTTGTGTATGTTTAATAATTAATGATATTATATGTTTTAGAAGATGCCTTTAATTGGGATTCGTATCAATGGGTGAGACCGATGTATCATGGCAATCTGAGTTGGCTTCATAATTAGTGGTGTCGAGTGACACGGTTAGAGCTTGCAATATGGTGTTGGTGGGAGTATCAGAAAAACTTGTAGTGACGATTGCCAAATGTTAAAACACATTGTGTTCACATATAAGGATGAAGTGAAGAAAGAGCAACACTTAGAATTGAATTACCTAATCCGAATGTTTTTCTTCTTTTTGTTGAAAGGCGTCACAATGCTAAAGATGTAGAGTAAGAAATTGTGACAATTTTATTTTAGATTATTTATTTATTTATTCATTTTTTATTTTTTATTTATATTTGAAATAGGAAATTTTGGTCATATGTTGACCATTAGCGACTATTTCTCAATGGCAATAAGAGAATTTTAGTGAGGCTAAGTCTACACAAATCACTTGCTTTTCTTTCTTCTGACTGAAAGCATTAAGATGGAATGTAACCTTGTATGCTAAAACATGACTTAGGATGGAAAAGAAGAATGATTGGATTAAAGGTGACATAACCAATTTTTAGATGTAAGTCCCAATATTTTAAAATCGAACAGTCGATTAGGCGAAAAATTTACCAGTTCTTTGAGTTCATTGGTTGTATTGACGGTCGAACCGTGGTTGACTCGGTGATGTCATAAATAGATAATTAATATATTATTAAAAAGTAATAATTATAAATTGATTTTTCTAGTTCGATCGGTCCGATTGCCATTCTAACCCATAGTGGGTATTAATTTCTACGAAAAATACTTAAAAATAATAAAATTGTCACGAAATGGTTAGGGGCTTTGAAATTTTTCTAGATCACGGGATGATGAAACAGTTTCCAGCTAGTGGGGGTTCTGGGCTGATATGAGAATAGTTAGAGGAATTTTTAGATTCAGACTGCCGAGGATAATTCAGGTTTTTCAGGTTACACAGACAGATGACTCCGGGACAAGTTTTGAGAATCTGGGTTGGAAATAAATCAGTTGGATTCATTTAAAATCAGAGATAAGACTTGAAAGGCAAGAATAGATATAAATTGTTTTTTGAGGCATAAAAACGAACTCGGACGAACTGAAGTGGACACCGTGCGCGACATGGGCATATGTCTGACTTAAGAGATTCTGGGGCAGGGAAAAATGGGATATGAGGAAAGAAGCGTTTTCCTTGCCTTCATCGCAGGAAGTGAGGAGGAGGAAGAGGGGTAGAGAGGGTCGCTTCTGATCCTACAGACTGATTACGCTGTAGATTTTAGATCGAGACGAAGACTAAGTCCATATGATGGAGCTATGGGTGAGTCACTGGGAAACAGGGTTTGTAGAGATTCAAGCAAAGAGTTCGGAGATCGTGGGTTTTGGAGTCTTAAGACTTCCAAAGCTTTGTCTTCACTTTCGAAAGAAGGAAGGAGGAGGGGAGAGGTAAAAAGTTCTTCCTACTTTGGTTATTTTCTATTCTAGGGAGCTATTTGGTTGAGTTTAATGCCTAAAGAAATTTGTTGGCCTTTTCCCTAAAGGGGTTGTTTTGAGAGCAAAATATTGTATTATGGGAATAGTGCCATCATTTTGACCACACTCATAAATGTATCATCAAATTTTGAAGTGATTTGAGGTTAGAAAATGAAAGGGCCTCTTACAGTATCCTTGAAAGTACGCTCTATCCCAGGCAGTGTTGGGCTTTTGAATCTTGGAAATTGGACCTTTCCCACACACCACCTGCAAGTTATCCATTTTAGGAACTACCACAGGCTGCTTACTGTTTTGGCCAGTTCTATCTGGACACCACTTGGATTGATTTTTGGTTGAGAAAAAGTAGGAGTACGACTGGCATTCTTAGAAAAATTGTAGCTCTATCTGAGAATTTTCATTGCTTCCTCCCAAAATTGTCCTGGAACATTCTTTGCTTTGTAGTTACCTTTAATTCCAGGATGGTCCCTTGTATAGAGGAATTAAATAAATTGGCTTTTTCTTTGGAGTTAGAAAGGCCTTCAATAAACGGATCCATATCAGATTACTTTTCTCCACTAAAGCAAACACAAACTTCCTCAAACTCTCGGATGTGTGGATTCCTCACATTTTCCATACTAAGAGGTTGGAACAAGGACTTTAAATAAGGCTTTGGCTTTAAACCATCACTAGGGAGGTACAGCTGAAGCACTTCACCATGGGGGTGCCATGTGGTCCTATCATTGACATGTAGGCATTAAAGTTTCTTGGTATCCTGTTGACTCTGTTGCTCCTGGTGGAGGCTCCATCGATTACTATGTGGTGACTGACCCACATTCTTGAGAAGCCTTTGGTTCTCCTCCTGGCTTACTCTTGGGTGTTTCTATCCAATGTTGCGCAAATCCTGGGAACACAACACAGAAGCGATGAAGAGCCAAAAAAGCAGAGTACCAAAGGTTATAGTTGTTCAATTTTTAGAAACAAATAAAAACTGAACATACCACATGGTATAAACACATCTTACAATTTCCACGGTGGCGTAAATGGAAGTATGATAAAATAAGGGAATGAGATCACCAACAGCATGGTGTGGATCACAATTCAGCATTCTCACTCACCACTTCAACACCATCTAAACATGGCGCATCATTGATTCTTGGCCACAATGGGTGTACCATAATCAACAAGAATTGTATCCTGGGTTCCCTGTTAGTCGTGGCAGAGCTCTTCCCCAGGTCTTGAGTGGCTTAGGTCGAACTGGGGATGCAGTTTTCTTTTAATACTAAAATGGTCATAGTTGAGTTAAAAATTGGTGTTTCCTTTTTGATTTGGGGTTTGGTAAAAGGATTGAAGGTTGATGCATTTTGTTAAAGGCCTTGCAGCTAACGAGATAAATAAGGTATAAAGAACTCATGAGTTTAGGATGTGCCCAGGATTGGAGTTCTAGATAGCCCCATGTGTCTCGAGTCTTTTCTGTATTTGGAGGATGAGCCTGGGTGTTTCGAGGCCGGATCTAGGTTTGGCTATAAGAGCTGAACCTGGGACTCCTTCCCTCTTGTATGAGCAGCCATGACCATTAATGTTTCAGCGGGTTAAAACTGTAAAATTTGGATCACAACTGCGGGGGCTAATAAATAGCAACTAATTTGAGGGCATCAGTGGATCTAGCAATAAGTATCCACTGAACCTTGAATTTACCATTACTAACTGCTTTCGAGGTACATCACGCGGGGATTTGAAGCCCGCCAGAATGAAGCATAAGTAGACCTGTATATACTGCGTTAATATGAAAAGGGACAGTGCATAACCTCAGCTTTAACCAGAGTGGTCACTCTCTTCAGGATGTGAGGAGATTTGGCAAGCATCTCTTGAGTTGTGTCCTCAAAGGGAGATTGTGTTGGCAGGTGAAAAATCTGAGAAAAGGGAAAGTGAAGAAGGAAAGTTCGAAGCTGGAGGAAAGTGAAAGCTTTTCAGCGTGAACTTTATTGATAAACTCAAATTCTTTGATACATGAGCTTGTGAGCTTATATAATGCTTAGGTCAAGAAATTACAAAAAAATATGAAAAGAACAGGGTTACATTAAGGGCATTTGGTAAAAATACAAAAATACGTTCAAAAGCGATCAACATAGCATGCGGTAACACATGAAATTTTGTGAGTTGCGAAGAAGTCATGACACAATGAAATTTATAACTTTGCAAAAATTCATTGGGTTGCGAATTTTGCGACTCTTTGTGTAAAATTCTGTTCTTTCATCTCTATCTTGCATTTTAGCTCAATTGCCTTCGATTTGCATCTGGCTTGAGTTGACCGGTTCATCGTATTTGAATCGACATGAAGAATATAGTGTAATTTGTATGCAAAACTACAAAAATATCCAAAAAATATGATCAATAGTATAGCCGGGACCTCAATGTATTAATTGGGTTATTTAAGTTGATTAATACACAAAAAGTGCTCAAAACTTACAATCAATAGGGCTTAAAACAACACTTTTTGGGCACTAATCAGCCACTCATCCTCTGAGTTGTCAGCCTTGGAGGGTGTTTGGCTACCCAGAAAGTGAGAGAAAAGGAGAGAAAAATGAGAGAAACTAGAAAAGAGCGGGAAGAGCTGAAGGCTTCCCGCCCAAAAATTTTATTAATGAAGAAGATGATCTTGTTACAGTGCTTGTCTGGGGCTCTTATAGCCAAACCCCCTTTAAAATACCAAAAAAAAACCAAAGCCAAGCTGTGCGAGGAGACTAATGGGAAGAAATCAGTGATAAAAAAGTCAAAGTAAGGCGCGGAAGGTGAAAGCAATCACGGGGAACCTTGAGCAGTGGCAGGAAAGCGGGTTTCGCAACAACTGCGAAATTCTGCGATGACCTAATTTCCTTGCATTTTACTGCTCTTCTTTCCTTACGGTTTACGATGCAATGTTGAGTTCATTTCGAATTCTTCGTGATTGGATCATTTCAGCAATTTTAACATAAATAGCACAGTAAAACTACAAAATTAGCCTGGCTATGATCGGTAGGAATGGTAAGGGACCTTAGTGTGCCGAACCCAGGTTAAGTACGTTGATTAGTACACAAAAGTGCTCAAAACTTGCAATAGGGTTAAATATCACTTTTGGCTTCATCACACCCAATACGACACATTGCTAGTCCCTTAGCAATGAAGAAGAGAAAGCAAACAAAACAATATCAAAATTATGTTTACAATGATATTTCAAAAGAGTGGCGAATAAAGTTATGCCCAATCCTGTTAAGAATCACCAAAACCATGACCAACCATCTAGAGAGTGAATGCCATCTGTGAATCAGCTTGTGAAAGAGTTTCCTTATACAGAATCAGCACAGAACTACGCCTTCAAAACCTAAGTGTTTATATGATCGGTTTTCAACAATAAGTGGCGCACTCTCCCCCAACCAAGTTCTTACAGCCCTAGTACACTGGCCGACCTAAATAGATTGAACCCGCCTCTTATTCCACAATTCTTTTGTGTTGTAGGGAGTGCAATGCGAGGAATCGACTTCACCAAGTCCCATGTATGGAGATCCACAATGACTCCCAACCAATTGGGTTTAGGGCATCGAGTCATGGTGACCTCGACTCTTCAGGTTTCACCTTGGACTTTGAAACGTTCGGAGACTCAACACGTATTCAACTTCTTCAGCCCTCACCCGTCCACCCATGTAGCGAAGCACTGATCCGGTGGCTCCCGACCAGTTGGCTTAGAGCACCAGGGCTTCTTTAGCCATATACCCCTCGGACCGTGCTTTCAAGTTTCCGACAAGCGTTGCAATTTTTTTTTCTTTTTCTTTTTCTTTTTCTTTTTCTCTTCTTTTTATTTTGGAAGACTTGTTGGCCTTCTTTTCATGGGGGTCCTTAACCTATTAAAGGAAGTCAACAAAACTAGGATAGGTTTTTGCAAATTTTAGGAGGCTAGGCAGTTTTTCAGCCTATCATTGAAACCTGATGTGCACAGTGTGTGGTTAGCTAGAGGTGGAAGAAAAAGGTTGAAAGCGACAAGTGTTCAACTGATCATCAACTCAATTAGGCATGGCACTACTCTAACATCAATAGCATTGGACAAAGTTTCAATTTTTCACGCTGCAGGCTAGGCAAAACAAATAAAAAAAAAAAAGGGCAATTTTAAAAACTGGAAGTGTAAGCTGTATAGTATGTATATAAAAATAAATTGCTATATTTTCAGCTTTTCAAAAACAAGTAACAGCTTCACAAACAAGACAAACAACAAGCCACTGAACAACACAAAATGGGCTTGCTTAAAATGGCTAACAAAGCATAAATGTGAGAAGCCACTTCCTTCGCTAACTCTCCCTCAGCAAATTTCACATTGTCGCAATAAGGCTCGAGTTGGAAATTTAGAAGGAAGTGACCTCCTTGATGAGATGTACCCGTTATTTGGCTGGGAGACTTCTAAACTTTCCATAGAGACCTTATTCACTCCATTTTGGCTTCAAATGAACAAGTTGAAAGAAGAAAAGAGATGAAAAAAGTGACCAGTTTGAGAATTTTGAAAATTTCACCTTTATAATAATTTCAAAAGTGTTCTTTCTGCCTATATTTGGATTCTACACTCTCTAAGATTTCCAACGATATCAAAATTACCCAAAACGGAGTTTGGATGAAAAAGTTATGGTAAAAAAAAAATCGGGATGCAAAAATGGAGGGAGTTGGGAAAAAAATTCGCAACTGTGCACTTTTTTTTTTTTTTAACACAAATTGTTTTTTTTTTTTTTGAAATAAATATATAAATAAAAGAAAATATTTTTTATTTTTTTACCCGACATTTAACTCTATTTGTCTTCTTCTGTGGTTTGCTCCATGCACTTTACGATTGGGGTTGCGAAATTTCACACAGTTTCGAAATTTCCTGGCATTGCAAATTTTCGCAGCACGAATTTTGTAACTGCGTATTTAGGTGAGTCTGCGAAGAATTCTACGGATTTTGCCTTATCTTGCGGAAATAGCAAAACTTGCAAAATAAACCGCGGAAAAATTAAAAAAGAAAATAAACTAGAAACAAAGATAACTTAAAATTAAGAAAACCTAAGAAAAATTAACTAAATCAAAATAAAATTAAAATAAAACATAAAAAATAAAAATAAAAGGTGGGGCGGGTCCACTCGAGCCGGTTTTCAAACCTTTTGAAGAGCTGGCAGGCTGGTGGGTGGTGGAATGCGGGGTTCGGGTGCTCCAATTTGAACAGATGGTGTCGATTATGAGCCACACGTTGTATACATGCAACATGAAGCATTTGCCAATTTCTTTGATGTCTTGGCAAGTTTGAACATAGGCCCTTCTTCCTAAAAGTAATGCATAGGCGGTGCACATGAGACCAGCCTTAGCGTGAGTGTTCCATGTCTTTCATGTCTTTGCGGAGTTTAGGCGGGGTGTGCATTAGGTCGGGAAGAGTGTGGCGGCAGCCAGACCAGGGAAGTGGTTTAAGAATAGGCTTTTGGCTTCTTCTACTACTTCACTTTCCCGCGCTTCTCGGTCGGCCAATGGGAGATTGCTTCTTTCTTTCCCATGGTGTGGATAGCGACCTGATATCAGGGATTGAATAATAGCTGCTGTTGACACTGCTCCTCCACCATGGTGTCACTTAGGCACTCTTCCTCTAGGCTCTCTTCCTCTTGATGAACATGCTGATTGGTGAGCCTTGAAATGGAATATTGCAGGATGGCGATCTTCACGATCAGGTCACTTTGAAGAACATCTAATTTATGATTCGACTCTCCAGTATGAATTCTTTGACTTAATTGGGCATTGAATGTCTTCTGCTCTCCCACAAAGTCACCTACCAGCTTGGTAAGGTTCAGAATTGCTTATTCAACTGGAGAGGTTGATTGTGGTGGTTGAGGCTGAGATGAAGAAACATATTGTGGATGTATAAGAGGTGCATATTGTATAGGTTCTGGTCCCCATGAGAAATTTAGGTGGTTCCCCCAACTAGGGTTGTAAGCATTTCCATATGGTGCATTTGTTTGAGGCACTATATAGGAGGGTGCACTCACCCATGAAGGGTTTCTATAAGTCCTCATGGACACATATGCATTTAGTTTCTCTCCTTTGAGATCACACGACTATGCTGCTCTTCATGGGGTTCATTTGATCCACAATCCAAGCCCACTTTGAAAATTGCACTCTCTTGTGAAAAACAGGGATGCAACCTGAACCTTGAAAACAATCCTACTTCTTTTCTTTTTCTTTTTTTTTTCTTTTGCAATGAAATGAAACTAAAAAAAAAAACTTACAATAAAATACTAAAAAAATTGAAAAAGGAAAATTCACTAGAACTTGTGATGAGGATCACAAGTACTCAACTACTCATCAAATGCACTAAGGCACCATCCAGGCGTTAGGCGCAATTTTGATTACATCAAAATCGTAACACATGCACGAGGGTAGAATTTGGTGCTCAGATAAAAAATATTTATAAACCTAAACCTCTTCTTGTCGTAGCATTTCTCTTGTAGTATGTGGCTCTAGGTCGGTTTTCCAGGGGATGGATTTTCTTCGCATAAATGATTATTAGTTGGCTCCAAATGGTGAATTTGTTTTGGATTTTAAGGTTTGATGAAAACAGTGGGTTTTGATGTTGAAAACT
Source organism: Tetrastigma voinierianum (assembly GCA_016808115.1). Classification (NCBI taxonomy): domain Eukaryota; kingdom Viridiplantae; phylum Streptophyta; class Magnoliopsida; order Vitales; family Vitaceae; genus Tetrastigma; species Tetrastigma voinierianum. The sequence continues at coordinate 84,498 of JAEQBH010000227.1, read as the reverse complement.
AACAGTAAAATAAATTAAAATGTAAAGAGAACTCCTTGATGCTTTGGGTCACCAGGGTTAAGTCTCTAGGGTAAATAAGGATTTCTAGGGTCCTTTCCTCACGTTGGGAGGATGACCTATAATGATCATCTCGACAGGATCTTCATGTAGCTATAAAACAACCCTTATTAAATCTCTTTAGAAAATGGCATTAGCTAGCGTGTGTTCTGATCGATTACAAACAAGAGTCTCCTTGACTCACGTTACAATGAGGTAATAAATAGTAACTAATGAACATCTGAATCTATTAATAAACATCAGGTGTGACACTAAAGACTACCGGTACTAACCATTTAACATGTAGATAGAGAACTAAACCACAGAGTTAAAGGGAGAACTGCGTGTGGGGTACTGCGTGGCAGTGGATTTCCTCATTTGCCTTAGATCTACTGTACCTAGTGACCCTCTACTTCAAGGAGGAAGGGTTCTAGCCTCATCCTTCGAGTTGTCGGAGGGTGTTTGGTACCTTGAAGTGAGAGAAAGGCTTGGAAAGAGAGGGACAAAATACTTGTCAGGTGATTCTTGTCGGGGCTTTTTATAGCAAACCCGCTACAAAATACCAAAAAAAAAACCAAAACCAAAAGCTATTACAGGGGACAAAATGGGAAAAAATCCAAAAAGTGACAAAAAAAAGTCAAAAAGTAAAAAGCTTTTGAAGGGTGAGCAGTGCGGGAACCTGAGCAGTGTAGCAGGAAGGTAGTTTCGTAACAACTGAAATTACGTAGGTTCACGAAATTTTACTTAACGATGCAAATTCTACAATGACCCGATTTCCTTGCATTTATGTTTCTTCTTTCCTTACGGTTTCTGATGCAATCTTTGAGTTCGACTAGAATTCTTCGTGTTTGGATCGACTCAACAATTTTGGTATAAATAGCTTGCAAAAACTATAAAATTAGCCACAAAATGCGATCAATAGAATAACAAGGACCTTAGTGTGCCAATTGGGTTAATTACGCTGATTAGAACACAAAAAGTGCTCAAAACCTGCAATAGACAGAGTTAAAAATATCACTTTTTGAGCACTAATACATAAGTCTACTACCCTGCGGGAGGCGTCGGGAGTAAGCTCATCCGAGGTAAACATCCTCCGTACTACGTAGACTACCCTTTGTTAGATCCAGTCGGCCTCGATGGAGTCGCCGGGGTAAGGCTTGCTAGCCCGACTTGGATTAATTGTCGTGATGCTTGGATTCATGCGGTCTGGGCAAAACACCATGTTTATCCCCACAGGAAATGTAACACGGTGGTCTACATTGTTTGGCGGTCCTCTCTACTCCGCTCTATTCGATGGGCAACTTTGTGTCGTCGACTGATCCATCCAGAATGACGTCGAACTTTGGCATGTCCATGACTCTCGAGATTCCACTATAGGCGAGAATCTACGGAATCTCTAACTTGCAACCTTAACATATAAGATCTATACTCACCTAGTCACGAGGAGGCTTCATGCAAGGGGCTCCTCAAGGCCTCAATCTCGAGCCCAACTCTCGCAATTTAGTGCGGATAGAATGAATGCGTGCACTAAAATCAAATAACACTCTTACCCGTGAGGCAAGATAGCAGGCTGGTACCACCCATGGATTGGGTGAAGTGCAACGGCTGTGATGGTGTGATAGTGTGAACACGCCCCGAATCCCACGATGCCCGCATGCGGGCCTATCCTCTGCCTCGGCCCTTACTCATTTAGATGGTCTGTCTCGGTCATTGAAAGTAACGTGCGACAACTTGAAATGATACTAATGCTAGTTCCTACGACCCGTCTTGGGGGGTGGAGGAATAAGCGTAATCGTGCATGTCCCAGCGATGACTGGGGCTGCCTTGTCCCTCGCTCTGCGATCCTTGTCTCTAGGGGCAATCCCACCTCATATGTCAGCGATGCATTGTGGAAAATAACCATCGCACCTTACGTGGAAGCTGCAGTGCGACTTTGGCCTGGCGCCATGGCCCTCGTCCACAGCGAAGGCCTTTCGGTGGTAGAGTCTTCTACCTCTTTCTCAAACCAGAAGAAGGCTGATCCTCCCTCTTCTCGGATACCCCGCGCATCCTCTATCTCTCTCTCGATGGTCAGAGCCGTCCCGACCATGGAGTCCATGTCACAATGAGGCGAGTCCTGATCGCGAATGGACAACCGGCCATTCTTAAATCTCTAACAGCGTGTTGTGGCCCACGTGGTCATCAACAAAAGCAGGGCTAACTGATAAACTTAGCCACATACTCCATCACTGTCATCGTCCACTTACATCTGACTCAAGACTCTTGGGCCTTTGTGTCTAGCGGTGGTTGGAAAGTGCCCTTATGAGAGCTCATGGAACTCTATCCAAGTCATTGCCTCTATGTCCCTAGAGGTCTTAACCTAGATCCCTGTATTTGGGACTCACCCTCATTGAGCGGCTAGTCGATCTTGGCATCGGTGTGTATCTATGGCCTCGGTATCTTCTCGATTTGTCGGGAACCTGATGGTGCATGCCATCGGGTCCTGCAATGAGCGTCGGATGATGTGACCTGAATCTCTGGAGCTTACTCGGACCTCCCTGGCTACCAGCTACACTAGCCTATGCAATGGCAGTAGATGCAACCCCTACGTCCTCTGCAAAGGCCTATTGATCGGCTTGGGCGGTGATGCTATACTTGATGGAAGTCCTTTGCTCCTCGTCCTACACTAGCCGTCCCTACGCATGTGAATGGCAACATAGGATCATAAAATTTCTTTCTCAGTCCTACTAGTAGTGCACACGCCAAGTACTAACAGACTTAATCATCATGAACTAACCCGTTCATCATCTTTATCCCTAGTGGTGTAGGTTGTCAACCACTAACACAATTCAATTCAATTTCAGAATTTTTATGCTCGATTTGCTGAACCCCCAAGGTTATGTTTTCTAACCCTAGTGTTCCACATGCACTTCACCATGCAAAATATTCACACAATTCAATCGCACATCATACATGTTAAGTCATCAAAATGCACAATGGATGCATGATCTAACCCGTTTCCCATCAAGTCCTAGGTATTCTTATACCTAAGCTTTGATACCACGTTATAACGCCTCAAATCTCGGGGGTCTTATTTATTTATTTATTTTTGAACAGTGACTTAGGAACAGTGTTCCAAACAGTGACTAAAACGATTGCCGCGACACGGTCTGCCTTGTGGTAAATAATTAAGCGATGTCTGATGTGCTATCGTCGCCTTATTTGGGCATGCCCCCGTTCGCGACTCTGAGGCGTCATATGTGTGACATAATTGGAACGATTCAGTCAGGTTGATTCTGATTCGAACCAGTCACAATACCTCCACTGACCATGTGTGTTTGCAAAGTAGTCCGTCAACTCATTGAGTGTTTCAGATTTTGTGTCGTTTCACCGATAAGGTGTTTGGTCAGCAAATCATGTGATTCCGCCTCTCAGCGACTCACAAAAATCATCCACGACCGGTCGGCTCATAATGCCTCACCTGTCCGCAGGCGCAAGCTGGTGTCGCAAACCTGGCGACAAATCTGCCCACACCCATGTCACGACACAAGGAATGGTGTGTCATGACACGGGAGCTCAGCTCGGTCGCGTCGCGCCTGTATGAGAATATCTCGTCTTGTACATTTGCCTAGTCGTATCTTGACCAGACTTTGTCCTGCCAGTCCTGGCGTGAGCACCAAGCCGTGACTGTCGCGATACCACATGTTGTGTCACGACCAAAATCGGAAAATGAGCAATAGTCCATTCAACCTTCTCCCTTGCACCTATTTTTCTTTCCCCTTTAGTTCAACTTCTTGCCAAAATAACACGGAATTAACCTTATTCCTACAAAGGTCCAATAAAATGCGGAGAACTCGCCAAAATGCATATATTATACAAAAAGCGAGTTTGATTACAATTTGTTTTAATTACAAATTCTGATAAAAGCGGGTCTTGACCCCGGGTTTTACACAAAATCTGAAATAAGGCGAATGCGTGGGTTTCTTGCATCTCTGAGGCCTCGAGATCTGCGTCGTCCGGGTGTCGCGTGATGCGCAGTGGTTATTCGCGACGGGTGGCGAGTACCCGATGGTTGAATTCTCCTACGAGGCTGCTCCCACCTAAAATGCACATCCACAACTCCACGTTCCATGCAATTTACAATACATACATGGAATGATTTATATAGTCATATGAAATGTTTACGCCCATAAGTGTGTGTGGCTGCGCGTCTTTATGCGAGTGTGGCAATGCGTCAGCGGTAATACCAATGACACCCATATCTTTGAGCCTTTGTCGGCTCTGACAGCACGTCACGATTTTCGATGGGTAGCAATCTAGGAGTCAATCCTGACTCCTATCACTTAACTCTAGGTCTAAGTGATAATCATGACCGTGTGTTTTCTTTAGGCAATAGAAATTTCGTCTTACGCCTCGGTTCTCTTACACCCAAACATAATTTTTCAAATAATACTGCGGGTCTCTTACACCCATACAGAATTTTTCGGACGATACCGCGGGTCTCTTACACCTAAGTTCCAGGCTTTTCACCTGAGGGGATTAATGACCCTCTTCTTGCCATGACACACATTAATTGCACTGTTTATGATTTGAACTATGAGTCTTTATTGGACATAGTCCTAAAGACAAACTCAACCCACATTCACCAAAAGTGGTGAACAACCATACCGTGCACCCACACCTAACTCGACACGATGTCACCGTGCCCATGAATGCAATGATGCCAATTCATATATCCAATTCCAATGGCTCATACATTATTATATTTCATATAATTCAAACAATCATGTTAACACATCAATTAGCATGCATTAACATATCCTTTCCATACATTTCCAGCCATTCCATTCAAACAAATTCACATGGACAATTTTGATCCAACAAGCAAATGTCCAGATTGTTTTTGCGATCCGCAGATCCATGGGCTGTCAAGGGCGACCCCCTCATCGAGCGTCGGTTCCTTCTTGGAATCGCAATCCCCATGGTCATTTCAGGCCTCCACCGACACCCAAAACCATTTTCATGGCTTTTAGACAAAGAATATCCAAGTAAAAGACCCCCTACACTCAGGAGTTTGTAAGGCTTCGCATTTCGATGCCAACTTTGTATTCTTTATCGCGGGAAGCTCTTTTCCTCTTGCTCCGTCGAAAATCGCCGGTTCGATCACTGGGAAATCTAGAGAGAAGTGAGAACTTCTCTCTCTAAAACTTTCTTCTTCTTCCTTATCTCCTCTCTCGGTTCTGGATTTTCTCACCCTCTCTCCTTCTCTTTGCCAATAATTTGATCAAGATGGGGTCGAGAACTTGTCCTCTCATGCCACATGTCAATCATGGCCCTTAGGATTACCCTTATCAACTTTATCCTTAATAGTGGATTTCTTTCCACTCATGGGTTGCCACATGGGTCCCGCTTGAGCTCTCATTTTAAGACCTTCTCACAGCTTGACACATGGCTCAATGTGAGTCACTCAACACCTGCCCGCGCGTGTCGCGTCATTTCTCGATTCTTGTATAGCATTAAATTCTTGTCTTGGAGTGAGTGAAATCCGGCGTGTGGCCCAGATTTATTGAGATGATCCAACCGGTGGGGGTCATTTCATCAAATCCTGATCTGAAAAATTCGTTTTGACGAAAGTACCGTTTACCTTTTTCATAAAATTTGAATTTCTAGGGTTTTATACTAAGCGAGATCTGCGGCAGGCAGAAGATGGGTGGAGAGGTCAAATATGCACCAAAGGCTATTTTCTTATGTGGGAGAAGACAAGAAGAAGCGGTTTACAGTTAGGTTCCTTGTTGAAGAATTCTTCATTTGAGTTATTGAGCAAGGTGAAGAAGAGTTGGGTTTGATCTCAATCGAGGGTCTCTCTGTCCATGCACGGAAAGAAGCCTTCATTTTCTCGGGTTTTACCTTTGCCTTTAAGAAGATCACGCAACAAGTTAGATGGGTGGAGAGGTCAAATATGCATAAAAAACTATTTCTTTGTTTATGTGAGGAGAAAGGTAAGAAAAGAAGCGGTTTGTAGTTAGATTTCCTTGAAAAATTCTTCATTCGGAAGTTACTAAACAGGTAGAAGAAAAGTGAGTTTGATCATCCAAGGAGATCTCACAATCCCAGCGTACGAGCCTTCATTGATGCTGGTGATTTGAATTAACGATAAAAGAGTGAGGATCTCTAACAACAGCATGGACGTGTGAGCCGGTGATACGATCATCGGTTCCACCGAGTGTGAGTGGTACTTAACCTTGATGGGTTCTCCCACCTAATAGGCTAGTCAATCGATCTCTCCAATTTTCAATTCAGAGGACTTGGTTAATTCATTCCCAGATATTGTAAAATATAGATTTTTGTATAGACAAAGTTGAGAGTCAAATCTCTCCATACCAAACATTCAAATAGAATCTCTTTTGTTTCATCTTCCTTATGAAAATTTTTTGGGATATTTCAGACATTTGATTTTAAAAAAAAAAGTAAAAAAAAAGACCCATCAAATTATAAGGATAATGGAAGCAGGATTATCCTAGAGTTTTTCTCAAGTAAAAGAGTTGCAGCTAAATTCTATGATTCTCTGTTAGCTGCAAGTGAAAAAAAGGAAAACGGAGAACCTAAAACGACGCGGTTCCGTTATGAAAAAACCAAACGGAGCAAATTAAGTGACGCCGTTTTAAACGACACCTAAAACGGAGCAAAGTAATGACTAACGATGGCTTTTCCTTCGTACCTTCGATACGACGGCGTTTTGATACGATGGAGAACTTTGATTGATTGTCTGCAACCCCAAAGAGATACTGGATTCCGCCTTTGATGTTCATACAGAAGCTCGATTCTATCAATGGATTCTTGCGTCAATGTTTTCAAACGAAGAATGTGAGAGCCATTAAGAAGCTTCACGCTCATCTACTTAGAACAGGCATGCTCTTCATCTCCCTAGTTTGAAAGTAAACTCATCTTCTACGGTACATGCCTTCATAGAAACAACTCTAAAACCGTAACCGCATTGCTCAACTGCATCAACCCTGCAAACCCATTCCCCTTCAATATGATTTTATCCGATTATTGTCGAAATGGGTTTTCCTATTTGGCTCTGCAAACCTTCTCTTTCATGCATACCAATGGGGTTCCTCTAGATACATATAGTTTTTGTTGTTCTTCAGTGGCTTCATGCTCCATGAAAGACGTTAAATTTAGACACAGATACATTCCTAGTGGAAAAATCTGGTTGGCTGTCAAGTGTTTTTGTGGGTAGTGCTCTTGTTGATTTGTACGCGAAATTGTCCCTTATCAATGATGCAGCAAAGATGTTCGATGAAATTCCTGTGAAGAACACTGTTTGTGCAAATGCACTTTTGTCAGGTTATGGTGAAGCTAACCAGTGGGTAGAAGGGCTTGAATTCGTTCGGAAGATGCGGGCATTGAATTTGAGATGTGATCATTTCCATTATCAGCGATGTACGAGGCATGCGCAGGTCTGTCCGCGATTGGTGGGTAAGGCAGGTTCATGGGAGCGTGATACGTATGGTTTCTGATTTGGAAGATGATGTTTTTCTCCAGAGTTCTTTGATTGAAATATGGCAGATATTGGCTTGGTGGGGAAGGCTTGGCAAGTCTTCAATTTGTCAGGCTTTGGATGTGGGAGAAGAGATGTTGTTCTGTGGACTTCAATGCTTGCTGTTTATGGTAGGAATGGAGATTTCGAAAAAGTAATCGAGTTGTTCAAAGAGATGTTGAGGGAAGGCATAAGCCCAGATGGGGTGGCATTTGTGACTGTCATCTCTGCTTGTGGACACACTAGCCTTAGTAACTTCCGAATTCAGTATTTGAATCCATGGTCTCGGACTTCGGATGGAACCTGGCCCAGAGCATTACAGTTGTATAGTTGATTTGCTTTGCAGGGCTGGTGAGTTGGAGAGGGCATGGAAGATGGTGAATGAGATGACGCACAAAGAGATACTTGATTACAGTGTGTCTCAATGTGGGGGCTTTGCTTAATACTTTACGGCCAGATTTGGAAACATGGATTAGATGCATTGGCTGCTCGCAGGCACTTGAGATGGATCTCATAATGTCCCCGGAATCTATGTTCTGTTATCAAATGTGTATGCACTAAGTTCGGTATGTAAGGATGAGATCGAGCAGCTGAGGAGTTGATGAAGGAAACTGGTTTAAAAGAAAGGCGTGGGATGCAGTTGGATAGAGATTAAAGTTGAATCGAGAGAAACTTAGCAGCAAATGAAATCTTACTTTAATCTGGGCTGGAGGTGGGTCCTGGAATTCCATTCTTAACTACGGCTTATTCCTTGTATACAATTTCTAGTGATCAAATGATTGCAAATCAATGAAGAATTCAAACAAGAAGGGCCGGAAGGGTACAGAATTGGTTCTATATTTCTTGATAAGATAGGCTCTAAGAATTCCTTACTGCGCACCTTCAGTACCGAGCATAGAATTGCTCGGTTTCTCTGAGAACAAAAACACAAGCGACACAAGTTCATGAGGCATGTATCTCTCTGCATGTACTTCTCTTCTACTGCTCAAGCCTAAGAGTGCAGATAATTTCCTAGTATGATGTATGCTCTTCAGCACAGCTCATTACGAGCCAACATTTTCCTTTTCTGAAGGTAAGGGGTGGAATTTGGACGTTCAAGAACTGTTGAAATGATGCTCCATTAGATGACTGAGGAATTTAGCAATAGCAAGGGAGTGAATTGAGTTCATCAAGGAAATTCTGTTTCTGTTGCTGCAAAAAAATGGTTAAAATGTTGACAGATTATGCTTCAACCAAGAATCAACTTTGCTAGTCTATGAAATGATAGAACAACTTCCATGAATATCTCTGGCTTTACCATTCTTCATAGGCTCTATGTTTCAATTCTTAGAAAGAAAATTTGAAATTTTCAAGAAGGGGTCTTTACTTTAATTGTAGGTGAACTTGTTCGAAGAAAAAATAGTGGTAAGGCGCTGATCCTCTTTCTACATCTATGTTCTTATTTTCTACATCTACAATTCTCTTATCTAAAAATTGGATACGTGGGGCTATGGTTATGCTGTTGAAAATTGTTTTCTATTTTTAAAAACAAGGGGAGAACAAGGAAAAAGAGCAGTTTGATTCACAACTTTTTTTTTTTTTGAAGAACGAAAGCAACCCAAATTCGAGAGACAGTAATTTCAAGTTTTTGTTTTTCAAAGCACTCTCAACAGTTTTAAAAACATGAACCAAAGGTATGATTTCACATTTCTTCATCTCCAACAATTCCCAAAATCTTTGACTAGTCCCACAATGCTGAAATGGAAAAATATAGAATCTTATCCAATCTTCAAAACCTGTGGTGTAAATCAGAATGGAAAGTACTTTCTGATAATTTGTTTTTATTTTTATAAAAAGTGGCTTGTATTAATAACGATCAGCAAATAATCTTGAAAACAGAAATCTGGAACAATAAATTCCAGATATAAGGACCTGACATGGAACGTGAAGGCTCTAGCTACAACATGGGCCATGAGTTTGAATCCTCCTCACTAAAGAAAATGTAACATTCCTAAACTTGCAGCCATCTCGCACAGTCTTCAATTGTCATACCAAAGGTGAGTTGGGATGTGGGGACACGTACACAGTGCATCATACACTAATTTGGCATCATCTCCACAATGATATTTAATCTATTGTCATGTTGATCAGGACAATGCTTCTCTAACCCCACTGCTTCTGCCTCACGAGGTTGCACGGCAGATTTACAATTGTGGCTTTTGCTGCTATGGCTTGCTAGTAGAATCTCTCATTTTAACCAACTCTACTAACCCCTTGGCTGAAAATAATGCAGCGTCCACTTTAGTTTAAGCATTCCATCCTTTGGTCTTTCCCATATTGCTAGTTGTCATTGGAGATGACAAACTGTATCATTAATCACCCAACAACCTACGACCATTCCTTGTGTGAAACGATCATTTACGATGGTGAGTATTTGCCGGTGACCACTATGATTTTCCAAACAATATTATTCTATTTATCAAGGTCCAACAAATCATAATAGCATGACATGCAAATATCAAAGGAACATATTTCAAATATCCGATAGATTCAAGAGAGGACAGAATCATCCCTACGAGGCAGGGATAAGGGAGTTAACTGTAGGATACGAATTTCTAACAACCTAGATCACCATGGAAGAACACAAACATCATTTAATGGAGAAAAACACTGTAAATTACATACCTTTGGAATCCATGTGTCTCTTTCTTTTGTTGATCTTGAACTGATGAAGGCTACGAACGATCTCGAAGATCTCAGATCTTCTCTAGCGACCCTTTGAAAGCGGCTTTATGAGATTGCGATCACTTTCGAGAGAAAACCGTATGAGAAAATAGCATTATGTGATAGAAAATGTATATAGGGTTTGGGAGGGACTTGAGCTTTCCTTAAGCGAGTTGACCACGGGCCCTCTCATAGTAGGGCCGAACTTCGACCCACACCTGACCCGACCTATGATTTATTAAGAAGCCGTAACCTCCTTAGTGGAGCCAATCTTAATTCGGTTTTAATTCAATTAAATATAATAAAACCTTACATTCTCTCCACTTGGCGATATTAGTGGCTCATGTGTGCGCGCTTTTTGCTTTATATTGGTCTAGAGATTTATTCTTAATAAGTCAATCCGATCCCATAAAGTCTCGAACAACTTGAATCATGGCGGTAATTGCGTAACTCACGCAGCCTTCCATGAGTCACGAGTGCTTTCAACTTTCTTGATATGGATTCAATATGGTAGTGTGTTTAAACGGACAATACCTCATAGAAACTTCATGTGTTATCCATTTTGTTAGTCCATATTCTCTCTCCCTTAAGTGTCACAAACCTGGTGTCACGAGGAATATCCACATTATGGTTCCAACGAACTGTATATATCATTATGATAGGTAGCTTTACTTAATAATAATAACAAAATATGCTATTGAGGCTAATGCACGAGTACTTGTAGCCTTTATTCAGGTTTACACAATGCCTTGATATTTTCAAAGTTATATATTACTCAACTCGATAACTATTCTAATACCTTATTGAATGTAAAGAGTTAAATCTATAATAGTAATACAAATGTAATATGATGAATTGAACCTTTATTGAAGCAACTTAAAACTTAACCAACTTATTCACAGTGTCCACTGACCCTCCCTAAGCCCACGTGTTAATGACATGCGTTCAAATACACAAGGGCGAAAGCCTTTGGTTAAGCGGATCTGCAATCATATCATCCGTTGATATGTGTTCGGCCCCTAACGTCACCGTTTGAACTTTTCCTTTATGGTCGGTGACCTCGTGTGTTTAGACCTTGAGGCCTCATTTATTAATAAACAACCAACTTGATTCTTATCTTAACTAAAAGCGGCTTATGGAACTATCCACAAATATTCGGTTAACTCCTTAATTAGGTTTGGGCCAAATTCGCTTGATGATTCAGCCAGCATCTCTTCCTGACTAAACTTCCACATGGTGAGGATCTGATCAATTACGTTTCTCTTTGTGTCTTTGCGCCCTCTTGCTAGCAAAAATATACTTGGTTCAGTGACTTCTTTCTCTGACGGCCCGACAAAGTCCGAATCGGGAATACCCAACTGGTATGGGTCCCTTAACATGTTTGTAAATCAACATACTGGTCTTTTGTCTCTTTAGAGACACCTGTAACCTTCTTGGCAGCAACCCGATGATCATGCTTTGGGTTTGGCCCATTATCTGCCTAGAAGTCTGTTGCAAAAGGCAATATCGGGCTAGTGCATATGAGCATACATAATACTCCAAGTGCTAGCATAGGTATATTCTTCATTTGGGCTTTACATATCGGATGAGGACATTGTGATGGAGCTGACTTATCACCTTTACGACGGGAGCAAGTCACGGCTTACATGGTTGCATGTTGAATCTTTCTAAAACACGATCAACATATGCCCTGCAGAATAAACAATAGTCTAAACGATCCCTATGAATCTCAATGCCTAGGACAAAGACGCTTCACCAGAGTCCTTTCATATCAGTTATTTGACAACATCCAGCTTTGTCTAAATGCGGTAGACGAGTGTTGCTACTGGCTTGAGGATATCATCACATAGGTATTAGAGTGAATTTGCTTTCCCGACCTTACTGGTATATATTGATCTCTTTGTTCTCCAACAGGCCATATGAAGCAACAACACTATGAAACTTCATTAGGAAATTTGTCTCATCATGAGATCCCTAGTATAACGGGTTCAATATGGTGCATCTGGGAGTTTCCTGATTATTTGTATGGAGGAGACCGGTCTACATTACTCACTAGTACTATCATCCTCGATAGTGCGTGAGACTCTGCTATAACCGTACATCAAACTCAAAAACTTAGGCATGCGTGATTCCACAATTCTTGTGCCTCCATTGGGATTATAGAACCGATATCCTTGATGTTCGGTAAGATACAAAATAACACCTAGTAGTTACTGAGTCGACTTACTTAATGTTGGATTATATAACTTTACTTCATGGGACATCCCCAAACAAGATGGTTTAGCTGAGCTTCTTGATCCACCAACTCAAGAAGTCAATGGAACTGACTTTACGTAAGTACGATTCAAAATGTATAAAGCTGTTTTCAAAGCTTCATCCATAGAAACGGGTAAATTTGTCCTACTTAATCATACTCACCCCATTTCCATAAGAGTCGATTAGCCTTTATTTATACCATTTGCTCGGGGACTCCCGGTGCAGTAAGCTGCCTGCACTATCCCGAGTCCTCTAAAGTTGTGATGGCTATAAGCTGTCATCGCCATCTTGCCATAATACTCTCCACCTCGGTCGGATCTATATTGCTTGTGACTTTTCCAAGTTGTTTCTCGACTTGGTCAGAAAAATCTTGAATTTTCAGAGACCTGGGACTTTTCTTCAATCAAAAGTACAAATAACCATATGAGAATAGTCATCCATCTGCAAATCTGATGAAATAAAAATTTCTACACAGGTTGTATCTCACTTATATCGGTGTGAATGACTTCGACAAGTCGAATTCTGATTTCTGGAGTTTTCTTTCTTATCTTGGTCATTTACCCACCACAGTCTACGCATATCTCTAAAGTCATTTTAGAGCTGAGCGGGATATTGAGTCTTTATTAGCCTTTCTACTCTATCCTTAGAGATATGGCCAAAGTCGTTATACCATAATGCATAAGACTCCTTCACCAGGTAATGGTCTTTTTGAAACAACCTTTAATTTGTATAAGCCCGTATATGTTATCGGGAGATAAACTTAATCTATATAATCAGTTGGACATATGACCAGGTACCAAACCTTATTTGAATTAAATATTGAAATAATATTGCTCTTAATTTCAAAAGAATAATCATATGAATCAAACACGTCTTGAAGCAAATTCCTTACAAAAAATTAACAAATGTATCTTTCAACATCAACTTAAAACCGGAATCTAAAACTAAGATTACATCTCCCGAACATGACTTGACCTTATCGTTATTTCAGCGTGAAGCTTTGATTAAATCCTTGTTTGGCTTCCTCCGAGTTTATGAATCCTGTATGGTAAATGCAACATGATTAGTTGCTCACTATCTAAGCCTGGCCGGATGGTGCTTGAATGGAGTTGGATTCACAAACAAGTGATAAGAATCATTACTGTAAGCCAGCTTGGACATCAAACTTTAAATTTTATCTGATCCCTTCTTCATGTGACCTTCTTCTTGCAAAGCGTGATCACCATCCTTTTCAAGAATGTCTTCTTTGGACCTATATTGTCGGATTGACATTAGTTTCATGAGCACCTTTATGAGTTCGAAGCGACTTAACATTAACTATATGGGAACTGCGTATATAAGGCCGTATGCTCTTTATCCTTCTTAAGCTTCTCTTCCTCACGCCACCACCCTTGCTATCAGGGTGTTCTTACGACCAGTTTCATCTTGGGTGAGTTTGTCTTTATAATCCAAAATCAGGTGGGGTGTTGGGAGAACTGATACCTGATACAAGCATCGGGAATGGTAACATTAAGAGCTTGGGCTTAGCCTTTAGTCACCATCCCGAGGACATAAATCTACTAACCAATTTACCATCTCGCTATGGTGAAGAGCTTTTGACCAACCTCGACGTTGAATGAAACTGATTTCTGTAGCCTCTATACCACATTTGCCATCATCTCCTTGCGTGATCCTCTTGGCGAACCACTTTCAAGTGTTGTGTATGTAGTTTCTTCATTGTCAAACAAGCAAATCCTATTTATCTTTCAATGACATAGTCAGTTTTCTATCAAGTCGGTGCTAGGGTTGTGAGTATGCGCCGACATCCATTCTTAGCGCCATGTGAACATCTGACTCATTCAAGTGAAAATCCTCTTTTCCATTTCCTTGAAATTCAATGAGTAGTCTGTTAAATGAATTACCGAAATAAGTGAAAATAAGCCCAACAATACAATCGACATCATGTGAATACTCATGAGAGAATTACATACATCATCACATAATCACCTTTGGGCGAAATATGACATGGGTTGTACATTCTCCACATGACGGCTGGCCATAGAACATATTCTAATCATTCGTGAAATCACCACCTTTGGGTGTATGAACGTAAGATGAGTCATTCTCATTGCATGCCATCATGTATCCCCTCACGAACTTCTTTCACAGATCACCTCCTTTGGGAGTATGACCATGCATTAAAACAGGAGACATCCCACCACAATATGAGGTTGATATTTCTCAAACCCAATCAAGTGTGCCACTTTGGCGGTCACATCCCAATGATGAATTCTTAAAAAATCACTCATACCAAGGATATAAACTTTATGTATCACATTCAATATATGCAATCATAATTATATTTGTTCAATTCATTAATAGTCAGTAATTTAGAACTTGCGACCCTTATCTGCGGTGGTATTCACATGTTAGTTACCTGTAACATTTCGAAGGAAACCATGAAATACGAGAATACGTGAAAATACCGCAATAACTAGGCATACATGGGGTTCTATACGCATTTTCATATAAGAAGCTTCAAATATGCTAAGTCAATATACCAAATTGGCCAAGATTTACGATCTGAATGCGTAGGTATCAAAATTGCCCCAAGAATTCCCTCCCCGCAGCCCTCAGCGCCGACCGGCGGCGTATTGGAGCGGCGTGGCGGCGCGTGCCGAGTGCGAGAACATTGTTGATCGGTCGGGTTGTGGGTTGGCAGGTTGGCCGGATTAATAAGATTAGTTTGGCCGTTGACCCGGTTGACGTTGGCAAGTCGGGTTTGACCGTTAATAGGGTCGGTCAGGTGGCGGTTGGGTTTGTGGTGGCCAGAGATTGGTCGATGTCGGTCGGGTTGGGTCAAAGGCGGCGTCATCGACCGCGTCGTGACCCGCGTCGGCGACCGTCGACCACCGCCGAGCGGGTCAACCAAGCGGATCGGTGATCGGTTTGGCGATCGGTTCTTGGCCCGAGATTATCTGCGGCGATCATCGATAACGTCGGCGACCCGGAATTAGTTCGATCTGTGGCGTGTCTTCACCGCGCCGTCGTCTTCAGCGGCAGCGTGGTGGCGTGGCGGCCTGATGAAGCGCGTCTGTGGTTCCGACGGCGTTCACCACCCTACGTTGTGATAAATCTCGTCGTGAAGATTCCAAATATGTAAAAATATTAATATTTTGGATGTATAGAAAAATCGAAATTAGACGAATGTCCGATTTTATAAAACCAAAAAAAATTTCTCCAATCAGGTATGTTTGAGTTCCTAATCCATGGTTGGCTCATTACCAGCGCAGGATGCAATTTCCTAACAACCTAGATCACCATGGAAGAACACAAACATCATTTAATGGAGAAAACGCGTAAATTACATACCTTTGGAATCCATGTGTCTCTTTCTTTTTGTTGATCTCGGACCCGATGAAGGCGCAAAGAGAACCGATCTCAAGATCTCAAGATCTTCTCCCAAACGACCCTTTGAAACTGGCTTTATGAGATTGCCGATCACTTCTCTCGGAAAACCGTATGAGAGAAATACGTATGTGATAGAAAATGTATCCTTAGGGTTTGGGAGGGACTTGAGCTTTCCTTAAATAGAGTTCCGACCACCGGGGCCCTCTCACTTACGGGCGGGCCGAACTCGGCCACGGCTGACCCATATGATTTATTAAAGCCCAATAACCTCACCCAATTAGACCAATCTTGAGTGAGTTTTAATTCGATTAATGGCGCTTAATGAAAACCCATTAACCTCGGCATTCACGTGTCTGACACGCAATAACCACGAGGGCATGTTATCTCAATCTTAACCATGCAAAGTTCTAAGTGAATCAGGTCGTCAGAGAACTCCTATCAAAAAGTACGCCACATAAAATTTTTTATTTTAGTGGGATATTTAACTTCCAAAGTTTTCCATAGCATTGTTCTATCATCGATTACGATTATCTGTAACGATCGATATGCACACAATGTATATGCCTTTAGATCCGCATTCGATTACAGCTATCTTTGATATTTCCAAACACTAAGTGGGATACCCGGTATTATCTCTATCCCTTGGATTGAAAAACATCAGTAATCAAATTCTTATCCATTGAATCTCCATAGGATCATAAGTTGGTGGACTATTGTTTCATTGTGCTGACTCGGTACCAAGCTAATCATGCTTGACCACATTGTTGGAAGCGAGGTCCTTAGCGGCTTGATATTGAATTTGCCATCTCCCTTTAGAAATCTGCTATGCTTCCGTATTAAATCCTTAGTGGCATGAATACTACGCCATGTGTAGCTTGGGTTAGCACCTAACTTGGAGTTTAAAAAAGATGAGTGCGGGAAAAGTATCGAACTCTATAGACTTGAGACACCAAGGACGTAAGATCACTTAAAAATTTCCACCCATGTTTACTTAGCAGCGAGATTAAACTCATGTAACTTTTTGGCCCAATCCAGCCTGCGGTTGGGTTTACATAGTCTCTCCATCTCGTCGACTAATCCCTTTGCCTAGTTACTCGTGTTCTTCCACCATAAAGAATTGAACATATTTTTCAATTTGTGACACACTCACAGTGGCGAATCTGAGCATTGTGTGGATTGAGGCATAGCTTGAACCCGCGGGTTTTAAATAGAACTTCCTTTCCTGCGCGGTAACTGTGACACCTAGTTTTGTAAGCGATTCCGGACTCTATGGCTACATACTCCATAGCTTTCTTCTTACTTACGCCCGCCATAGATGGTATCCACTAGGTAGTGTCATGGTTTGTTGTACTACTTACCCCCGGCAATAAGAACATATTGCCCTTTGTCTTGAATCCACTCACATTACGGCTGAAAAATAGCGATTTGAGGAAGTAATTTGTTGTCCTAATGCACCACCATACTTTTGTAAAAATTTGTTTGACAGTGCAAACTTCCTCCTCATCTACTGAAATATAGGAAACGAGTCATCTGCAACAGATGTGAGATTATAGGGCTCTCGGGCATTTTGCATGTGAATTGTTCGGCTTCCCTGCGCTAGCTCGAACAAGGTTACTAAGGGCTTCAACACATATAAGAAATAAATACGGAGAAAAAGGATCCCCTTAACGAAGCCCCCTTTGAGGGTGAATAGGGCCTATTTCCTTACCGTCATACAATAAATGAAACCTCACTATCATAATGCATTTCATAATCAAGCGAACGATTAGCATGGAACCTGCATTTGGCGTGATTTTCTAAGGCGCTCCAGCTCTGATCATATATAGGCTTTCGCCATGTCCACTTTCAACCTTGCTTTCCTTGGGATTTCCTATTCAAATAATGCAATATCTCATATGAAATCAATAAATTATCTATGATGAAAGATTACTGGTATGAAAGCGCTACGGTTATCTTGAGATCACCACCAGGTAAGACTCTTTATATTTGTTCATAGGTGCTTTGGCTATTATTTAGTAGATGACGTTATAAAGAGATAGGACAGATCACCCATATTTTCAATTTGCTTCTTCTTCGGGATGAGAGCGATATGAGTTACGCATTTATCTCTTACGGGATTGCCTGATTTGAGATGAAGATTAAATAATTTGTCTGAGCATCTTGCCACCAAAATATGCGATAATGTTGAAAGAAAGCTAAATTCATACCATCGAACCTAGTGCGCCCAGTCGAATGCATGGAGAGAAAACAACATCTTTAATTTCCATTCACGTGAGCGGTCTTCATTAGCATGACATTATCCTCTTGGTATGTGACATAATATGGTGCGAACACTCCTGACTTATACTCTCATCTGCCGTTATCTGAATACTTGAGTAAAGAAAGAAAAAATTAAACAAAAGCAAATCTCATCTATTCATTCATAAAGGCTATCAATCGATTCAACCTAGTTGGTTAGTTTCCTTTCATTTTATGTGAAATTTGAGCATTAGTAATACATTTCTATTAAGTCCATATATATTGTAAATTTGGGAGAATGTTAATAGGCTTATAGAGTTATAGTTAAGAAATATATTGGTTCAATATGACCCACTGCAGCGACATTTCTATATATAGAATCGATTAGTTCAATTGTGGGTGTAAGAAGTCTTCATTGAATACGTATAGGGTCTCCAAAAATTCCAAAGCCTACCACTCGCTTCAAACCCGTTTTTGGAGGATTACAGGCTTCATTTAAGGTTTGGCTTTGCCCGATGGACCCTTAGGCTCGTCCATATGCCCTCTCTGATAGGTAATGTAACTCTATTTATAATATATTTTGTTAAAGTTTTATTATATAAGTCGAATAAAGTCACGATTTGGTGTATTAAATTTTAAATTTAGAAAGAGGGTTAAAATTTTAAAATTGGGCTCGCCTCCCTGGGTCTCACAGTCTCGCCCATCCCCAGCTCACCAAGCCTCGATGCTGCATTCCTTTCCAGTTCGCCAGCCCCACTGCCTCAAGAAAATAAAAATTCAGGCCTCAAGAAAAGGAAAAGCCCTGGCCAACCTATCGACTAGTCAATGTCGCAGTTTCATTTTTCGGCCGAAAGACTTGGACATGGTCCGCTTGGAGACCCTATATACGTATCCATAACCAAGTCCTATCTATTGCAATTGAATGGGATGAGTGAGTTCAAACAAGTTACCATGAGAGAAGCCCTACTAAGGCCCAACGCGGAAGAGGGTCCAACCTACAAGCATTAGGTGATCGTCAACCACCCCGAATCTACCTATATCAAGCACAAAGGGAAAACAACCAGTACTATCCACATCATCTCAGGCATAATTGACAGGCTAAAAGTAAGTGTGTGAAAATTGCAAAATTGCGCATCTACGCGCCAAGTATACGCCGCCGAAGTTCACGCCGTAGTGGCTAGTCATGTCGCTCCCATCAAGAGAAGTGTGCTAAGTAATTGCTTAGTGACCTAGACAAATATTTCCGATCCGTAAATTCATAGCTAATTATGAATAAATTAATTGAATTAGAGAAAGCTCAATATATTAAAATTCGGGATGCATAGTAGTACGAGAAACTAGGTTTTATTGCCATCACACCTAATGGATTTTACCTAAATATTTCATTTATTTAATATTCCATATGATTTATGTTAGCGGGTTGATCGTGCCTACAAGCTATTCTCTCTCGAGATACAACTGCCTATCTCGCTAGTGGGGTGTATTGCATCTCTGTTTGGACCCCTTGACTCCGAGATGCATGAATGTGAAAACGCTAGTGCTACACTTGGAATGCGGGATATCTCTATTCCTTGATTGACCAAGCATTGCTTTACCCATGTCCCTATCGGTCATCTTTCTCTCGGTTAATGACTTCTAGCATTAGCATGCCACAATTGGCCCAATAATAGCATGTGATTAAATTCAGGAGTAAAGCAACCATAGAAATTCATATTGATATTAAATAAACCAAAATTAAAGTATTAATCCATAATGATGCGGTTAGGGTTTACAAAACCCTAGAGAGAAAAGTTAGTTCATAGTGATTTTCATTACAGATTGAAAGATTTTCAACATTAAACGAATTAAGGAAAGAAATACAGAAAAAGCCGTCTTCGCGATCACCCGGAATCCTTCTTCACCAATCTCTCTCTATCCGTCTCTCCTTGTGTTAAGTCTGCCTTCAATCCCCCCTTTATGCCTCGAAATTGCTTCCTCTTTATACTGTGATTCGCTCATCAATGGCCCGTAAAACTCGAATTTTCAAAGTCAATACCCAAAGTTTGTCTTTCAATAGTTCCTATTAGTTAGGAAAGTTTTTATTTAAATTTATTTATTTAATTGTGAGAGTGAGTCTACTATGTTTGAGAGTTTATCTATGTGATAAATGTGGAGAATTAGTTAGAATGAGATAAATTAGTGGGTCAAAGGTTTGTTTATTTTAATTTTAATTTATCTATCAGAAGCTCATTTATATAGGCATTTTTAATGCTCGGAA
The DNA here is from genome assembly GCA_016808115.1 of Tetrastigma voinierianum. Lineage (NCBI taxonomy): Eukaryota > Viridiplantae > Streptophyta > Magnoliopsida > Vitales > Vitaceae > Tetrastigma > Tetrastigma voinierianum. Next base: position 64,096 of record JAEQBH010000227.1, on the reverse strand, counting down.
AAAAATGAGAAAGGCACGTTGTTTACTTCTATTTATTTCTGTCATCCTAAAATTCTAACACCTAGAATACCTAAAATTTCAAAGCTACAGCATACTGACGAACAGGATTTGATATGATGACTTTGATCAAACTTAACCATCTAAACTACCAACACGAAAACCTATGAAAAAGCTAACTACCCATTGCAACAAGTCGGCGACAAAACACGTCGCAATAATTCGGTGACAAAAACACAAAAAACAAAGGTAAACCCAGATCGGTATGGAAGAAATCACTTTATTGGAAAAGAAAACTGAGATCGGAGGAAGAAAAAGATGGAATGGAGGATTTCAGGTCAAGAATGACTAAAAAATCACCCCTCCTCTCTAAAAAATCTCACTCCGCTTGACTTTTGAATATGAATAAGTTATTAAGAATGAATAGTATTACCATGTTATAAACAATATTCCTATATCATTCCCATATTGTAATTATATCCCTCAGAAATATTTTCGTATTTAAAAGCAATTCTTTCAGATTCTTTTTGTATTTAAAAATGAGGTTATTCTTACACTTAAGTTTTGATTTTTAGCCCTTTTCATCGGTTATCCAAAACTACTATTTGTAGAGAGGATGCGAAGCTATGGTCATGAGGCTTCACATTATCCGCATGTTACATGTAATGCGGTACGTGTCGCCGCGTCCGCAGTCCGTGATCAATTCTGGGTAGGCAGGTTCATGGGAGCATGATACGCACGTTTTAAAATCAGATCAATTGAGTTTCTAAAAGTGGTTTAAAGAAAGATGTCAGATGCAGTTGAATAGAAGATTACAAATCGAATCGAAGGAAACTTAGCAGCAAATGAAATCGCTTACGTTAATGTAGACTGGATGGAGGTCCTGGAATCTACAAAACATTGAAGATATCATATTCCATTCTTAACTTACTACAGGCTTACCAAACACGTTTGGTTTTTTTTTTATTTTATAAAAAAACACAGAAAACATTCAATTTAGATAATAAGAACAATATTCAGATAACATCAAAATAATGTTATCTATGTTTTCCAAAATTGTCCTTAAGAATAGTTTTCAGAAACAAGAACTAAAACGTTTAAAGATTATTTCGATCGATTATAATTGTGAACCTTATCCTAATGGGAACTTTTCGTATAATTTGTTAAATGCAAAAACAAAAAAGAATAAAACCATAGAAAAATATCATCTATTCTGACACACCCCCACCCCTACTAGCAGGCGATGTGCCGACAACCCCACAGAAACTCCCAGCCGATACTCTTCCAACGATTAGAGAATCCCCAGGAAGCCAACGTGTTGTTAACAAAACCTCGTATAAAAGATTTTCTTTCTACACTTATGATTTTATAAATTTTCAAGAACATAACAAATGTGATATAGGACATGTCCAAACCTATAAATACACTGGCACCAAAACATGGCAACCAACAACACCTTCAAAGAGCCTCAGTACCATCACATTTTCATAAACAAAACTATGTACACATATGCACAACTATACAAGTTCAGCATTTTCTAAAAAAAGTTAGTTACATTTCTTACAAATATATACAAGAGTGAGTAAATACAACACAAATAACTAGAAATCATGAGGACCCTGATATGTCCCAATATCCGACGCACTACAGACCGTGGAAGATAATTTTAAAAACAGAAAACAATGAGCTAAAAGAGCCTATTGAGTGTATGCTTTATCATTTTCTCCGGTATCATCTCAAACCGGTAAATGATCTTTACAAAACACTTTAAAACCTGTTGCTTTGCTATAAAAGTTTCTAAAACTTTTCATAAAATGTTTGCTTGCTTATCTGGTCGAAGCTTGCTGTATGTAAAATGCTTATAACATAATGATCAATCCATCGGAGGTATTTCTTGCTTGTTTTACCCTTAGTAAAACACGAAACTTGTGTCTCTACCGTGCCGGTGGAACAACCTCGTGTCCACATCACCTATTCCGATAAATATGGTTGAATGCTCAATCACCACATAATAAGCTAGCACGCTAACCCTATATACTCCAAAGACGCCACTGTCCTCCTCTAATATGCCATAATGCATGAGCCAAGTTTTCCACCATATAACAGTAAAATGAAATGCAATCATGTTCAACTTCCTATAGCACGCAATTTTAATACCTTCGACCGACAATGCTTGCTTAAAAACTAGGGATTTCTAAGGCCTAACTTATAAATATAAGTTTTGCTTGCTTGCTCGCTTTTTGCTTAATAAAGCATATTGCTTGCTTTATAAAAATATGGTTTAAATAAATCAAAACCATGTTTTTAAAATACTGGGCTTAATAATTAAAACCATAAAATACAAATCGTAAAACGATTTATAAACAATACACTAGTATTGAAAAATAAAGTTTAGTACACTCACCTTTCCGTTTACAATAATCGAGCACGACTTCACAATTTTTCCGTCTCCGCTTTTACCCTACACATTCAATGTATTAGACCACACGTGTCATCACAACTCAAGAAATCCTTCTTAAATTTTTCAGAAAATATAGCCTAATGCCATTCACAGGCATATGACAAGATTTTAGACTCAAGGGCTCAGAGAGTCCAGAACCCGACCAGAGTTCGACAAAAAGTTATGGCCATCCAAAGTTGGAGGTTTCATCGGAACATTGACACACAGGAACCTGCAGGAAATGCCGTTCTCTAAACTCCATCCAAACAGTCTCAAGGCTCAACTCAAGACCAAAACGACTCCTGGGAGGGAAAATAAAACCCTAAAACATCAGTCCCTGATCAAAACCAACTCAACACAGTCCGGATCGCCTGAAATGCTTATTATGAAAAATCCGCCCGCACTATCCCAAAATGTACCCCGAAATTCAACCCTGATTGTCGTAAAATAGTCCCCAAAATTAAAACCCGACTGTCCAAAATAGTCCAAAATTCCTAAAAATTCCTAAACTCGCCAAAAAATTTCAATTGTACCACGGCCCTCAACACCTTAAGCAAACCAAGCCTCACAACAACCATTAGATAGAAATAACACAAGGTGGAAATTCCCTACCTCTTCTCTTGGAGCCTGACGGCTTAAGATTTTTGCACCCACGTCAGAGCCTCGCTGGGTGGATCGACTTTACTCTTTGTTCCGATTTAAAAACCTACTAGTCCGATTTCAGAGATCTAGAGAGAAAGTTTCTTCTACCCCTCTCTCTCTCTCTCTTTCACGCCACTTTTGTTGTCCCTCCCCACCTGCTTTCTTATCTCACTTTTGACTTATTTTTATTTTTTTATTCTTATTCTTATTCTTATTATTTGAATATATGGCTCATATTGCCTAATTCGGGTCCGTTTATGCCTCGAAAAAATTTATTTCTTTTCAGTTCATTTTATTTTAAATGAACTTAGCTCAAGCCATTTCCTGACATTCGAGATTTTCGTAAAATCTCTATTACAACGTACTTATCACCTAGAAAATCGTAAAATATCTGCTTGTCTCATAATTTACCTAAACATTTTGTGTCACTAGATTTCCTCATGAGACTCAATTTAATCTACATCCAAGCCAATATCCGAGATCTAGAGAATTTTCTAGGCTTTCCTGAACCATTATGACAATTTATTATTATTATTATTATCCTTTGCAATTTTTGAAAATTTCTAATAATAATTTTTTTTTTCGGGTTTTACAGTGCCTCAATTCTTTGAAAACTTTACAATTTCATCCTTCAAAACAACTTTCAAAAATACTACTATGACACTCAACTAATTAAGGAAGCTCTTGGTGCACATATGCGACCATCTGCACATCGTATTTACACCCCTGACTGGGTGTTACAAATCCTCCTCCCTTAGAACATTTCACCAAAACGAACAAACTAAACTCAAAGAAAAGGAAAATACCTAAACTAAATAGTTGGAAGATACGGACGACACATCTCGAGCCCCTCCGTCCCTAGGCAGTTACTCCTCCTCCTCAAGGATTCCTCCACAGACTTTAACTAAAGGAGCTCACCTTACTCCTCTAACACTTGTTCCTGCGATCTACACCGCGATAGGTGTTTCATAAGTCAAGTTCTCCTTTAGTCGAGACCGTCGTTTCTCTCGTAACATGTGAAGGATCTGGGATGTACTTCCTTAACATCGACACATGGAATGTGTCATGGATCCTAGATAACTCTGGGGGTAACTTTAACCTGTAAGCTACTGGTCCCACCTTGCTCACAATATCATAAGGCCCTATAAATCTCGGACTGAGCTTGCCTCGCCTCCCAAATCTCAAAACACCATTCCAAGGGGGAAATCTTCAGAATACCTTGGCCACCTATCTTAACCGCAGTCTCTTGACAAGAGTTCTGCGATAACTTTGTCTATCTCTTATCGTCTTCAAGTTATCACGGATAACTTTCACTTTCTCTGAAGTGACCTGCACTAACTCAAGGCCTACCAGTCTCCTCTTACCAACCTCATCCCAACACACTGGAGTCCTATACTTCCTACCATATAGCGCCTCAAATGGAGCCATATCTTGCAATCGGGCTCGATAGATGTTATTGCAGCTTAACCCATCAAGGCAAATGAGTATCCTAACTCCCTCACCTCCATCACAAGCCTTCTCAACATATCCTCTAACGCCAATGGTCCTCTCTCGATCGCCATCCGCTCGAGGATGAAATGTTGCGGCTGGAATGAAGGCGCGAGTACCAAAGCCGCTTTACAAATGGGCCAAACCGATGTGAACTTCGGGGTCTCGATATGAAACTATCGAACTGTGAACCCCATGAAGTCTCACTATCTCATCCACATACAATCAATAACTTTTCAGAGAGAATCTCAACATTAACTCGGGCAGAAATGAGCAGATCATTAATCGATCAACTATCACCTATATATGACTGTGGTCGTCTTGAGTCCGCGGGAAGACCTGTCACAAAATCCAGTGATCTTCTCCCATTTCCATATCGAATGTGAGGTACTGTATCTCCCCACGGCCTCTCATGCTCAGCTTCACCTCGCTAACAAAGTTAGGCATCCGGAGACGAACCCAAGTGTCTCTTTATCCTGTTCCCACCAAGAATGTTCTTTCAAATTTCTTGTACATCTTAGTATCACCAATGCATAATATAAGAAGATGAATGTGTTTCCTTCCATAATGTCTCTCTTCAAATTTCATTACATTTCAAGTACACACATTCTTTCGCTTCTTTCACTATCATGTCATCTCCGATTTGAAACTCGCTATTTCCTTTATATCTCGCTGCTTAATCATTCAGATCCTACAAACCCGCCATGCCCGACCTATCCACTAGAAGAGGTCTAACATGAAATGTGGCTAACAATGCCCCCTAATCCTCAAATTCTAATATCACCCTAAAGCTCTTATATCCACTAACATGGAAGATAACTCCATCTCATATGAGACAAAGAACTCTCCGCCGCCTACTGCTGCACTCCGTTACACGACATTAGCTTTTCCTGTGATGGTACCGAATAGTACAATCGTAGGTCCTAATCAACTCAAGCCATCTTCTTCGCTCTTAGCTTAACTCTTTCGGTGAAAATATATTAAAGACTCTTATGATTTGTAAAGATCCCGCAAGCGAGCACCATATATAATGCCTCCATATCTTCTGGGGCAACACGATCGTTGCAAGCTCTGTGGTAATAAGTCTCCACGCTTCACCGCTTGCAGGCATACGCAGAATCACCCTATCATTCGCATCAAACACAACCAAGGCCCTACCGAGAAGCATCACTGTAAACCACAAACCCATCTCTTTCATCGGGCGTTAGAACCTGAGTCAAGTCAATCTACCTTCAACCTCGAAACCCATCGCGTATCCACCCAATCATACTCATATTCTTTCCTTTATCAAATGGCCGCAAATAGTCGCTTATCCTGGAGAACCCTTCAACAAACTTCCAGAATACCTGGCCTAAACCAAGGAAGCTTCGAATTCTCCGACACGCTCTCTTTGGCGCTTCCATCTTACCACAACTTCATTTTCTAGATCCACTACCCTCGCCATAAGATCACACGCCTGTGAATGTTTACCCCGTCAAGCCAAAATCGCACTTACTCAACTTCGCATGCGCCTACCGCTTCTCTGTGGTCCGCAACACAATCCTCGTGTGCTCAATGTTCCTTCGACTACCCGAATACGGGCTCAGATAATAACATAAAGACTCGATGAACCTATCCAAATACGACTAGAATACCCGATTCATCAAATACATAAATGTTGTCGGGGCATTCGTCAAACCAAATGGCATCACTGTGAACCGTAATGCCCATAGCGTGTCCTAAATGCATTTTAGAACATCACCCTCCCGCACTTCTCAACTACGATACCTCGAATTCAAATCTATTCCTTGAGTACACTCAGACCCCCTCGAGCTAATCAATAACTCATCAACTTAGGAGTGGATATCGATTGCGACGGTAACTTTGTTCGGCCGTCATAATCTATACACAATAGTAAACTCCCATCTTTTCTTTTTCACGTAAGAGAACTGAGCTCCCCATGGGGATATGCTCTACCACGAATCCCTTTTTTACCCAACAACTCTTCAACTAAGCCTTAAGCTCTCTCAACTCTGCAGGAGCCATTCTATAAGGAGGAATGAAACTGCTCGGGCCCCTGACAACCAACGGTGAACTCCACTTCTCTATCCTCGGGAGGTAATCCCCAACATCATTTGGGGAATACATCCGGAAACTCTCTAACAACCGGGATTCTCATCCACCAGAGTCCCCTTCCTGGCTCCACCACATAAAACCGTATAACCTTGATAACCCTTACGCAAAGATCCTCCTGTACGCCACGGCGAGATCATACTTAAGATAATCGGCTCACGTATTCCCCTCGAACTTTACCTCCACTTCCACCATGCAACTTTACTTTTATAACACCCAATGTGGCTTTATGGCGAGACAACTAATCCATGCCGAGAACCACATCAAAATCCCTCATATCTAGGGCCACAAGATTCGCTGGGAACTCCTGTCCCCTAATCAGAACTCTACTATCTCTAACTACTATGTTTGAGAATAATGGATCTCCTATTGGAAGGGAAACCCTCATACGACCCCCTAATGGTTGGGTGATTAGTGCCCAAAAGTACTATTTTGAACCCTATTTATTATAGGTTTTGAGTGCTTTTTGTGTCCTAATCATTCTAATTAACCCGACCACACATTGTTGTCCCTATTATTTCATCATTGTATTTGCGCAAATTTTGGCAGCTTTTTGGCGAAGTTAGTCAGTACAAAATTGTTGAGTCGCATCCAGCACTAAAATTCGAGTCAAACTCAACATTGCGCATCGAGACCGAAGGAAAGAAGAGCGAAAATGCAAGGAAATTAAAGCCGACTTTGGCAGTCAGGTATTCTCGCAACTCGCAAATTTCAAGTGTTGCAAATTGCAATATTGTCGACACTGCTCACAGCCCCACTGCTCATCTTTGCGCTGCTTCTCCTCGCATTTCACGCATTTGTTGTTTTTGCTACAATTTTTTGTTTCTTCCTATTTTAACCCTTGTAATAGCTTTTGTTTTGGTTTGTTTCACCGAGCACCTATATACTTCCTGGGCTCCACAAACTTTGCATCAATCAACTTCAATCAATAAAGGGAGGAGGCTTCCCGCTTCCCGCCGCTTCTCCTTCCTCTCCTCCGTTTACTTTCTTTGTTTTCTTTCCATTTTTCACGCCAAACACCTTTCGATGATGACAAATCAAAGGATGTTCATTAAACCTCCCCATCCTTAGAAGTGGAAGGCCATTGGGTGCCGGCTGAGGTAAGCCGCATGTTCTCATGCTCTTCATGTTGGTGTTTAAGGGTATTTTCAGGCTCCCTGCTTTCACCATAGGTTAAAATCTCTAAGCATGCCTCTTTAATGTATTCGCAAGCTGAGTTCAGTGATACCACTAGATCCACTAAGGCCCGCTAGTTGTCCCTATTAGTTATCGTGGGGTAGTGTTTTGAGATGGGAGCCACCGTTAGTGACATTTATACCAATGAAATGCCATCTTTCAAAAGGAAACTCTAAGGGTCTAGGTTTTAAAGTTAAACGAAGATCCTGGGCTCTGGGAAATGACTATATGTCAAGGCCTCCAACACGAGGATAAAGACTCCGAGCACATAAATGGCTACGTCTTAAAACCCCAACCCAAAGGGCTTGAGACTTCAAGGAGTTCTTTTTATTTTTTCATTTTAATTTTAATCCGCACTCATCCAACTCCCTGCTTACCTGCCAAGCCTTAAAATCCAAAACCACCCACCATTTTCAATCATCATAATCATTTCAGACAAGAAAACGCATCCCCGAGTTCGACCCTAGAGCCGCTATATCATAAAAAGAGGGGGCTTGACTACAACAAAGAGAAAGGAATTTAGGATATAAATATTGTTGATCAGTGGGCACTTCATCGTGGTACTTAATCAAATGGCTGCTGCTCTGGGATGGTGCCTAGCCAAGCAAGGAGTTGCGGGAACACTTTTGCGGATCCTCATCACAAGTATCGTGAATTTCTTTATATTATGTCAAGTTATTTATTTATTTCATTTCAATCGTGAAAAGAAAAACAAAGGTCAGAGATTTTTTCTCTCTGTCTTGGTGTTGCCTTGTTTTCTATAGAGTGCATGTTCCAAGGTGTTTGTTACGTGATCTCAAACAGATAAAACCAAATGGAAGACTCTGTAGGGAGAGGATACCGTGAGAGAAACCCTAGGTTACAAGCATGTCAACGAGGACTATAGGAGCCTGGGCGGTTAATCAACAACTAATATTTGGGAGAAATTTGGAGAAAATAAAGAAAAGCGAAAAATTGGAAAAAATCGGGCAAACGATCCAACGCCATAGTCAGTAGTGTGGAACCCACACCGCTGCCACCTACTCGCCACAAAGAGGACGCCATCATGCAGAAGGCCGAAAGCAAATGGAAACTTCTGGGTACAAACACGACATAGCAACGCTACGCCGCACGAAGGCCTGACACACTGGCAAACAGAAGTACTAAACATCAGAAACAAATTTCGATTTTTGCTTCAACACTCGTGATTCGCACAATCGATAGTTTGCTGACCCTAATAAATGATTAATGGGGTTCAAATAAGGATAAACTAAATGAAACGAACGCATTTCGGGCCAACTTTCGACGAGTTTGGTTTTTTTGGGCAACTTAGTGTCTTAACCCAAACCATTAACGAAGATTAATCGTCATTCACTAAAAATGTATGATAATTGTTTATCCACTAAGAGTGGCGTAATTGTTATTGACTAAGGACGGGTGAGGATCACCTAACCTAGGACCGAGATCGAAGGGAAGGAAACAAAAGCCGACAACTTCGGTTTGTTCACTGAACCTCTATCCTTACTTCAAGTGTTTGGTAGTTTACTAAATAAACCTGAAATTAGCATATGGAATGAGTATATCTTGAATATATTACAAAGTGCATATGGACTTGAAAATGTGATATTGAAATGTCTGACAACTAAATGCATGTGAGTGATTAATTGAATTGTAAACGAATTGATTAATTCATGACATCTTGAATTGAATCAATATACCGAACTTAATTAACATGGCGGGATGCATTCAATCTAAGATCCATCAAGAAGGCAAACCGAATTGTAATGTCCCATAGGATGCACCAACTCCAAAGATCCGTCATGATGGTGCATGGCATTGTTAAAGTACCACTCAAGTGGACGCACCAACTCCAAGATCCACATGATGGGGAGAGATCAAATTGTTAAATGTGTAAGCACATTACCGAATGACAAAAATGATGAAATTCACCGAATGGAATCCGTCATGAATGTGAATTGTATAGACAAAGTGAAATAACAAACTTTGATGAGTGTAAATGGGATTTGTAAACTAAATTCATCCTTGGGAGTATATGTTCAATCTCATGATTTGAGTTAAAATAAATTAGTCAGATGAAAGGCATATTTCTATTATGATCACGATTTTAAAGGAAAGCATGAAAATGAATAAGCATGAGTATAGTTTGATATATAAAAGGCATGATTTTATGATAAATGCATGTCATGTTAAACTGAAAATTGGAATATAACTATATCGAACCACTAAGCATGAAAATGCTTACCGTGTAGTTTTTATCTATGCGCAGGTTTCGAGTAAACAGGAAAGAAGGCAAGATCAAGAAGCGCAGATTCATAGAGAAAGTTGCGGCGTATAAGTATATACTCCATCATATGCATATCATTTCTTTTTGAGCATGTAACATTTTAGAACAAAGAGTTAAACTCTAACCATTGTTTGGTATATCATTTGTAAAGGCATGATACGCCATTTGTAAAACGAATCAGAGAAGAGTAAATGTTTTTTGGGTTTACCATTTGAATGCTTTTATTGAAAACCCAAACAAATGACATAAATAAAATGTTTTGATAAGATAAACGAAACTGCCTTCTGAGTAACCGGCTCTGCTTCGATCCGTCTTCTGGCCGACTCAGAATTCAGTCGCTACACTTTACAAAAATAATAAATAAAATAAATAAACAAATGAAAGTAAACAAAAATTAAATGAGTATCCCTGATCCTACTGACTTACAATCGTGGTCCGATCAGTGCGGAAAGAATCGGAGGAATTATGTCGCTTGTATTCGAAAACTGTCGAATACATGGAGTGCCAATCTCATCGTGATCAAGCAGACCTTAGAATTACGGAAAAGCCTTAGAAGAGCCTAAAGGCCACGGGGACGCTTGACAATGTAATCGTGTTTTATCCGTTGTACGATGGTCACCTGAGAGGACCATACAGATTTTAGAGGACATGTCATGAAAGATGCGCCCCGGATCTTTAAGGGTAGTCAGAGGAGCACTTACCCTTAGTGGAATTCACCTACAACAACAAGCATCGTTAGCATACATATGGCACCATGAGCTTTTATAAGGGAGGCTAGTGTCGATCCCGATTTGCTGGACGTAGGTGGGAGAGAGTTCCATCACTGGGTCGATCTTGTCAGAGACACCCCTGAGAAGGTGGGTTTGATACGTAAGCGCTTCTTACTTCGCCAAAGCCTACAGAAGAGTTTCACACCGGCGCACGACATCGACTCTTATAGTTTAAGGTGGTGATCACGCCTTCAAGGTGATGCCTAAGAGATGAGTGGTCAGTTCCTAAGAAGCGTGAAGCTAGCGCCACAGATATCGTGCCCTTCGAGATACTGAGAGGGTGTTACGCTTGTTTATCTGCTAGCTGCTATCGCCTGGGCTTTATCGTGCAGTTCATGAGGTGTTCAACGCCTATGTTCTAAGTATAATTCAGATCCAACTCGTAGTGGATCGAGGATTGTCATGGATAATGGGACCTGAGAGGATCGTGCATATCATGGATAGCCAAGATTAGGTTTTGCGACGCAAGACCGTGTGGCTAGTGAAGGTGTTGTGGAAACACCGAGGAGTGGATGAGGCAACTTAGGAATGCGAGGACACGATGCGGGCCACCTATCCTTTCCTATTTGAGGATGAAGGTGTGTTTGTTTAATATTGGAAGTCTAATATTGGAACTAGAATAACTATTGCATATGCATGTGTTTGTGTGTGCTAGTGTGTGAATTTCATGAAGGAATTGATTTATGGGAAGAATAAACCCGAGAAAATTAGAAATTTTCAAAATGGAAAATGATAATAATAAATTGTCACAATGGTTTAGGAAGCCTGAAAATTATCTAGATCTCTGATGACGAAACGGGTCGCACCATGATTCGCTCCACAACCAGCTAGACTCATAAAAAGTTTCGTCGAATTCTGAGACAGTCGGGATATTTTTGTGATTTTTTGGGTGATAAGTCATCAATGACTCCAGGGACGAGATTTTTACTAAAATCTCAAAGTCAGGAAATGACTTGAGCTAAGTTCATTTAAAATAACTTGAACTGAAAATAAATAAATTGTTTCAAGGTAGAAACGGACCCGAATGAGAAATGGACACATGGCGCAATATGAGCCATATATCCAAAATTAAAAATAAAAAAAAAGAAAAGAAAAGGATAAAAAGAAAAAAAAGGGAAGTCAAAAGGAAAAAGAAAGGAGGAGGGGAGACGGACAGAGAGTGAGCGGAGAGAGAGAGAAAAAGGAAAAAGGTTTTTCGCATCTCTCTAAGATCTACGAAAATCGAGCCGTCGCTTTATCTGAGGAGAAGAAAGGATCTACGCACGCGAAGCTGACGCTGGGTGCCAAAATCTTAGAGTTTTGTCAAACCCACGAGGTAGGGAATTGTCCTAATGGAATATTTTTAGCCTAAAAGCCCGTAATGGTACAGTTGTCTTCGGGTCGTGATAGTCGCAGGATTAGTCCCAAGATTTTGGTACTGGTTTCAGTAGTCCCAGACTAGGTTAAGGTTTGGTTTTGATCCCGAGACTGATGTCTTCAAGTTTTGTGGTGTGTTTTGGTATCACAATAATTCGGTGACGAACCATGAAGGGACTAAGAGGTCGCTTTTATATGGGTTCGAGATTTGAGCCATTTGTGTGTATTGTTGGAAAATAAATAATATAATTGCTAGGTATAAAATCATGTTAATATGTGTTTACGTGATGTATTAACATGAAAATTGTGATGAATGAAAATTATATGTAGGAAATATAATTATCTAGAATTTATAAATGTTGTATGTAACATGACATAGCATGAAATGGCATGATTGTATTTCATATGCACGGTCACATTGTGTCGAGTCAGGTGTGGGTGCATGGTATTGGTTATTCACCATTTTTGGTGAATGTGTAGTGAGCTCGGAAATTGGGACAATGTCCAAAATTGTGACTCACTAAAAGAAAAATAATAATAAATTTCAGGTGAAACATGAAGCAAGATGGGTAGATCCCCTGTGGTGAAAGACCCAATTTTTATTCTTTGGTCAAACATATGTATCCACGATGAAAGTTCACAAAAGTGTTCTGGCGTATGGGCCCGCTGAGACCCCGAAAATTCGCAATCCAAATAAACACATGGGATTTGATAAAAAACCCAAGCTGAATATCGAGATTGAACGATATTTAAGTCATCAAGGAAACACCAATGACTAGCCTTCACACTTGGCATCGTGAAAGGAGGAGTCAGCCTGGGGACTCTGCCAGGCATGAGGAGTCTCATCTCAAAAGATGACACGTAATATTCCATATAAAAATTGCATTATTTATATGGGAATGTGATTTGACGCTGCGTCATACATTGCATGTGATTTTAGCGGAGTAGCCTGTAGATAATTTTTCTACTGAGACGCTTCGACTCCTCGTGTACAAGGTGTATTGTGGAGACTACGTCCAACGAGGTCATGGATTATGAATAGAAGGTCATGTGTGGCCTTGATATTACCTTTTAGTAACATTTTTGTAAAATATTTGCATAAAAGAATTGCACCCAAATTCTGTCTATTGTCTAAATAGTCGTATGTAATTATGGTAAGAGGGTCGGATCGACTCTTACTGACTATAATTAAGCGCTTTTTTTTCACATATTTTAGATTTAAATATGAATGAACGGGTCCCGGTGTTGACAAGTATATCGGGGGATATGGACAGATGGACCCGTGGGGTCAATATTACTTCCGGGTGGAGACCGACGGGTTATGATTTGATCATATACTGTGTTGTATGTCATAGAGCCTCAACAAAGGAGACTCGCTTCGATTTTTTTATGAAAATATGGATCCTGATAAATGGGACACAATAGTATGGTATCGGGTCACCCGAAATCCACAGGAATTCCGCGGGTTAACGGGTTGTCAACGGGACCCCCGGATTTGGGGCGTCATAGGTAAGTTGTGAATTTGATGTCTTAACTCGTTGAAATGAAGCTCATTGTCGGATCGAGGAATTGCCCAACCCACTAGCAAAGGAGTGAATCGAAGTTCATCAAGGAAATATTGTTTTGTTGTTGCAAAAAAAAACCCGCTCGAATGTTAATGATTATGTTTATTCTATTAGTATGTTTAGAGCTAGTCGCAAGTTTATATCTCAATTAATTTGACAACTTTAGTATTCTTCAATCCAGAATCAACTTGATAGCCTATGAAATGATGTGTAAAACAACTTCGAATATCTCCTCGGGTTTACCATTCTTTCATAGGCTCTATGTTTCATTTCATTAATAGAAAGCTCGAGTTTTTCAAAAGGGGTGTCGCTGAATTTGTGATGAACTTGTTAAAAGAAAATACAAGGTAAGATTGATGGTCTCCTTCACATCTACCATTTCCATTTTATTTTCTACATCTACAGTTTTATTACCTAAAAATTGGGTACTTGATTTCCATTTTCTTCATCTCCAACTATTCCCAAAACTTTATAGAAACCCTAGCCATTCCTCCCTTTGTTCTTTCAAGCCATTGTTCATTGAGACAAGGAGTGATTTTTTTTGTCATTCTTGACCTGAAATCATCCATTCCATTGTAGTCTTCCCCAAATATGGGTTTTCTTTTCTAATAAAGCAATTTCTTCCACACCGATCTAGGTTTTCCTTGTTTTTCATGGTGGTTATTGCCAACCTATCAGGGCGTGGTTTTAGTCACTAACTTATCATGCGGTAGGTGTGTCATCAATGGTTAGCTTCTTCGGGTTTTCATTTTGGCAATTCGGGATGAAAAGTTCTCGATCCAACAAAGTCATCATATCATTCTGCTCGTCAAGATAACATGGTATCTAAAATCTTAGGTATTCTAGACATTTTTGGATTATCAAATGTGTAGGTCTTGAGCTGATCCTTATTTCTATTAACCTGGATGTTGATTCATCCTCTAAAGTTTTTAGCGCTTTCGATTTTGTGTTTCTATTGAGTATTGATAACTTGAATAAACAAATTTATTGCTTTTCAAAAAAAAAAAAACTATTCCCAAAATCTTTGACTAGTCCACAAAGCCTAAAAAGGAAAATTTATGGAGTAAGGGAAAAGGTGCAAAAAAACCCAGTGTTGTACCTGATATCCCACTTACACCTTGAACTTTTTTTAGTCTAAAGAGGCCCCCGCATTCACACCAGAGCGCCCAAATTAATTCTCGTAACTCAAATCAAGAAGTTTGGCCAAACCGACGCATGGTTGTTATGTGATAACATGGCATCCACATGGAAAGTGGGACCCATTCTCCTATCTTCTTTCTTCCCTCTCCTCTCTTCTCTCTCCTCTCTTCTCTCTCCTCTCTCTTCCCTCTTCTCTTCTCTCTTCCCTCTTCTCTTCTCTCCTCTCTTTTTCACTGGTTGGAACCCCATCCATCCACCCACCCAGCACCCCTCCTAGGCTCCATCCTACACCCGCCCCACCCAGCACCTGTTCAGGTATCATTCTGTTTGTAATGTATGTGGATGATATTATTATCACTGGGAGATACTCTAAAGGTATCTCATCCCTTAAGTCCTTTCTTCTTAGTCAATTACATACAAAGGACTTAGGGATGCTAAGATACTTCTTAGGCATTGAAGTTATGCGAACCAAACATGAAACCTTCTTATCTCAAAGGAAATATGTGCTTAACCTATTTTCTAAGACTTGGAAAATTAAAATCATGCTCCTCATTCTAAGCTGCACCTCGATCAGAGAAGCGCGAAACGCTTGAGTATCCCGAGATATAGAAGACTAGTTGGGAAGCTAAATTACCTTACAAGATGTCTCCGATATTGCATACTTTGTTAGTGTTAAAGTCAAGATATGTCTTCTCCAATAGTTAATCATTAAGCAACTATAGAATGTGATTCTATGATACTTAAAAGGAGCCCCTGCACGTATTTTTACAAGAATCACGGGCATAATATAATTGATTGCTCTACTCTGACAAGCCATTGGGCAAGATCTAAAGAGGACATGAGGTGCACTTCAGGGTATTGTGTGTTTGTTAGAGGGAATCTAGTCTCATGGAAAAGTACGAAATAGATTGTTGTCTCTCGATCTTCAAAAGGGTAGCTCAATATAAAAAGATAGCTACCCATATGGGAGATTTGTATTTCATCAACTCTTGATTAAGTCAGATAAGTATACCAATCCCAAAGAAACTCTAGTGTGACAACTAGTTTCCCTTCATATTGCTTCTAACTGCATTCCATGAACGAATTAAGCATATTGGAGATGATTGTCTTTTCGTTCGTGAGAAAATTCAACACAGCTTGATTTCTACAAGATATGTGAAGACTGTAGAACAAGTTGATGATATCTTCATAAAGGCACTAAATGGGAATTGGGTTAGTTATATATGTAACAAGTTGGACATGATTAACATCTACGCTCCAACTTGAGGAGAAGTGTTATAGTATATATCTACTATACAAAATTCAATGTAATCTTCCTAATAGATTACAACTCTATATCGTTTCAACAGGTTACAACTCTATATTTAAAGTAGATATATACTATAGCAAACTTTAGAATTTGTCAGAAGTTTATGTCTCTAATACATTGACAACTCTAGTATACTTCAACTAGGAAACAAATTTGATAATCAATATTACTAATAAAACAACTTCCCTAAATACTTAGCTTACCATTCTTCATAGGCTCTATGTATCAATTCAGTAGCCAAAAAGTTTAAATTTTTTAAAAAGCGGTGATGGTGTGCTGCTTTAACTTCTGATGAACTTTTTGGAAGAAAATTAATGGTGAAGACTGTTGATCCTCCTTCTACATCTATTATTTATATTCTTGTTTTCGACATCTACAGTTTTATTACCTAAAAATTGGGTACTTGATTTCCATTTTCTTCATCTCCAACTATTCCCAAAACTAGAAACTCCTAAACCATCCTTTCTCTTCCTCTATTCTTTGGCCCTTTTGTTTGTTAGAGATAAGGGGTGATTTTTTTTTCATTCTTCACCTAAAATCATCCATTCCATCGTATTCTTCCACAGATCTAGGTTTTCTTTTCTAATAAAGTGGTTTCTTCCACACCAATCTAGGTTTTCCTTTGTTTTTTCTTGTTTTTGTTATTGACCTATTGTGACGTGTTTTGTCACCGACTTATTGCAGGTAGGTTTGTCAATAATGGTTGGGCCTTTCTTCGTAAGTTTTCACGCTACAATCTGTGATGAAAAGTTCAATCCACAGAGTCATCGATCAAATCATGCTCACAAGATGTCATAAATATGGAATATTAAGTATTCTATATACTTAGATTATCAAATGTGGAAGTCCTGAGTCGATCTTCATATTAACCTCGATGTCACATCCTAAAATTTTTAGCGCTTTTGATTATGTGTTTCTATTGAGTATTGATAACTTGAATAAAAAAATTTATCGCTTTTCAAATAAAAAAACTATTCCCAAAATCTTTGACTAGTCCACAAAGCCCAATAAGGAAAAATTATGGAGTAAGGAGAAAGGTGCAAAAAACTTCCTAGTGTTGTACCTAATATCCCACTTACACCTGGAACTTTTTTGGGGTCTAAAGAGGTCCTCAAGTAGCTTACTCCTCAGAGTCTGCTAGCCCCTCACACTCAAACCGTTAATGGTCAACTGTTAAATGATTGTTATCACGACATGGCGTCAACATGGAAAGTGGGACCCACTCTGATATCTTCTCTCTTCCCTCTCCTCTCTTCTCTCTCTTCCCTCATGTCTTCTCTCTCCTCTCTCTTCCTTCTCTTCTGTCCACTCTCTCTCACCGTCGAACCCCACCCACCACTCCATCCATCCCACTCCCACCCAACCTAACACCCGCCTAGCCCCATCCCACATCCGCCAAGCCTCACCTCGCACCCACCCACCATTTTTTTTTTAACTCTTAATTTTTCATTAAAAATAAAAGTTTACTTAGAGGATTCTCGAATTAGGCTCTAAGGTTACCAGTAGAGGGGCGACAGTGTAGATTTCTCATATGTTCTTTGCATATGAAACTTTTCTGTTTAGCAAGGATTCAAGGGACCAAATGGCATATCTGCTAGATTTTGTCTCGTTCCAAAGCTTTTTCAGTTTGAAATTCAACTCCGATAAAAGTTCTATCTTCGTTTACAAACGTGGAGAATTTTCAGGAGTCACTATTAATCTCGATGTAATATCGAACGCTTCCAACAACTAATCTGAGTCTATCTAGAAATGCGAAGGCAATGCACTGCCTGATGGGTAGGGAGAGATTTAGAAGGAAGCTTGCCATCTGGAAAAGGAATTATATCTCTGAAGGAGGTAGACTTACACTCATAAGAAGCACTCTCTCAAATCTACCCATATATTTATTGTCTCTCTTTCGGTTACCAAAGGGGGTGAATTCCATACTGGAGAAAATTCTAAGAGACTTTATATAAGGGGGTGGGGGGTGGCATCCTGGATAGGAAGATTCATGTTATTAATTGGGGCACCGTATGCTTAAGAAAAGTGAAAGGAGGGTTAGGAATCACATCTCTATGTCGAACAAGGTCTCAATGGGAAATTAGGTTTGAGATTTCAGAAGGAGAAAACTCTACTTGGAGGAAAGTCATTAGACTGAAGTACCAAACTGAGGAAAGGGGATGGTTTGTCAAAACCCCAAGGGGTTGCTCTAGGGTAGGGCTCTGGAAAGATATAAGCAAAGAAACCAGACCGTTGAAGCAAAATTGTTGTATTTTAGGTGATGGGAACATAATTCGATTTTGGGAGGACTCTTGGTGTGGAGCGTCTTACCAGGAGGCCTTCGCTCATACTAGCGCACTGAAGGCTTTGGTGGTCGATGGGACACCTCAAGGGGGTAAGGAGCCTAGAATCTCGCTTTTGTGGAAGTCTCAATGATCGGGAGTCGACATCAGCCCAACATTTCATTCACTGATCATCAGCCAAGGGGGAAAGTTAACCTTTTGGAAAGGATAGACTGCTGGAGGCGGGATAAAATGGCATGTACACTGTTAAAGATAATTATAAGATGATCAAAGTTGGAAACCCCAAGGTACTACCCCTAAATTTGCTCTGGAATAGTTGTGTACCCCTAAAAATGAGGTTCTTTGCTTAGAAGATCAAGGGGAAAACGAACCATGATAAATCAAGAATAGGCTTCACTTCATGCTGTGTGCCCCTGTGGTGGTAAATAAGAGGAATAGAACCACCTCTCGCCCATTGCCCTGGATTTGGGATTGTGGGTAGGTCTGAGTCCATTCCAAGCCTTCCTTAGGTCTGCCCATTTCATATGACCTTCATTCGCCTCTGTATGTTCCATATTAGGCAGGCTGTGAAAGCTTGGATGGTAGCCCCTCTCAGTCTTATCTGGGATGTTTGGAAGGAAAGGAATAGAATTATCTTTGAAGATGTTGTTTTTTCACTCTCTAGATTGACAACCTCTTTTGTTAGTGCGCTTATCTCTTGGGTTGGGTTAATTGCGAATGGGGAGCATTCTCTTATAAAGATTCTTTTGTGCATTCTTTAAGGGTTATTTTAATGGTCGTAGGTATTGTATGTTACTCCTTTGTATAGAGTAATGCAAGCATACCCCAGATACTGGGAGATCTATATATTCCTCCAGCCTTCGATGGAACTGACTTTGGGAGGTAAGAGAGGTTTTAATAGTAGCTGGAACTATGTGATGCAGTCTAGGATGGAATTTTCTATGCGATAAGATGAAATCCCAACCCTAGCTGTATAATTGGAGCAATTCCATGTACATGAGATTGGATTCTCATAGATTTTCAGTGTTTAAGGGGTGTAAAGGGAGAGAGATGGAATTGAAACCTGAGGTGAGATCTTCTAGGAAAATCATGGTAGACCTTTTATGTCATGTAAATTTCATACTGAATGTGAATATTTCATCCCTATTTGATGTTTAGAATCATGCAAACAACCAAACAAGAAAGAATGGTGTTTGCTACACTACCTCTGACATTTTAATCTTGGACATGCACAGCACATTGTGCTAATCTATCTATACTCCATAAATGTTGTTTAAATCTTTATTGAAATTCTTCCTTCTTCTCTGTCCAATCCTCTTGCAGAATATTCAATCTCATTAGTTATGATAATTGTCTCTGTATATTGCCTCTTGACATGATACTTCTTAATGCAACATTTGACTTTTGGTTCATTTCTTCTGGACCTTTATACCTTTGAAAAGAAAAAAAAAAATGGAAGCAATGAACCTCATCACTAAGATTTAGGAATTAAAAAAATCAAATATATATTACTTAACACTCCATTGCAGCACCTTTCCATATTGAGGGTTATATGCAAAAAGTCATATTCGACTCTAGTATGATTGCAATAGGTTTATTCTATTGGCTGCTTCCTATGCTTTGCTTTTGCATAGAGTCGATATTTTTTGCGGGTCGTGCCTAAGGATGTATCCAATCTAGTGGTGCCGAAGTGTTAAATATATTAATGCGTGCATATTCTAAATGCTTAGGTAATGTTGAGTCTACCCTATAAAATCTTTTATGTTGTGGATGGGGATATAATTGTCTTCTTAAACGTATAGAGTTGAAATTTTTATATGTTGTACTTACTATTCAGATAGATTGTAGAATGTCAGACTACTATCCGATTTTGGAATGTTGTACTACTACTCTTGTTGTTTTTTTTTCAGTCTCATAAAATCGTGTCTAAGCAGGCGGAAATGGAAAAGTTTATTCAATGGTCTTGTAAGGACCAAATGATGTATATGTGGAAAATATGGTCAAGGGAGTGAATGTGGTAAATACTGTCGAGTCGGAAACAAAAGTAAGTGTACTCAAAACCGGTGAAAAGTATTACCAACACTCAAACCCTTCCGTAGCGCACAAGTCATACAGCACAAAGTGGACTCAGAGTCCCATATCGCACTAATGAGGATTGAGGTTTTCTAATTGGAATTTGATCACCCG
Source organism: Tetrastigma voinierianum (assembly GCA_016808115.1). Taxonomy (NCBI): domain Eukaryota; kingdom Viridiplantae; phylum Streptophyta; class Magnoliopsida; order Vitales; family Vitaceae; genus Tetrastigma; species Tetrastigma voinierianum. The sequence goes on along the minus strand of JAEQBH010000227.1, from coordinate 43,348 downwards.
ATTACAAGGGCTCTTCACTATTTAGCCGATCAACAGATGTGGAATAAAAATCAATTTAATTGAAACAAAGCTGATTTAAAACTAATCCAAAATCTACCAAATAAACAACTACTTAATTCTAAAAGTATGAAGAGAGTCACTAGGATGGGATAATTATTCACAAAACAGCTTTGCATTTCCTTGAAAGCACAACAATTGTAAGTTGAATGCTGATTTTTCAAGGTAGTATAGCTTAGATTTCTCCCGCACTATACATTTCACTATCTAACACACCATATTCCTTTTCAGACAAACGGGTCTAAATAACTACTTGTAAAATTTGGAACCTTTAAGATTTGATTGTTTTTCTTTCAATACTACAACATATTTCTCAGATCAAGAATTTTTGCCCCCATAGACAGAAATGCAAGCTTCCAATAAATTGGTATCTGCCCTCAAATCTAATAAAATTTTCATTTCCTTGATTAGACCTTGCTAACACTGAATCAAGATCCTTTATCGACTAAGGAGAAACCTCTGATTAACTAAATTGATACATCATCTAATTAATCCTCGCCACCATGAGTAAATTAGTGATCTTATCAAAAGTAATTTTTCAAAGTTCATTAGTTCCAAGATATTAGTCTAACATACCTGTTACCGCTCTTACTCGTGAATCTCCATCTCTATGTCACTGTGAGGGCTCTCCCGAAATCATAGCAAAGATACAAACTTTTCTCGGGTATAAGCTACTAACACTCAACGCTTAATTATATAAACAATACCAATTATATAAATTTAGTTTTCAAACCCACAAAATAATCGAAAAACCGTAACCGAATGTTCAACAATTAACTTCAATTCCTGAGGGTGTTTAATGTTCTTAATACTGGATTCCAATCATCACCAATCAAACAAAAAAGAAATGAAGAAAGAAATCAAGAGACAAGAGAAAATCTAGATTTGAGCTAAATCTTCGCTCAACAAGAAATAAATTGAATATCCAGAGTACAAAGACCGAAATCCTTCAATAGAAATATAACCGCTTCAAACTACTCTAAGATCTATTAAAATAAAAATCAGAAGAAAAACTAAGAAATGGGCACTTAGGAGAGAGAAAACTATGAGAGAGAGAAAACTGCATTTTTAGCTTCAATCTGTCTGGAACCTTAGTGAAATCTGAATCTCTGTTATACAACACCGAAATCTCTTCAATAGAAATAAAAATCTGCTCTAAAACTACTCTAAAATCTAAAACAAATCAAAATCTCAGAAAACTGAAAATGGGTGCCTGCAGAGAGAAACTCCATGAGATAGGCTCTCCAATCTTCCCGCTGTCTCTCTTTACCTAAAAAAAAACGTAGCATATATATGGTCCTAGGTGAAATGGGCTTGAATTAGGGGAGTCAAAATATCAATTTTCAGCCTTTAGGTTTCTCCAGTTGTTTTGTCGCAAACAAGAACCGGTAGCACAGCTTTTTTTTAGGTCACACTCAAGTTTCCTGGCCATGACATTGTTCTTCCCGGTCACAATTGTTTTTCCGTTGCAACACACTTCTGTCGCGACTAAGTTTCCGACAAAGAACTTGTTTTTCTTCTCCAACTGTCAAAGCCATAACTTCTTCATTTTAACCTGATTTAGGAGTCGAGTACTGCTGAAAGATCTGAATGTAGAATTCAGCCATGAGGAATTTGGAACCATTTGATATCCCAATGGTACAGAAAATTTATCTTCTGGAAGGCGTTATCGTGAGACTCTATTGACTCCTTCTTGGAAATATATTGCTCATTTCTGCCAATCACTTGTTTTCATCAATAATCCTACAAAACCAAGTTTAGAGGAAATTTTATGAGTTTTAAATGAATATGGATATAAAATGCACAAAATAACATGTGAAATGAACTCAAAACATAGATGAGTTTTGCACTCATCAGTATTTACCTATTGATAATTGGAAAAGTTTCATGTCCATTTTTTACCTTATTGGTAATGGGCTAATTCTAATTCATGGGTGAGTATGCCTATTGATTCTACTATTGTTCCAATCCAATTAGAAGCTAATTATGTGGCTAATCTGAATATGTGGTTCCTCTCTCTCTCTCTCTCTCGATCTGTTTATCTGTCTATCTATCTCTCTTCTCAGCATGTTTATATATATATATATATATATATATATATATATATATATATATATATATATGTTCTTTTTTAAAAACACAATATCATTGTCCTGGTCCACAAATTACCTATATTTGCTTGTTGTACGCCTAATGTAGTGGGTCGGACTCACTCCCAACGAGCTAAGCTCCACGTTTAAAATTCAAAATTAAAACAGTAAAGGAGAGGTCATTCGAGGTGTCGAGGGCAAAGAGGTAAAAATACGTGATAAAACAGAGGAAGAGGGTTTTGAGGAGAAAGCTGTGGCTTTGATTTTTCGCAAAATGGATTGGGCCAACAATGGTGGTTTTAGCTCAAATTCGACGTGGTGACTTCTTTGCAAGGTACTCTTCAATCCTAGTAGTTTCGATTGTCAGGTTAGCTCTCCATAATACTCCATTTGGCCATTCCACCATTCGTGAGATTTTTCCTCTTTCTTGATTTATCCATATTTTGGATGATGTTTATTGTTTGGTGTTCCCAAGAATAATATTCTCAGGTATGGTTGTTGTGAGCCTCTAAATTCTTGTTAAAGTAGAACTTTATGTAACCCACTATTGTCATTGTTGAAATAGTGGAAGTTTAAGTAGCCTACTGTCCGTGGTTTTACCTCTTTCATTTAGAGTTTCCACGTAGAAAATTATCATTTATCAGGGTTGATTTATCAGTTATTGGTTGGATTTGTTGTTGGATTAATTGATTGTTGAACCTATTTTGGCCCACAAAGAGGGAAATGTCATTTTTTCAGAATCATTGTATTTGGTAGCTCTTTCCCAGCAAAGTGGTATTAGAGCTTGGTTGTTTTGAAGAGTTTCAAAAAAAAAAAAAAAAAAAAAAATGGATGACCACGAAATACAAACCCACTCCACCCAGAAGCACAGCAAGATGGAAGATTTGTTTTTATTGTAAAGATTTATACAAGCCTATTCATTGAAAGAAGAACCATCAAACACACTTCGATGATGATTGGATGTGGGAATATAGAAAATTATCGCTTATATGAGAAGTGGATGATCCAACTCTACATGAACACATTTATGATGAACTGTTGTTTGAAAAGCTTGAAACATTTTTTCAAGAAACATCAGGAATAAAACTACTTTGATTAGAAGACTTGTCACTAGTTAAGGATGGGAAGAATACGGTTACATATCGGCCAGTATTGTGAACAAGTTGGTTGCCATGAAAATGAACATTGATGATGAGATGCAAGCATCATTACTTCTTAGCTCCTTACCTGATAGTTGGGAGACATTGGTTGTAATAGTTAGTAATTCTACTCCAAATGGGATTCTTACTATGGAGAGTGTTAAAGATAGCTTGTTAAATGAATGCTCAAGAAGAAAGATACGAATCTTCTTTCTAGAGTTTCTGTCTATGAAAACAGGAAAGATAAAGAAAACCGGAAAGGCTGGAGAAGTCAAAGTAGAAATTCTTGTTTAGAGGAAGATCTAAATCTAGAAAATATATTAAATGTTATCACCTAAATGGGCTAATATATGAAGAAAGAGTGGATTTGGAAAAATGAAATGTAATAGTGAAGAAAGAAATAAGAGACTAATGCAATTGTCACAAGGTGATATTATGATTCTAACACTCGAATTATACCTCAGTAGTTTATCACATGTTTGTGGTATAATAAAAGTCAAAATCTGTATTTTCATAAATTTAAGTGCTATGGGAAATGGTAATTATCAAATTAAGGACTCAAGGACACAAGTTGGTGAGATCAGGTGTTAAAGCAGGATTTTGATAAGTTACGTGCAAATAGAATGAAGAAGAAATGACTTAATAGGCAAAAGAAGAACTTAGGCCAAAAATATATAGCACCAAACATGATCTCATGAAAGACATATTTTCTCATTTTTTATTTGGGAAGACCTAGGGTTTAATGCTGAGAGAAGAGCTAAGTTATTTGATTCTCTAAATTCTTGGTTCTACTTGTTCAAGTAAGAAGAAAGGGAAGAAGGAAGCAGGAGGAGATTACAAGAAGATTAAGGTTAGGAAATTAACCTAACTCCCTCTTTGTCTATGTTTGGGTTAGGAAAACCCTATTATGGTTTGTTTAGGTAAGTTTTGTAGTTTTGTTTTGAAATGGTTTTATTTGGTTAAAAGATTTCCCGTGAAAATGGCCAAAACTGGTCCATTTTCGGTTTCAAAGACACCCCTATGTTAGGCATAGGTGTGCACGCCAAAGGAGGTCCTTAGGCTCAGGCACTCGGAGACCCCTTCCAAGAAGTTTTTTGCTACGCCTAAACGGTAATACTATTACTAGGGCTAACCTCTACATAGGCGTGAAGACTGCTTACACCTTAGGCCAAGCTACACCCGCATTTGTTCTTCTTCCTAAGCACTCTAGAACTGCATTTTGTTTGGACTTCCAATGTAAGATAATTAGCATAAAAATTGGATTAATGAGGATCCTAACAAGTGGATGAAAGGGTCCATACAAATATAAAAGTTATATGAAAAATTCTCTTCGCTTCACTTATGATCATGTCACAGCAAACTTTGCTTTCACTCTTGCCTGCACAGATTAAGAATAATATAACAAACTCATACATACCAGATGCCCGCTTAAGATCGACAGCGAATGAATAGGCACGTCTGCTCTGCTTTAGCACTCCTCGCTAGTGTCAACACTTCGTTATGGAAAGCACGTTTTAATCAATTTTCAAAGACTTACATCAGGCTACTTCGCACTGCTACGTGGAAGGCACATCTCTATTCAAGATCGCACCGCACTAAAATTCAAGCAGTCAAGGCCCCTCTCATTCATTGTTACCAATCTATACAGGAAAACATTTATATGATAAGAATCAATTAATGAACAATATGAAAGCATAAGAAATCGCTATGTTCAGAACGCACTACCTACATTCTTCATACAAGACTGCTCAACTCCTACTGAGATCTGAAAATTTCGTTATAAGAATTGTGTTATATGAAAACTCAAGAGAATTTTGTTATACACAAACTTCCGACATATGCATTATGGGCTATATGTATCTCAGAATTGTGGACCACTTCTTACGTGGTCAAATCTGGCTTATCTGCTTCCACTAAGCTATAAGTTTAGCACGGTGTTTCTTCCGTGGTACTAAGAGGATATCTGAGGGCGCCCGCATGCAACAGTAGGCCAACATAGTAATGTGAGTCCACCGATGTAGGTTTTGATTTTTTGGTTTTGGAATGGGTGTAAAAGTGTTTGTAATAGTGGTGTTTGTGTAAGTACAAGTAAATGGGACTCAATCATGTATATACAGGACATCTAAACACCACTACTGTGGTAGTTTTACAAGTTATATTATGCTATATGGTTTATTTTTTGAAATGGGCTCACCAATGTCAGAAAATTAGGTAAAGGAGTCCTAGTCTCATGTCGCGCTCTCGCCCAAGCGGGCATGACATCATCAGACTAATGACATATGTTAGTTCAAACCTTAAGATAACAATCGGTAATTGATTCCTATGTCTCATTTCATGTTACTTCTCATAGTGACTTTTTCACTTCTTACAAAACTGGTGATTTTAGTAATGTTAAGATGGGAAACAATGGTGTATCCAAGATTGTGGGTATTGGAGATGTTTGCTTAGAGACTACTATTGGAAACAAACTGGTAGTCAAGGATGTTAGACATGTTCCAAATATTCGTCTCTACTAGATATCTAGGAAGACTTGATGATGAGGGATTCACAAATTCTTTTCGTGAAAGTAAATGGAAGCTCACCAAAGGCTCTTTAGTAGTGGCAAGAGGAAAGAAATAGAACACCCTCTATGTCATGGAAGCTAAGCTACATAAAGGAGAAATCAATGCGGCGAAGGGATGTAACATCGAACTGGGTATAAGGCCAGTCACATCCGTGGAGAAGGACTTCAAAATCTTACAGAGTCAATTTCGCTTAAATTCGCATGGTATGCCTCTTAAAACTTGTGATCATTGTTTAGCTGGAAAAGCACATAGAGTTGCATTTCACATATATCCACTATTCAGAAGGCCAACTGCTATTGATTTAACTCATATTGATGCTTTTACTATGCAAACTGGGGAAATGTCAAGGTGCACTTTATTTTCAGGACATTCATCGACGATCGCTCTAGAAAAGTTCGGGGGTTTTTCTTGAAACCAAAGATCAAGTGCTAAATGTCTTAAAATAAATTCATGCCAAACTAGAAATAGAAACATGAAGAAAAATAAAGGTTGTCAGAGCAGACAATTCTAGTGAATACAGGGGTCCATTTGAAAGTTATTGCAAACTTCATGGCATTCGACTTGAAAAGACATACTTAAACTCCTCAACAAATGGTGTAAATAGAGAGAATGGATTAATCCATCAAGAAAGGATTAGGTGTATGCTTTCTCATTATAAGCTACCTAAGTCCTTTTGGGGAGAGGCTATAAGAACATCAATTGACTTGATAAACCTTTCTCCATCAGGTCCTTTGAAAGGTGATGTACCTAAAAGAGTGTGGACAGGAAAATATGTTTCATATGACCATTTGAGAGTGTTTGGCTGTAGATCAGTTCATATCCCCAAAGATGAGAGGTCAAAACTTGATGTTAAGGCCAAACCATGTATTTTCTTGGGGTATGATCATGAAGAATTTGGGTACATGCTATGGGATCCATTGAGCAGGAAGATTGTCGTGGCAAGAAGAGGTTTTCAAGACCAACTTGTTGATGATGGTGACAAGGTTGAGAAAGCTAGTTCTTCTACTGAAATTCCAATTAGAATTGATCCAGTTGTTCCACCTACAATGCATGCTAATCATAGGGGAGAGTTACAAGAAGGTGATGGTGTCACTGAAAATGAAGATGACCCTATAGTCGATGATGTTGAGCCAACTAAACAAGTTGATGAAGAACTTCCACTACCACCATTAAGAAGATCTACTAGAGAGCGTCAACCTTCTACAAGATATCATCCTAATGAGTATGTGATGCTTACCGACGAGGAGAGCCAAAACTTACAGCCATTTACATGAGAGTAAGAAGAGTAGTTAAAGCCATGTAAGAAGAAATGAGATCTTACTGAGAACCACACTCAGAATTTCGTAAGCACAAGGAAAGAAAGCTCTCATAAACAAATGAGTGTATAGATTGAAAACTGAAAACAATAGCTCACAGCTTAGGTATAAGGCACGATTGGTTGTGAAGGGGTCTAATCAAAGAAAGGTATTGACTTTGAAGAAATATTCTTCCAAGTGGGTAAAGATGTCCTCTATTCGTGTTTTTCGCTTCGGTCTGCTAAAATTCATTGAATTTAGAAGTCAGCAACCTCGATGTGAAAATCGCATTTCTTCATGGTGATTTGGAAGAAGAAATCTACATGCAGCAACCTAAAGGGTTTGAAGTCAAAGGAAAAGAAAATCCTGTGTGCAAGTTAAAGAACAGCTCAGATGTACTCAAGCAAGCACCAATACAAGCAGGCAAGAAGCTCGACTCTTCATGATGAGTCATGGGCACAACAGAACCACATCTGATCATTGTGTGTTCACTAGAATGTTCTCTAATGATGATTTTATTCCTCCTCCTATATGTTGATGACATGTTGATAATTAGTCATGATTCTAGCAAGATTGACAAGTTTAAGAGAGAGCTTAGCAAGTCTTTGCCATGAAAGACTGGGATTGAAGGAAAGTACTTGGTATGAAAATCTCCGTGGATGTGAAGAATAGGAAGCTTTGCTATCTCAAGAAAGCTACATTAAGAAGGTCCCTGAAAGATTCAACATGAGTATAAGGCTATATAGCTTATGTCTTTCTACTGCAAGCCACTTAAAGCTTAGCTCAAAGCAATGTCTTACAAGTGAGAAAGATATGAGCAAAGTTCCTTTTGCATCTGATGTTGGTAGTTTGATGTATGCTATGGTCTGTACTAGGCTGGACATTGCTCACGTAGTTGGAGTTGTTAGCTGATTTCTTACTAATCTTAGGAAGGAGCATTGGGAACCAATGAAGTGGATACTGAGATATCTGAGCTGTACTTCCAGGGTATGCTTGTGTTTTAGCAGTGGTGAGCCTATGCTAGATGGATACACAGATTCAAACATGGTAGGTGATGTTGATTCCAAGAAGTCCATATCAGGGTTCTTGATGACTTTTGTGTAGTTGTCTCTGGCAACTATAAGCTTCAAGAAAATGCCATTATCCACCATAGAAGTCGAGTACATTGCACTCATCGGTTTTAAGGAATCTTTCAGGATGAGAAAAAATTTTAGAATAATTTAGGGTTATAACAAGAGAAGTATGTTGTTTATAGTGATAGTCGAGTGCTATTCACTTTCCAAGGAATTTGATGTTCCATTCAAGATCGAAGCACATTGATGTTAGATATCACTGGATTCGTGATGTGCTTGAGTCAAATCAATTGTATTTGGAGAAAATACATACCAGTGAGAATGGATCAGACATGTTGACTAAGTGTTTGCCTAAAGAGAAGCTAGAAGCTTGTAGGCAGAGAGCGGGCTTGGTTGAGCCCATTGATAGGCGAAAATGCGTTATATTTTATAGTACACTCATAAAGGCACGCTGCCACCTGCTAACATACGAAAGCAAAGTATCACCCCACGGAGAATAGGGTTATTAAGTACCGACTTTAATCTAGCTTAAGCTCTATTTGGATGGTTGAAAATATATTTAAAATCTAAATTACATTAACTAAACATGCAAAAATGACTTAAACAAGACTAAAAGGCCTTAGGGCATAGATTTCACCTAAACAATTATGTATGAACCTCCCAACCCAATTAATCAATATTTACTTCATCATGAAGATGGAAATTTCACTAGTGTCTATTCGATCTCTCTCAAGCATCCTCGCACACTACCCTGACTGTATGTTGTGACGATCCAACCTCGCATTTAAAGGCATTAAACACAAGAAACTTAAGACCACACTCTTAACCTCATTTATATATCTATCTCATGATAATTAGACGGAAATCATCCATGGTCTAATTTGACTCTCACCTCCTGGATTCAATCAAACCACAAATCATAAAATATTAAGCAAATACTCGCAAGCATTAAGATCAAAATGAAATACACAACATAAATATGAAATAAAATAACAATCAATAGAAATTAGGACATTCATACAAACTTGTATTTGGCTACATCTAAACCCTAAGAAAACTAGTTAGAACATAAATGGAAGAAGAAATGCAACCATAAAAAGAAAGAGGAATGAAAAAGGAAAGAAAGAAAACAACTGAATTTAAGCCTTCTTCTTCCTCCATCATCTTCTCTTCCTCAAAGTTGTCTTTCTCTCCCAAAAACTACAACTAAACCCTAGAAAAGGGTCAAAACCTTCAAGAGGGAAGGAACCCTGAGAGAGGGCCTCCCTCTCACCGAATTCAACCTCCAAAAAACGCCCCCTTGCGAACCACCCTCGATTCAGTTCCACCCTTTTAATGGTGCATGTAGACCACACAAGACGGGCTTCGACAAAAACATGGGCCTTGGCATCACGATGTAGTGTGATGGATTTTTCGCTACGACGTGGCGAAAATCAGAAGCTACTGGAGGAGAAGAAGCCAAACCAAGTTGAAGCATGGGATGTTCATGCTATAGCGTAGAGATGTTCATGCTATAGCGTAGAGATGCTCACACTATAGGGTGGACATTCTCACACTATAGTGTGAATTACCATATGTGGAGAACCCATGCGGAGCGTGATTTCCACTTCTTTTCTTAACATTTTCTGAGAAATCGTCGACGCTTAATCAATCATCGAATTGCTCTTCTTCTTTTGGCTTCTACTGAGGTCGTGAACTTCTTCATCCTACCAGATTACGCGATCTGGTGTATACTGAAGCCTCAGAGTCTAGGACATGCCATGCCAATGAGGGAGCCATAGAAGGACATCATATAGGAGAAACAGATTACATGTTGCCTTAAATCGATGGGATGATTCTGGTTTCGATTTTCATTGTCCTATTTTTGCTCAATGGTTGGCCTAATCACAAAATTGAGAAAAGAGAGCATTAGGGCACTTATTTATCTCATAAAAATACTAAAACCTAAGCAAAACATGAGGATAAAATGAGTATTTAAGATACTCATCACACCCCCAAACTTAAATCTTTGCTTGTCCTCAAGCAGAGGAAAAACACACATATATACAACACACTAAAACAGATATGAGTAGAGAATGGTGCTAACAAGAAGTTAGGAGAATACCATGACAAATTTCTATGGAAACAATATAGCTCAGGATCCCTGCAATATTTAAAATCTTTAAAGGAAAGGCATCTAGGTGCATGGTGATAAAGGCAAGCTTTGCCCCCAATTTCTTAATGAATCCTTCCTAAAGAAACTTGGTGAAAATGGTATGCTAGATCTCAACATGCACAAAGGTTCCAAGACACTTTTCAACCAAACTAAACCCATTCATTTGAAAGACAACAAAAATAGCCGAGAACGCACCTTTATTTAATACTAAACTAAAAAGTGGGATGCAATGCTAAGGCGCTTATAGAAGTAGTTCACGTACGGGGATTCACTGGTGACTTCACCGGGCGATTAAGTGGCGCGGCACAGCCCCCTAACTTCACCTCAAACATTCTTAACTAGAAAACCAAAGCACTTACTGTGAGACCTGAACCATCCTCTAGCTCCATGTAATCTGTGAATTGAAGTCAATGACTCTACCGCTGGCTTAAGGCATTAGGTTTTATGCCTCACGCCGTGTTTCCTGATTCACTAGAACAACTCATTTATTTATCTATTTTCCCTTATTTTTCTATTTTTTTTATTTCTTTTTCACTTTTTTTTTCTTTTTTTCTTTTTGCAATTGTGGGGCTCATTGGCCCTCTTTATTAAGGTGTCCTAACACTATGAAAGCTAAGGTCTCTCAAGGTAAGTTTGTTTGAGAAGAAGAGAGATCAAACTCTGTACAAATGAGATCTAATGTAAGCAGCACGAGTTCCATTAAGAAGTTGTTCCTTGATAAACATGAAGGCTCTAAACCAAGCTTCCTACAACCACTTAAATACACTTCAATCTAGATCACATAATGTGATGGTATCCCAAGTTTTAGCTAAATAAACAAACTCTCAAGCACAATGTCAAAAGCATTTCTAAGCAACAGTTACACCAAATCAACTCATATGATACACAAACACAAACATGTATAACACAATGTACTAAAGAAATCAAAGATTCTACCTGTCCTCCAAATTTGAACAAACAATTTCAATGAAAGAAGGAGTATGAAAACAAGGAGGGAAAAAGAGGACTGGCGATCATCGATCATCTGTCTCTCGCCTCTTATAACCAACTTTAGGACTTCAACAACCTGAAAATAACAACTAAAAACAAAACAAAACAAGATCCAACAAGAGGTAATTAACTAAAAACTATAAAAGGAAAAAGAAAACATACTAAGCTGCTGCCTCCCAAGAAGTCGTCTGCTGAGTCCGCCAGACTCTACCAACTATGGATAGGTTGCGATTTCGGCCCCTCCTTTCCTCTAAGAGGCGATAGTTATGCTCAATCACAACTGAAAGTACATAGTCTTCCAGATTTTTTTTCTATTTTTATTTTTTTCGTTCACAATGGTGGCTTCCATTTCCTTATACACAACTCGAATGCACTTTCCACCTGATACGTGGGGCTCTCAATTTTTAACTCAAGCTTTTCACCCCATGGGCCATCCCCGATTATTCCTACAACTTCATCTTTTATCTTTCCCCGTGATTCGAGGAAGTTGGCTCATCTTCCTTCATAACTAAGATTCTCAAATTTGTGCATCATCCTCCACTTGTGATAATTCTCAAGTTCATCCTGCTTCGAGGTGACATCTTCTTCAGAGTAAGCCTCTTCTTTTTCTCTAATCACCTCAAGAATGGATGGCAGCTCATGTTGTCCTTCAAAGGACATTTCAAATACATTTACTTTCATCCATGTGTTTACACTATCTCTTGAGTATACTCATTCCCTTCTCCATCGGATGCCAAGTTGTGGCTCCATTTCATGTTGAGTACAAGAAGTGACCCTGGAGTCTTCTGCCAAGCTCTCAAGTGGTATGGGCCGAATTTGAACATTAGTCCTTGTCTTCCTTTGAGTAATTCAACCTCATATTTTAGCCAATTTAATGGCATTGGTGATGGCTAGTTCATCCACTCTACCTTCAATTTTGACTCTCAGGAAGGCTGCGGTGCACCTTCTCCATGAATCGAGCTGAGATGCTGCCGATTCAACTTTTTGAACTCTTTCTTAGTTCGTACCCATGGTTGCCTCTTAGGTTAGACATTTTATGGAGGTTCACCTATTTCATTTTGAACATAAAAACCTAGGCAACTATCTTGGAGAATAGTCCATATATCACCCATTAAGATTTCATTTTCAGCTTTGGACCATGGTTAAATTAGCTTGAGATCTTCTCCTCACTTCAAACATAGTTTCTGTATTCTCCTTGGCCATTTGAGTCTGTGACTCTTCCATTTCTACTTAACCTAGCCAATTCAGCTATGGTATCTTCCGCTTGATCTTTGGACATGTGGAGAGAGAAAGGCCAACTCAAGGGCACTTAGTTAAGGTTTCGATGATAACAAACCAAGGTTATTGCTACTAATGGTTAACATTGAGTTGAGTTATATACAAAGTGATCAAGCATAAAATGAAGATAATACAAGCGCATGACAATATGAAGTTGAACAAGCACTGAAAAAAAGTTCACTCAAATCAAAGAACCAAGATTAAGCACTAGATTCCAAGCTCAAGATCAAGGAAGATTTTGATAGCTTAGGAATCTATGTGGGTGAATGCATTGGTGCACTTTAGGATATCATCATTAATCATGCATTACTCACAAACTCGGTTTTCAAATCCTAAATTGCATATCTTTTCAAAACTATAGGTCAAGCATAAAACCTTAGACTTAATAATCCTAAAATGTGCTTCAATGATCTACGTCATCCTATTGCGGGTATACCGGATGAAACTATCAATTTATTGGAACCGTAAGAGTGGTAGACTGATTGATTGGATGCTCAACCAAAGACTTAAGAGGAACGGCCAACCGGCTAGAACGGGTCCATCGGCTGAAAGTAACGATCATTTCAACGGCCAGAAAATTCAAACATGGATCGGGCTGTGGGCAAAACTAATTTGTCGCTATAGTACGTTGAAACCTGAGCCTTCAGATCCTGGTGATGAAACGGACTTCATCAAGTGGAATCGCTCACCAAATCTAGTTACCCATACGAATTTATCGAATTCGAGATAGCCATAATTTTCACCTTTTTCGTGAAGTGGTGTCCCACATGCAGAGCTTCATAAACACACCGAACATTGGGAATTCAGCCCTAATTATGGAAGAATTGGATTGGGGAGGTCAAGACGACTGAATACATGTGAAAACCCTTTGACCTCATTTGGGCTCTGCAAAAAAACGTGGTCGATTTGACAAACCCCTGATGTGGAGCCGCCATATTGATTTTAGAAAGATTTTCCGCAGGATCTCCTGGAGGATTTGTTTTCTGATTCTGCTGTATTTCTTTTAGAAAGATTTGCTCCAATATTTTATTCTATCCCTTTTAGAAGATTTGCTTATTTATTTTGTGAAAGCCTTTTAGATTGCTTTTTGTAATTTATGTTTTCTTTCCTAGTTAAAGAGAAGTTGCTTTTTTATTTGTTAAGAGACTATATATACCCCTAATGTAGTCTTACAAGTTCAAGTTAATAATATTTCAGATTTCTTCTTAAGAGTTCTCTTGTCTTTCTTTATCTCTTTGGGTGGATTCCCTGGGGACTCCAGTTCGTGGCTTCATACCCAGATGGACTCTCGTGGCGGTCTGTCCTAGCCATCAATCAACCCGTCCATAGTTGATCAGGGCGCTTCATCCGTTATCTATCTCAGTGATCGTTTCATTAACCTCAGAAGTAACCACTCTTGTAAACTCTAATTTCCTCACCATCTCATTTTCTTTAAACTTTCCATAACCAATTTTTTCAACTGCAACCCAAAACTTTCCATTTCTTTCACCACACTAGTAAAACATCCCTAAATACCATTTTTCCTTATATCACAAATACACATCTTAACTAAAATCATAAACTCGTCCATAACCTGTTTTGACCTCTAGAAAACTACCCCAAACCCATATTTCACTTACCAAAACTTCTTGATCATCCATCACGGCCCCAACCTTGCATCAAAGTGGCATCGCAGCTTAAGGATTGATGGCTAATCATAAGCTAAAGGGTATTCTTGGTTTCGGAGACAAGAGTCCTAATCATGGTTCAAGTGGTTCTCAATCCCCATTGCAAAAACGCATTGTTGATCTTGAACCGTGGTTCGTCTACAGTGCGTATTGGCTATCAATGATGATCCTATGTATTTAATAAAAAGACCTTCTTGCAAGGTGAAGGTGATGAAACTTTCGAGACAAGGAACCGTATACGCCTAGCTGTTCTAATTACTCGAGGCTGTGTAAGAAGCCTAAAGACAAGCATTCAAGAGAATATGATTATGGAGGAAGGCGAAGATCGATGCCACGATGATGATTACTATGAGAAACGAATAATGATGAAAGTTCAGTGATATTCCGTAATTCTGAAGGACTAATGCATCATGACTTCTTGATCGCTTAATACCGTCAAACATGTCTTCTTGAATATTGTGATCCCTCGAGCCAAGCAAAAAGGTAAGTCAGGAGAATAAGATGCGCAAGAACAGTTTTTGTGGGAAATTTAAAGAGGCAGCGCGAGAGGATGACAAGAAGATTGAAACTCGGGAAATGAAGAAAGAACTAAAAGGAAGTATCTCTTCCACTATCGCAAGATCTTCCTCAAAATTCAGAATTTGAAGCTTTGAAGATAACTGACCGTGGAGGAGTATTCAATGAAGTTTGAAAATTTGATGATCAAAGGAGACTTGCAAGAGGCTGAGGAGCAATCCATAGCCCGCTACCTTGCTGGTTTGAGGTTTGAAATTTCTAAAACTGTTCAATTGCAGCCATATAACACTCTTCAAGATGTGATAAAGCTTGCCTTAAAAGTTGAGGCTCTAAACAAGTATGGGGGTTTTACTACAAATCGAATTAAAGAAGGATTTATCAAGAATTCGACTTCAAGGGATCCTAGTAGTGCTAAAACCTCAAGTAAAAGGTGAAGTGCACAAGCCACAGTAAGAGTCTACCTCTAAGTCAAGGTAGTGCTTTAAAATGCCACTTGATTTTGGGCATATAGCTTCGAATGTCCTAACCGACAAGTGGTTCTAGTTGAAGAATATAGTCGAGGAAGAAGATGTCGAAGAGGCAATTGAATCTACCATGAAGATAAGGATGAGCCATTTATGCCCGACCATGGACTTCCTTAGTTGTTCAAAGGAGTCTTAAGATATAAAATGCAGTGAGGAGAATTGGTTGCAAATTCAATGTCTTTCTGACACAAAGTGCACATCATGACGTAGGTTTGCTTGGTTATTATTGATAGTGGGAGCTTCAATAATTGTGTTTCCTTGGAGATGGTGCAAAAGCTTGATTTGAAGATGGATCCACATCCGAAACCCTATAAACTTAGTTGGCTTTAAGAGGGTAGTGATATCAAGGTAAAGCATAGGTGCCTTGTCTTCTTTATACAATTGGAAAGCACCACTGCATTTGTGTACATGGTGTGATGTCACCTAATGGATGTTTGTCACTTGCTACTTGGGAGGCCATGGCAATATGATAGAAGGTCATTTATGATGGCTTCAAGAACACTCTACACATTCCGTATGATGGGCACAAAATTGCCCTTAGCACCATTGAAATCGGCAATTGCTCCAACCTCCAAACCAGCAAAGCACTTCTTGTCAATAAACTGAGCTGGAGAAAATAAAACTGGGTTTGCCTGATATGGCCTTGGTTGCTATTGAAGAAACCGAAAGTGAGAAGGAGATCCCGAAAAGAAGTAGAGCTAATTCCTGCAAATTAATGATAGTACTGAGATCTCCACATGGTCAGCCTAGCGATATTCAACATCAAATAGACCTTGTACCAGGTTTTGTTTTGCCCAATAAACCAGCCTATAGGATGCTGAGTCCTGCACATGAAGAGCTACAATATGTTGATGATGTCAACAAAGGCTTATTCAAGAGAGTAAGAGCTCTCAAAGTGTCTCGCCCTGTTAAAATAAAAGAAGGATTGATCTATATGTAAGAATATACGCTCAACAAGATTACTATTGAATATCGATTTTCCATCTCAAGACTTGATGATTTATTGACTGGAACTAAGGAAAACGATGTTTCAAGATTGATTTATGATGGATACACCAAATTTATGAGGGAAGCTAGAAGAATGGAAGATGGCCTTTAAAATTGAGATGGACCTGTATATGGTTGGTGATGCCATTTGGACTATCCAATGCCCCAGCAGTTTTTATGAGTTTATAATCACATCTGGCTACTGCATTGGAAATTTTGTGCTGGTATACTTTGACGATATTTTGATATATAGCAAAAATTCGATGGAGCACTTGGAGCATTTGAGGCAATTGTTCTCTATTTTAAGGGAGCAACGATTATTTGCCAACTTGAAGAAGTGTGACTTCTATGCCGACATAATCATATTTTGAAGTTATGTATAATAAAGATGAATTATGATGAACCCAAGCAGACAGATGCATGAGCTACACCACAACTCAGCCTATCCATAATGTATAAGTTTTCTACGGGCTTGGTTTCTTTATAGGAGATTTATTCGTGGATTTAGCCTCTATAATGGCCCCGTAACTGAATGCCAAAGGGAGACACCAAGGATCTCGCGTTGTGCCGTGGCTTTCGAAGTTGATTAAGAAGAAAGTAACTAAAGCCCCATGTTTCGTTTTTACCTCGATTTCAACAAAGTCTTCGAAGTAGAGTGTGATGATCTGCTGGATTGGTGTTGTCCTGGGGTCAAGAAGGAAGACCCATCGCTTTCTTTAGTGAGAAGTTAAATGAAGAAAAAAGAAAGTACTCCACCTATGACAAGGAGTTCTATGCTATCTATAGAGATTTATTTCATTGGAGTCAATACTTGCTTTACATGTCACGCCCCCGATCCCGGTCCGACCCGATTGGCGGATCCGAACCGAAGTCCGGGGCGCGAGACGATCTATACTATATACCGTATACTGGGACTCTTATTGACCTCGTTTCTTCTCGTAGTCAGATATTTGTACTGCTAGATAAATACTTCTGTAATAACAAAAATCATTTTACATATACAAAAGAACTACCACCGGAGTGTTGTCCATCACCATCTATACACAAGAGTCCTTTTACTTGTACTATTACAATTTTACTGTTACAAAACTTCAGAGATTGCGGAAGCAGCGCTGATGAGCACCTATCTCTCGAGCCGGCCCGTTTGTCATGTGGAACATCCGTCCCTATCCTTGTCTTCGGTACCTACACGATTAATAATTCCGTGCTAAGCTTTTACGCTTGGGGTGGGAACATACGGGACAACCACCAATGGCGATCGGGCCATGCTTATACATATGCATTATATATATCTAAACATATTTCTATAACATTAATTCCTTATCATCTTATATTCCTATTGCATGTCAAACTTTTTCTATTACATGTTCTATGTCTTTGTCATCTCCTTTATTTTATACTTTTTCAGACCTCTAAATTTGAGTACTTTACTCATTCCTATACTTATCATGTCTCTAGTCTATGTCTTTTTCATCTTTCTGTTCTATGATTTATTGCATTCTTCACTTTCATACTTGTACTATTGTATACTTTCCTGTTATATGCGTTCATTTTGTACTTTTCATATCCTGTTATCTTGTACTATTCATATACTTCATATACATTTGTACATTCTTATTCTATCTATTATATACTTTGCTTTTGTATACTTATTTTTTTCTCGCTTATATACTTAATTTCATATCAAGTTATATTGTACTTCTTATTCCTGTAACTGTCTATACTTTCATCGCATAGCAAGGCTATGCTTCTCATATCATATCATATTATATACTTTTCATATACATTTCCCTTTTTGGTTTCAGTGTCCGCAAATACCTTAGGCCGGATTCAGAAATAACTGGTGTACTACAGACTATCACCGCACGACGCTGATCTCTCGCTTCATGTGTACCGGGCGTACTATCACCGTATTTACGCTGATTTCGCCTATGTGTACCCGGCGCGCCTATCACCGCATTTGCATGCTGATTTCGCCCATGTGTACCCGGCGTACTATCACCTACAAGACGTTGATTTCGGGGTCTATTGTGATGACCTCATGTAGGCCACATGATCCAAACGGATCTATATCATCGACCCAAACGAGGCCTCACATTCAAGTTTCATGAATATGTCGCAAAGAATCAGATTCTCCTATAGGCATGCCTATCTATCCTCTACTGTGCTCTAGCGCATAATCAGCCTTTATTACATTTTCGCATATCCTTGCAAGCATGAATAACTATTGTTATCATAAATTGCTTATGCATATATACTATCATTACTTTTCTCTCGTATTAGCTCATATCTCGTAGTTTCATATTAAGGTTCTCATATATCTATATAATACATATATATTCATAGTTCTTCTGCTATCATTTATATATTCTCTTTCTATCATGTTCTAGCTTATTCCTTCCTGCATTCTCTATATTCCTATCATGTAGGCTTTTACTCATTCACATTTTCATATATGTACCTTATCATTTATGTACATGTTCTCATTCCTATGCTTTGTCATCTTTTGCTTATCTCTAACGTTTTATCATTTATGTCTTTCTCTATCATATGTCTTCCAGTTGTTCATCTTATTCCTTTTCTGTATGTCTATCATGAATTTTCATATCTTTACTTATTCCTATCATTTGTTCTTAGCATGTTCTATCTATTCATTTAAGTATATCTATCATATAATCCTATATTCATGTCATATTCATGTTCATGAACACATCTATATATATATTGCATTTTCTATGTTTTCCTTGTTTCATGCCTATTTCATATGGCACTTCATACTTAAAGTGATGATGTTCATGAAATCACACCTATTCCTATATTCTTGCCCTCTATGAATCTATTTTACTTAGGAATTGGAATCAATCCAATCGGATCATCCAACAAAGTATGGGCATTTTTACTAATCAGCTGATATTTACCATTTTTTCTAGGGACAGTTTGTATTACTTATTTTTAAGGGTCTTAACTCATATTTTAGACACTATGTCCTTATACTCATTTACAGTTAAGGTGCTAAGGGTTCTATTCCAACTGAATCACCCAATTCGGAAGACCGGACTCAAGTTAGTCCGGGAATAACCCGGATTCTCTATGTTCAACATTGAAAACCAGAAGTTTGGTTTGCACATGGTCCCCACTTCGAGGATTTAAATAATTTCGAGTCATAATGGATGATATCTGGTTTATATGGATGGTTCTCCTGAAGTTTATTTTAATTGGCCACTCTTGAATCACTCAAATCGGATAAGAAATGAGCAAGTTATGGCCAAAAATACAAAAACTGGTCAAAACTCGAAAATGTATCAAAGAGGCTGAGACACCCCTAAAGTGTACCTAAGACACTTCGCCAAAATGACCGTGAACGAAGTACCGCACTTTCAAAGTGTACCAGTACAAGTCACCCGAAATGCCCTAAAATGTGTGTTTTTCCCCCATTTTTCCATATCTTTGATACCCAAACCAATTCTATACTTCAAACACACATCTAAACCATTTCCAAGTCATTTTATAATCTCTTTTCTATCCAATTCTCTTTTCATTTATCTTTATTCAAAAAAAATCCTCTCATGATTTACTCTCAAACCCACTATTATATGGATCCTAACCCATACATAACCCTAACATAAGATTAGCTAGGGTTTATTCTAAACCCTAACTCAATTATGCCCTTGAGCTATGTGAATCCATCCTCAAAGAAAGAGGATTTCATGTGCTTTTGTCCTATTCAAGGTTTTACTCAAAGTTTACTTTTAAGAATTCTAAGGTTAGGAAGAAATCCTAACAAAACCCTAGGTTTTTGGGAACAAACTAATAACCATGCAATTGTATGGAAAACAATTCCAAGCTTTAAAAGCCCATGTAGTTCCATACCTCTTGATCTTGGCTTGCTTGATCTCCTTCCTTCCTCTTCCTCTTCCTCTTCTTCTTTTTCTCTCCTTCTCTTCTCCTTTTCTTCTCCACGGTTTCCTCTCCCAAATTGAGACCAATTTGGTCTTAAATCCATTTTTAAGTTAAGGCCATGTTTGGCCTTCAAGTAAAAATCCATTTTTGACTTTAACTTTTCTTTAATTGCCTTTAAGTCCTTAGACTTCTTTCTTTTGCAAAGTAACTTATGCTTTATTTTAATTTAACCCCTAATCTTCTCCTCTTTATGACTTCTCTATATCTTTTAACAAATTACAAGATTGCTCCTCAGATCTTGTAAACTCTCTTCCTGCCCTTATTTTATTTCCTTGAAATTCCTATTTAACTTTTAATATACCCTAAACAAGTCCGAAAACTGTTAGGGTATATTTCGGGGTGTTACATTACAAGACATTTGTGCTTTTCTCATAATGCAAAGTACCAAATTCATCAAGCACCAGCACAAGTTGAATCGAAGACATGCGACATGGATGGAATTCTTACAAGCGCATAACTTCACAATCAAGCATGTTTGGTGTCTATAACGTTGCCATGGATGCCTTGAGAGAGATGCCCCAGTGACTTCCATGTAAGTCCAAGTAGTTGGATTCGGATGTTGAAAGAACTATACGAGGAGGATGTCGATTTTGGTGAAATTCGAAGGTATGCGCCGACAAGCCTTCAAGGGTTTTGTAAGGATGGATCTGTTTTCTTTAAAGGAAACACTCTATATATCCCGTCTTGTTCCTTGGAGATTGAGTATTCGATGTGAGTTGCATGGTGGGTCATTAGAGGCACACTTTGTGAAGAAAAACCTTAGCTCCCAGTGAAGGCAAACTTCTTTAAGCCTAAGCTAGAGAAAGACATTACTAGATTTACATTATCTTAGATTTGTGAAGTGTGTTGTGTGCATGATGGCTAAAACTCATGGAAGCAATGCGGGACTATATACACCATTACCAATTTGGAATATGCCATGGGAGGAGGTATGCTTGGATTTTGTTTAGGTTACCTAGAACACAAAGAAACAAAGATTCGATTTTAGTGAGTGGATTAATAGAGGTTTTCAAAGATGGCTCCTTTGTACCGTACAGAGTCTAATGATGCTTCGCATGTTCTTGGAGCTTATTGCTTGAGAGATTGTGTGTCATAATTCCCAAAATTTGTGGTTTCGGATCGAGACTCTAGTTTCTTAGTCACTTTTGGAGAACTGCGTGGAAAATGTGGGACTTCTTCTTGTTCGATTACCTATTATCACCCTCGGTGATGTGAAGCCGAGTTACTAATAGAAGCTTGGGAAATTTGCTAAAAATTTATGTAGGAAGAACATAAAACAATGGGATTTGATTCTACCCCGAGGTGGAGTTTGCCTCGATAGGTCCATGCATAGAAACTGTTTGGAAAAGTCCATTTGAGTAGTCCCTATGGACTGTCGATTAGACCCATGGGTGCTTGCCCCCCGTCAGCTATTCAACGATTTAGTGGAGATGTTGAGTTAGAGCCAAAAGAGATCAAGAAGTTGCATGAAAAGTTAGCTTGAAGATTGAGAAGAAGAATGCCAAATATGTGGAATAAGCGGAAATAGACGCCCTTAAGTATGTTGACTTTGAGGTTGGCGACTTGGTTTGAGTACCTTCCGCAGGATAGTTTCCGCCCAGGAAAGTTTGACTGAACGGGTAGATGGCCGCTCAAGATTATAGAAAATTTGAGAATGCCTACAAGTTGCGGTTGCCGGAGCGAATATGAAATTTCAATGTTCAATGTCAAGGACTTGAGGGCCTATCACGGTGAAGACTTGAGGGTGAGTCTTTCCTGACTCACGGGGGATTGATCGCGGAGCTTCTATGTGACACACCCAGGCATTGGGGAATTGACCCTAATTATTGAAGAATTGGATTGGGGAGGTCGAGCGTGAATACGTGTAGAAACTCCTTTTTTGGACCTCATTTGGGCCTTGGACAAAAAACGTGAGTCGAGACTTGGACAAACCCCACGATGTGGAGCCACCATATTGATTTTAGAAAGATTTGTCGCGGGGATCTCTGGAGATTTGTTTTATGATTACGCGGTATTTCTTTTAGAAAGATTTGCTTCAATATTTTGTTATCCCTTTTAGGAAGATTTGCTTTATTTATTTTAGAAAGTTTTCTTTTAGGAGTTTCTTTTGTAATTTAGAGAGAAGTTTCTTTTCCTAGTTAAAGTAAGTTGCTTTTTTATTTAGAAAGTATGAAGGATTCATATATACCCCACAATGTAGTCTTTTAAGGAGCGGTTCAAGTTTAATAATATTTTGATTTCTCTTTTAGAGTTCTCTCTTGTTCTCTTACCTCTTGGGTGGATTCCTTGAAAGACCGAGTTCGTATTCTCATACCTAGGTGGGTTGCGATGGCGAAGTCTTTGTCGAACTTATCAATCAGCCGATCCATAGTTGATTGTGGCACCTTCAACAAAGTCATCTATCTTGTGTGGATCGTTTCATTAACTTTAGATAAGTAACTACTCTTATTGGCTCTACTCTCCTCCACCATCTATCTTTTCTTTAAGCTTTCCCATAACCCGATTTTGACCCTTATTAAAACTTTCCATATCTTGTTCCACACTATTAAAACATTCCTAAATACCATTTTCCCTTATATACCACAAATACACATTCCCTAACTTAGAAAATCTCATAAACTCGTCCATAACCTGTTTTGGCCCTAGAAAACTACCCCAAACCCATATTTTGACTTACCAAAACTTCTGGATCATCCATCATGGTCCCAACCTTGCATCACCGGTGGACCCTAAAAACAAGATTTTTGAAGAAAATCTTGAAAGTTCATCAAATAATTTAAAAGTTCATATAATACTTGAGCAGATAAATAAATTATTCGGGAAAAAAGGACCGGCGAGGGAGGGGACAATAAGCTCAAACATTGACAAGTATCCAAAAGTATAAAAAGGAAAATATCTCAATTGGGAGAGATCTCCCAGTTTCTGAGCTTTTTTAGACACGGAGAAGAAAGGTTCCTTTGGCAGATTCATGGGATTTCATCGGTCGAATTGTTCGGGCCGAAATTTAAAGTTCATCGCCTTGTGAGGGCTAGGCATGGGTACTAGAAATGAGGATTTCACGAAGATCCATAGGAGGATTTGGGGGAATCAAGGCACAAGTTTAGGAAGTGTTTTAAAGGCTTCCCTCACGGTTTCTCTGGCAGCTCTGAGATAGGGATTCTTCCCTGGTGTTTGTTCCTCTGCTTCCAGGCTGAATTAGAGTTGTTTGAAGCTGAGTTTGGGATATTACTGTGCCATGTTATGGCATGTGTTGTGGCTTTAATTCGGACGGTTTTGGTGGGTTGGTTTATGATTTTTACATGGGACCAGAGTTAGGGGCATGTTTAAGGGGTGTTTTGGTCAAAATTTGGTGTACAATAGCTACCCATATGGGCTTCAAAACTGTAGTCTCGGGTTGCATAGCCCCTGCACCCCTTTAAGCCTCCAACTTTAAATGGCCATATTTTTCTCGTCTAAACTCCGATTCGTACATTCTTGGACTCTATGGAAATCTCTTTGAGTCTAGAATCTGCCCATATGCTGGTGGATGGAATTTTTTGCTCATGTTTAGTGAAAATTTATTGTTGCACAGTGTTTCTATTAGTGACATGTGATGTGAAAACGACCCACATGCGTCGATTTGGGGCTGATTTTCGGTGGAAAATGAGAGGAAATTGGACTAGTTTCCTTCTGTGATGTATGTGGTAATGAACTTGATGTAGGATTTTGAATCACAAATTGGACCTCTGTAACTCGAGTTATGGTCGATTTTTCGGGATTGCCGGTACGCCACTGTTTGACCACATACAACAGTCGGTTGGGGGGTGATTTTCGGTTGGGAAAAAGAAATTATTTTGACTAATGTTCTTCATGTAAATAATACTTGCACGTAAAATTGATGTAGGCTTTTGAATCACCCAAATGTACCTATACAGATCAAGGTATGGTCCATTTCCCGGGACTACTACAGCTTAGGTTGTTTAATGGTTGTGTCCAGATTTTGGGACTATTAGGGGACTAGTTTCTGAACTAAGTTTGAAACTATTCTATAATTACATGATGTCTTGTGGAATTTTTATGGGCATCTCTATGCCACAGCTAGTTTAGAGGATCAAGTGTCATTGATTCGACTAAAATTGGCGTGTTTGGGCATTAATGTGTGTGCTCACAACATGTTGGCATGAGATGAGTTTATATGTGAAAATGGCCATGACGCTGAAACCGATCGTGAGTGTGCCACTACTTGATGATGTGTGCTGTTTAGATGTCAATATGTGTACTCTAACATTTTGATATGTGATGGTGTTATGTGCAATGGCCATTGCATGGCCTTAGTAATGTGTCGTTTCTTGATCATAAAATGACATGTTGAATGTGAATGTTGATATATGCTTGCATGATAGGTTGACATGAATGAAATGATTTATGAAGTCATAATACAGTGATGTGATTGTCCATGACATGGTAGGTGGTGTGGATTGTGTTGTCCATGTAGCATTCATTATGCATGTGACATGTTATAACATCTGATAACATATGCATTACGCTATGCAGAACATCGCATTAAATAGGTGTGAGTGCACTGGTTGGTAAATCAACCTTTGTGTTCCAGTGTTTGATTAGGTGGAGCTTGGTAAATGGAACAACATCAACAAAGTCACCGCAGTTGAATAAAATGAAAATATGTGTCGAGGTAATGCGAAAGGATAGATCCCCCCCTCGGGTGGCTCCCGCTAATTATGGATTAGACATAGTCCACATCGGTGAATTAAGTAAAATTGTACGGTTTGTAGACCCGTAGTGAGACACCAAAATCCACTACCTGAGGCGCATGGATTTTGGAATATAAAATGATCATTGTGAGTGTATCATCAAGCTTTTGGTTTATAAACAAATAAAATTTGTTTGAAATGATCATTGGATGTCATTCGAATGACGGTTTATCACCTTACGTAGGCTTAGGCGTTGGCGAGGAGTGCGTGAGGACTGGTGCATGAGTACATCTTCGATCGTATCTCATTTGGCATGGCATGTAGGAATTCCATATAAATTGGCATGTTTCTTGTTAGAATGTGAATTGAAATGTTGAGTGAACATTGCATGTTCACTTTGGTGAAATAACCCTTGTAGGGTCATCCTTCTTGAGCATTGCTTACCGGGTCATGGGACTCCCTTTCAAGTGCAGGGTCTATACCAGTGGACGGCGCTCAGAAAAGGCTATGATTGCGAAAAGAGCGAGACATGTGACCTTTGCATACGTCTGGACAAAATGTGCTTGGGACAAACTAGTCCCAACATGTATTTTTGTATAAAAGAATTGTAATTAAATTCTTTTGGACAATTGCCAATATAGTCAAGTTTATAATAATGGTAAGAGGGTCATGATCGGACTCTTACAGACTGTATATAAGTGTAGTATTCTCATATTTTTAACTTAAATATGAATGAATGGGTCCCTAAAAAGCAAAGGACGATCGAGGTGGTGCCTGTAACTTAGTGTCCACGCAGTAATTCGGTGCGTGTTCTATGTCAAGACTTAGGTACTAATTGACCTTAGAAATTCCACAGGTTGATTCGCTAGTCAACCCGGACCCCTGATTTCGGGGTGTCACAAAAATAGTGACTGGAGTGCACAGTTTAAATGGTCAACCTATTGCATTTAAATCCAGCTGACTGCCGGATGAAACGATCGATCGGTTGAGTGAAATGATCGATCGGTTCATCCAACAATCAGATTGTAACGGCTATAAAATGGTAACATTCAGTACACAAAGGCTAGTGTACAGGAAATGGTCGACCGGTTGACAGGTTAAAGGCTATCGGGTTCCCACTCTATAAATAGAGTGTGGGGGATCACTTGATAGATAAAACACTTGTTGAATATCCACTAACCATCATTTCTCTTGATAATCATTTCTCAAAGTGAGATTCATATGCATTCATTACATGAGCATATTGTAAAGTGCACCTTTGCATTGGATCAAGCCAGCTTGTACACTCCCCCCCCCCCCCTTAGTGTTGGGGATTGCTAAGTCATATTAAACTTTCATAAAGTATCTTGGGTTCTCTTCCCAGAGGTGCCTGGGCGATGATCTCATCCAACATTATTACTGTTCATGCTGATGGGGTACCTCCATACCGAACACGATCCATGCGACATACATATGGGTTCCACACTTGACTCCCGGTCGATACCATCGCCATTTCCGGGTCTCATTCTGGCTGTTAAGTACGAAGGGATAATTCAGTTGTCAAATCCATGGGCGATCCATCGGTGATTGAAACCTATAAAACAAAAATGAAATTCAAAAGTAAAATAAACAAAGAAAATAAAAGAAGACTAACTATATCTAAAGTAGAATAAAGTTATTTCAAATCGATATTAATAAAAGCACCAATTCCTCGGCAACACGCCAAAAACTTAATAGGCGAAGAGTATAAAAATATTACTATTTATGCGCTGCTAGTGAACGTAGCCCTAAGTAATATAATGAAAGTAAAAGTATCGTCCCACGGAGAATTGGGTTACTAAGTACTGACTCTAATCTAGCTTAGGCTCTATTTGGATGGTTGAAAATCTAAATTACATTAACTAAACATCCAAAAATGACTTAAACAAGACTAAAAGGCCATAGAGTATAGATTTCACCTAAACAATTATGTATGAACCTCCCAACCCAATTAATCAATATTTATTTCATCATGAAGATGGATCAATTAGTGTCTATGCTGGTCTCTCGAAAGCATCCACACACTACCCCTTAGATCAAGTATTTCAGATCACCGCCACCTCGCATTTCTAAAGGCGCATTAAACACAAGAAATCCCCACGCTGCCTAACCTCATTTATTTCTGGTCTCATGATAATTAGATAGGAAATCAACTATGGTCTAATTTTGACTCTCACCTCTCGTGATCTTGAATCAAACCACAAATCATGCAAATATCAAGCAACAATTCAAGCATTAAGATCAAAATGAAATACACAACATAAATATGAAATAAAATAGCAATCAATAGAAATTAGACATTCATACAAACTTGCCTGCCACATCTAAACCCTAAGAAAACTAGTTAGAACATAAATGGAAGAAGATATGCAACCATAAAAAGAAAGAGGAATGAAAAAGGAAAGAAAGAAAACAAATCTGGAATTTAAGCTCTCTTCTTCTCCTCTATCATCTTTTTCTTCCTCAAGTTGTCTTTCTCTCCCAAAAACTACAACTAAACCCTAGAAAAGGGTCAAAACCTTCAAGATGGGAGGAACCCTGAGAGAGGGCTCTCCTCGTCGACCCGACCCCAAAAATGCCCCTACGAAACCCCTGCTCAAGCCTTAATTTCCCTTTTAACGCCAAAACGTAGAGTAGACCTAAATGGGCTTTGGTAAAAACAGTTCTCAAGATCACGCTATAGCGTGATGGATTTGGATCTACTAAGTGCAGCAAAATCAAAAGCTACTGGAGGAAGAAGTCAAACCACGCCAAGCACTGATGCTCCACGCTATAGCTCGATGCTCACGCTATAGCGTGGATACCTCACGCTATAGCAGCGACACACATGCTCATGCTATAGTGTGGACATTCTCAAGCTATAGCTTGGAGAACTCTATGTTGGAGTGTGATTTCTACTCTTTTCTTGATGATTTTCTAAGAAACCAGTCAATCGTTTGAGCAACAGGTAGACCGGTTGCTCTTCCTTTTGCTTCTTGACTGCTCGAGGCCATAACTTCTTCATCTCAACTCGAATCAGCGCAATCTTAGTGTTCCGCGTAAAGCCCTCAGAGTCTAATCTGCCCATGCCACGAGAGAGCCATAGCGACATCCCATAGGTGAAATGATTACATGTTTGCTGGTGACTCCGCATGATGACTTCGCTGATTTTTCTTTCGATTTCGCTTCATTTTCGGCCAATGGCTAGCTTAATCACAAAATTGAGAAGAGCATTATGGCATCTTATTTCTATCATAAACTACTAAAACCTAAGAAAAACATGGGGATGAAATGAGTATTTAAGATACTCATCACCCACGACATGAGGCGGAGGAGGATATTTTGTTGTTCCTGGCCTTCCATGTAAAGGTCAACACTCCTTAACGGGTTAAGCCCATGTTTGAAATTCAAAATTAAAACAAAAGGAAAGGTTTTCTTTAAGGTGTCGAGGGCAGCAAGAAACATAGAAGAAAAATAGGAAGAGGGTTTTTGGGGAGTAGTTAGGGTTTTGATTTTGTCACAAAGATGGATTTGACTCAAACAATGCTCGATTTTCGATCAAATTTGAGCACACATGACTCCTTGCAAGGTGCTCTTCAATCCTAGCGATTTCCAATTATCAATAGCTCTCCACAATACCATTTGACCATTCCACCCTTTAGTGAGATTTTCCTTTTTTTCTCTTTGATTTATCCATCTTGGGGATGATGTTTATTGTTTTCGTGTCCCAAGAATGATATTCTTGATGAATGGTTGTTGTGGAGCCTCTAAATTTCTTGTTAGAGAATAACTTTGTGTAACTCATTATTGTCATTGTTGTAATAGTGAAAGTTTAAGTGGCCTATGGGTCCCGTGGGTTTTTACCCTTTTCATTTGGGGGTTTTCCACAGAAAATTGTTGCCTTCATTATGGTTGATTTATTGTTGTTTGATTGGATTTGTTGTTGGATTAATTGATTATTGAACCTATTTTTGGCACACAAAGAGGGAAAGATTATTTTTAGAAACATTGTATTTGGTAGTCTTTCCCAACAGTTTTCAACTCTATGACCGGGAAATGGCGAACCCTGCCATAACTACGTCCCTTTTCCAAGCCATGTAGAGCTGGCAAGCTCCGCAAGCGACCGCCGCCATGCCAACACCACCCCGAGCCACGGAATAATACAAGGGTCTATGCTTAACCTGCCGCTATTTTGCCGCCCAACCCGACTTATCGTGCTAGCGAGCCAAACCCCAACCCTATGTGAAAAAAAATGTGAAATTATTTTATTCAATAAATTACTTTCCTTCTATTACTAAGCTTACTTCGCTATGATGATTTCTCTGCAAATAATGCCCTATCGCTTTGTATTTCCTTTTTTTTTTTTTGCTCCGTATGTCCATATCATATGTTTACCCTACTATTAATCATTGAAAACAAATTTAAATTAGCATTTAAAATTTTTCCAAATCAAGAAAAGGGCATGAAAATGCCTTCAAAATGGTCATGTACCAAAACAAGGGATATATGAATGCAACAATGCTCAAACAAATAATAAACAAAAATCTCTCTAACATCAAGCTAAATGTACATGAATTTTTCCATACTTCCCCAAATACTAACTGCTTGAATACAACCCCGAAAAACTATTAATCATCAAAAACCATAAATATGGAATATATAACTTAAAACTTCACCAATCACCATTGAATAATCCAAAACCTAACTTAAATGGGCAAAATGCAACAACAGAAATGCATAATTTTATGGAGTTACTGTTTTAAAGGTAAAAGTACTGCATTATAACCTCGCTACTTTTCGGGCCCAATCTAATAACATCAAATAAATAAAAATTCAAACCAAATAGAATTACAAAAAACAGCATACTCCCTATCAAAATAATCATTAAATTATAAATCTAAAAATCATTCTCGTGGAGACAAGATCATCAACAACAATATTTGAATCTCTCCTTAGATAATCAACATCCTCTACTTCCCGCACAAATAAGAATTCATAAAAATAAAAATGCTTATTTTTGTAAAAGAAACAAAACAAAAAAACGCTTAGGGAGTAAAGCAATTTTACCATAAGGCCCACTTCTAAAATCATGTAGCCAATTACAAGTACAAATGAGGCCTTGCACGCTTTTGGGAGCAAACAATTTCTATACTTCAGCAATATACGACCACCAATACTAAATGAAGATCCTAAGCTACCGTCAGGATTGAATGCTTATAATGTAAACAGCCATAATTGCAAGTTCAGGGAATTGATGTTTATGTAACTTCCAATATTCTAGCACATCGAGGTCATTTCCAACACAACATCCTTCATCCAAGTATATATCAAGTTGAGATTGGACATCATTTGAAGGCATTTGACTCATTTCCATATGATACTCCTAAAATAATACAAGCAACCAACACAAATAAATTCATCACTATACTAGATACTTGAAAAAGAATAACAAGAAAAATAATGAATAAAAATTATAATAATCAAACTTACATCAAGTATAGATGCCACGATGATGTTGAGCTTGTCTCGCTTGTCATCGAGGACATTGTTGTGAACGAGAACCCATGGTCATTGATGATGAGCTAGCCTGGAATGAAGCACTGGAAGTTTCGATGCAACCCATACTTTCAGATATTCAGCAAATAGTTTATACAAGGCCTCCTCCACCCTATTCACTTTCTCTTGATGGTCATATGGATAAAGTCTCTTATAGCAAAAGCTCAAAAAGTTCAACTTAGAACAAGGATCAAGAACACATACAAGTGCAAGAGTGAATTAATACTCACTCCTATACTTATCAAATTTTTACCTTCATCTTCGCTGTCATATCTTGATCACCCCATTCACTGCACAAGTTTTCATTTAATTTCTTTTCTATACTATAAACTTGCAAGAAATACAAATTGGAGGTGGGATAAGATGATCCAGATATCAATTTAGTAATCCGATAGAATGGGGCCAAGAAAGCACACATCTTCTCCGCTCTTTCCCACTCTTCATCGATGGACAAAGTGTAGTAATCCCTATCATTAAAAGTCAAACTATTGAAAGCACGACGATAGTTTTAATAGCACTTTCAAGCAACATGGGTAGCATTCCATCTAAGGTTGACACATCCAACCTCAAGAAACTACCAATATCATCTAAATGCACTTCTTCAACACATTTATGAAATTGTCTTAGCCTCCTCTCTAAATCCTTCACATATTTAACACTTTCTCTTATTTTATATAAAGCCTCTTTAGCCACTTTCAAACCTTCTTGAACTATGAGATTCAAGATATGTGCACAACATCTAACATGAAAAAAATCACCGTCACATAACAAGCCATTTGTACCTGCTCTCTTTTCTCAAAATATTTTGCATGCTATCATTAGTAGAGGCATTATCCAAAGTCAATGAAAATATTTTCCCATCTATTCCCCAATCTTTAAGCACTCCAAATACCTTTCCAGATAATCCAATCCCTGTATGTGGACTCTCTAACTCACAAAATGCAAGTAATTTACCATTTAACTTCCACTTATCAACTTAATGAGCAAATACAAGCCATATAACCTTGAGTAGTTACAAGAATTCATACATCAAAAAAGTTAAACAAATTTACCTGGAATATTAGCAAATATGCCTTTTAGCTTTGTTTTTTCACTCAAGAAGACATTCCAACAATCACTTTAGAAGTGTTTCTACTAATAGGTTTGAAACTGTGATTCAAAACTCTATTCACTACCCAAACTCCATCATATACCAAAGATAAAGCTAAATGGAAGATCATGCATTATAATACATCTAGAGAGTGCATCTCAATAAGCCTTATGATCAAGTTTCCAAGACCTTGACATCCCAGAATGGTCAACCAACATGGCACCCACATCATTATATTTTGGAATCAAATGGCACTTTTGGACATGACGTCTTAAATGGGTAGTTCCATGATCTGAATTACAAGTATAAAGCCTCCCAAAACCCTTGCATTTACATTTTTCCACGCTATCTACTAAACCAATCTTTTCATAATGATTCCATACCTCAGAGGTATTACACCGAACTTTCTTAGCAACAACTTCTTCCCAATATCACTAGAAATTCTTTTTACCACTAGCAATCAATGCACTCAGCCTCCTATCACTAGTACCACAACCAACTAAGCATTAGTAGCGCTAGCATTTTAGTTTCGTATATTTTCACACATTTGCAATTCATCCCCACAATTAGATTCAAAATCCATAACTACAATATAAAATTTATAAATGAATACAATTGACTTGCATAAAACCTAGGGCCATTTTCATGAACAAACTCATCCAAAATAAAAACTAGATGACTCAAACACCAACCGACTAGCAACACCGACAAATTCAAATGGATTAAAGGTTCAATTCAAACTCAAATTCGCATCAAATAGCAAGGATTCCCACAATCATTTCATAAATGGAAGGCACAAAAGAATTTCAATTTTCAACTCGTTATTAATAGTATGTGCTTGTCGAAAAGGTATATACATGCAGCAAAAAAAAAATCCATTATGTAAATAATAACCCAATTGAATCACCTTGCCTCACATTAGATAATCTAATATATGCCGCGCTTTCATAATGTAGATAAAGCTCCTCATACCATAAACCTTAGTGCATTTTCCAATGGCCATGCTAGGGTGGGTAAACTGTTATTGTAGCTTCTTTATTTACCCCCTCTAATGGGGCAACGGATAATGAACACAAAAACATGATGCATTGTTCTTCTTACAACCGTAGGGATGTGCACTCCCTAAAATTTCACACTTTAAGAAACCAAACGAAAACGGCAGTAGCCAATAGATATCCAAAGGAATCTTATTTGTCTAGGCCAACCAAATTAAAGAGATAAAAGTCATTCACTACCTAATGATTCTCTCGTAACCCCACCTAAGAATCCAAAATATTCCAATAAAGGTCATAAAACCAAAATTGTACCCACTGGGATTGTGTTCTCCGACCAATATTCCGCGATTCGAGCAAAAATCAAGTAACTATCCTCCTTTCTATCATCCACACACAAAACTTCCTTCCCATAAAAGTTATCAAAATTAAACCCCTTAACTCGACTCTCATTGAAAAAAGAAACCCTTTAACTTCAAGAAAACTCAAATCGTCCTTGAAGATGAAGTCGATCGAAGTTTTTTAGAGCTACCCATTTCCAAAGATCGAAATGAAAATGAAAGCATTATAAGATTAAGATTTATGTTTCACAAAAAAAAAGATATCAAAGGAGAAAAAAGAATTTGAATCAAAAGTGATGATTCTTTTACTTAGAAAACAATTATGAGGAAAACAAATATAGAGGAAGAGGATCACTGGATCGCATTTAAGGAGAAGACAGAAAATGCCGGGAGGATCATCGCAGGAGTCGGTCCATTTGAGGCTCACGTAATATCCCGAAATATACCCCAGCGCCGACTTGTTTAGGGTATATTATAAGCTAAATAGAAATTTTTGAGAAATAAAACGAGAGACCCTGACACTGAGAGCCAAGGGTAAAGTAATTTACTACTGAAAATCTAAAGGTAATAAAGCCAAAGGATGGGATGCCAAAATAGAAATTTAATAAGTTATATGCCAAATGACATAAATCCATAAGTTATATGCCATTATGGAAATAGAGAAAAGATGGAATTGAAATTGGAATGAATGGAAGGGTTTAAATGCAAAATGAGAAAGTTAAAAGTCAAAAATGGGTTTTATTTGGAGGGCCAAACATGGCCTTAAGAAATCCATGTTTTAAAGACCAAAATTGGTCTCATTTGAGTGGAGAACCCAGAGAGAGAGAGGGAGAGCAAAGAAGAGAAAAGAGGAAGAGGAAGAAGAGGGAGGAGCCAAGATCAAGCAACCAAGCTCCAAAAAAGGTATGGAACTACTAACCTTGAGTATGATCCTTGGTTTTGTTTGTTAATGGTTATTTGTTGTACTCATCCTAGGGGTTTACATAGATTTAATCCTAACCAAAGATGTATTGAATTAGTGGTTAACAAAACTCTAAATGGCACAAGAAAACATGGAATCCCTCCCTTTCGAGGTTGGATTTACTGCTTAATTCGCAAAGAAAAAAGGGTCATAGAACACCCTAATAAATTTGTGTATTTGGTATGTGTATGGTTAAGACCATATTAGAATGGTTTTTGAATAAATTCATAATAGATCTTTGAAATAAGAGAAGGATTGAATGATAAATTGAGTAGAAAAGGGATCATAAGATGAATTTGAAGTGGTCTTGAAGTATTTATGTGGTATAGAGTTGATTGGGGTTGAAAGTATGGAAAAATGTGAGAAAACACACATTCTGGGCACTTTTCTAGAGAGTTCTACCCCAGAGTTAAGTTCTACCGGTACAACTTTGATTCGGTCATTTTGGCCAAGTTCTACCGCAGAGAAGCTAAGTTCTACCGTAGAACTTGTTCTGGTTTTCCGTTTTCGACCAGTTTTTGTATTTTTGCCATAACTTCCTCATTTCTTATCCGATTTGAGTGATTCGCGGGCTACGTAAAATAGACTTCAAGGAGAACAAACTTAAAGAATAGGCATCGTCGCTCCTGATCCTAAGTGGCCTAAAAATTTACTCAAAGTGGGGCCATGTGCAAGCCAAATTCTGGTTCCAGCTTTGAACATAGAGTAGTCCGGGTTGTTTCGGACGTAACTTGAGTTTCGGTGCTCCGAATTGGGTGATTCCAGTTGGAATAGAACCCTTAGTACCTTATATTTAAAGTAATATAATGACCTAGAGTCAAACATGAAGTTAGGATCCCGGAAAAAATTAGTAATACGAACGGTTCTAGTGTAATCCGGTAAATCGACTAGCTTTGGCATGAAAATGCCATAACTTTAGCTTGATGATCCGATTGATTAATTCCACTTCCTAAGCAAAGTAGATACATAGTGGAATAAGAATATACGAATGAGGCAAGGATTCCACATACATCATACTTCACAAGAATATGAAGTGCCATATGTAATAGGCATGAAACAAGGAAAATGTAGAAAATGAAAATGTATGGATGTGTTCATGAAACATGAAAATGATTATGGAAAATGAAAATGAAAACGAATTGAAACATGTATCAGAACATGAGAGGCAATATGTCATGAACACATAATGTGGTTAAGTGATATATGATTATTATCACATATAACCAGAAAAGGATAACAAATGATAGGAGTATACGTGAATGAGTATACGTAAATGAATTTATGAATGAGTGTACATGAATGAGTATACATAAATGAATGTATGAATGAGTATTTATGAATGAGTATACGTGAATAAGTATACGTAAATGAATGTATGAATGAGTATTTATGAATGAGTATACGTGAATGAGTATACGTAAATGAATTTATGAATGAGTATACATGAATGAGAATGTGGATGAGTGTATGAATGAGTATACGTGAATAAGTATACGTAAATGAAATTATGAATGAGTATTTATGAATGAGTATACATGAATAAGTATACGTAAATAAATTTATGAATGAGTATACATGAATGGGTATACATGAATGAAAATGTGAATGAGTTTATGAAATAATGTACATAGATTGCGTATATCTTTGAAAAGATAATACGAAAGTGATTGCGGAAATTGAAATGGATATTTGAAACCGAATGAATATGAATGATGATAAAGACGGATTCATTAAACGGAACTGGCCATAAATGAATTAATTGATATATTTAATGAACCGCCGACGGGATGCACCAATCTATGATCCGCCACGAAGGGCACCCAAATTATCCACGTCCTTAATTTCGGGCGGATGCACCACCCGCGATCCGGGCCGCGATGGCGTATGGCATCGGGTTGTCGTCCCACTTCGCGATTCACTAACCGGATCCGGCCATGATGGCGCATGACATTTACCAATATAAGCCTGGGATGCACCAACCCAAGATCCCAAGATGATGTGGGAGACCAAATAATTGATAACACGTGCTTCCGATTTGACCAAAAGGCATCCCAAGATGACGGGAGACCGACAATTAATACCACATGTCGAGGTACACCAATCAGCATCTGGCATGATGGGAGACCGAATAATTAATACCACGCCTGTACACTAAACAAAGATTCCCTGTCATGATGCAGAGACCGAATAAGTAATACCACATGCTCTGGTGCACCAAACAAAGATCCGTCAGCGATGGGAGACCGAATGTAAAATGTGTAGGCACATTACCGAATATAGTTGCGCGTGGATTCATTAAACTAATCCATCGAAATGTGAATTAATTAGTCAAAGTGAAATAACCAACAATGACGAAAGTGTAAATGGGATTTTTATGTGTACATGCTTAAATCTCAATAGATTGAATTGTGATTGATTGCATTGAAAATGCATGTTGTGATATTATAAATGATGTGTAAAGAATGAAAGCATGCGAAAATTAATAGCATGAGTTTATGTGGATAAATGCATGATTTATAAATGCATGTTATTATGTGAATGCTAGGTCTTTTGAATTTGTAAATGGTTAGCGGATTGCCCGAAAAGAAGTGTTGGACACTAAAAGGTCTTGAATAGAATAACATAAAACAAATGTTTTGAAATAATTGAAAAATGTTTGAGTAAACCGCCCAGCTGATCCGCCAACCGGGTCAAGTCGGGGATTCGGGTCGCGATACTTTTGAAAACAAAAATTTAATAGCATTTAAATAAATGTTTTTGATTGAAAACGCCGAGTAAACTGGCTCCGCCTTGATCCGC
Organism: Tetrastigma voinierianum; assembly: GCA_016808115.1. Classification (NCBI taxonomy): domain Eukaryota; kingdom Viridiplantae; phylum Streptophyta; class Magnoliopsida; order Vitales; family Vitaceae; genus Tetrastigma; species Tetrastigma voinierianum. The sequence continues at coordinate 6,626 of JAEQBH010000227.1, read as the reverse complement.
CAATCGTGCCAAGCCTGGGACTGGTCGCAACACTTTTGAAAATGAAAATTTATAAAACGAAACAAAAAGGATTTAACAGTATCCTGCATCATGAAATGTAATTTCAAAAGGGGATGATTGAATTTGGCTTCTACGAGATAATGATAAGAGTCTAATATGTATTGGTATTAGTTTGATTTGACTCGTATGAATTTAATATAACTTCTGATCTCGCTCAATTGCCATCAGATAATGAGGTTATAATATGATTTGATCTGACATACATGTAGTAGATATGAGTTACAACCTGTAAAAGACATGACACAGGGAAGTAATATGAACAAGATGATGATAGGAATTTGAACATAATAAAATCTACATGTATAATATGATATGAGTTAGAAGTCACATAAGAATAGACTTCAAGTATATGCATAAGTAATAGCAAATGTAAAAAGATAAAGGATTCGCGATTATTGTTATTGGTCGTTATCGCCTATATGTTCCCACTAAGCGCAAAGCTTAGCACCTGCAGTTCAACTGCAGTACCGAAGAGGAGATACAAAAGAGGACAGACATTCCACACCACGGCATTCCGCCATCTCAGATAGGTGCTCATCAAAGACTTTTTCCTAATCTCTAATGTTTGTATTAGATATGTACATGTATAAGTAATTGTATAAGTAATTGGGACTTAGCATACGTGTAGAGATTTTAATGGATACCACTCCTGTGGTAGTTCATTAGTAAATGTAAATGATTGTTGGTTATGAAAAATATTGTTTGTATAAAAAAAAAAAAAAAAAACATGTAAGAAGTCCCAAAGATAGGCCAAGATTCCTCGAAACCTGCTCGACTTAACGGCCTGACCGGAACGGGCGTGACACTACGATCACGGGCCAAGAAGTGAGAGAACCGAGAAGGAAGAGTTTCTGGATTCGTAAGAACACCAAAAGAAAGCTGTGGTTTGGAACAGGAATCTTTGGATAAGTAAAGTAGAAAAGGTTTTTTTCTTTTACTTGGGAAAACCAGGCCGCCCTCGAAAAATTCCACAACCCATCCGCTGATACTGACTGTCGGCCAAATTTCAGTCTCTGCTTTTCCTACTAACATAATTAGAGCCTGCCGATGAGTACTAAACTCATCTATTTTAATCCATTTTTATGACATATTTTTAGAAGTTTATGATTGATTTGAATGCTAAATTATGGAATATTCATCAACTTTGTGTTTTGAGGGTTTTTAATGCAAAATAGAAACAATTCCAAGAAGAAAGGCATAAAATCGGGCTAAGGCGTAATTATCACAACATGGTTCTCGTAATGTCGCGACATAACTCAATAGAGCCACCGTAAGCTTATGTCGCAACAAGCAATGCTATGTCACAACAAAGAATGGGGTTTAACTCGTTATGAAGAATGTACGATTTCACAACTTTGTCGCGACACAAAATGAGAGAGATTGAATGATAAATGTTGTGACAAAGAAATGAATGTTGCGACATAATGGTAATTAGAAGATAGAACTTTGTCGCGATAATGGAAAATTATGTAGCAACATTGATTGAGAAGTTGTTGAAGAAGAATTTCGTAATATTATTTTGCTTTGTCACAACAATGATCAAGAAATACAAGAGGAGTTTCTCGCCTCACAAATCAAATTTGTGTTGCTACATAAAAGTCGCAGAGTGAAAGATTGTCATGATAGAAATGGAAGAGCAATGAGACAAGTCAAGACAAGTTTGTCACGACAAGATTTTAATGGAAACAAACAAATTAGCTAGCGACAAAGATCAAAGAAGGAAATATGTCAATTTAATATTTTTAAGGTCCGTCGCGTATTACAGCTTAGATTCGGGGCCACATAAGACAACAAGACTATGTCGCGACATAGGAAAATATCCGGCCGCGACAACAACAACATGCAATCGTAAGAAACTCGCGCAACAAAAGAAAATATTTGTCATGGCTAAAGGCCGAGAAGAACCATAGAAAATATCGAGACAATCGTGTGAGCAAAAGAGTATTTTATGTTGCGACATTTCAAAATTATGTCACTACGATAAACAGTTCGAAGGTAAGAAGCTTTGTCGCGACAAAAGAAATTTTATGTCTAACATTTTTCAAGAGCAAGAAGTGAATGAAAATTCGGGTTGTACAAAGTTTTTATATCACAACACAAGACACTTATGTCGCGACAATTACTAGACAACATCGCTATAACTGTCGCCAAGATTTTCAAAGTATGTCGCGATAGAACCCAAGAAGAAAACATGAAACCATGTCGCGAATGAAAACTACAAGCCAAAACAAAAGCTGGGGAACAAAGCTAACAACTATATCGCGACATAATTTTCTATGTGACGACAAAGCAACCTACTAGGCTAGATTGCATCCACAACTTAGCCTCAAGATACCCATCATTTGAAAAATCTATAAACATCTAGGGCATCATGCCAGCTCCGCCAAAACTAGAACTTTTGGCAACCAGGAATTTCCTTGTATATTATTTTTACTTTTTTTTATTTCTTATCCGGTCAACTTAGTCTTAACTTCTATTAGTTAGTTTTTTTTAGATTGAACAAAGGATTCAGCGGTTTCGAGATGGGTTTATTATAAAATCTTTGTTTTCATTACTGTCTGATTTGAATTAAATTTAGGAAATTTTCTAGAGTTCATTTATTTCAATTCGCTTGCAATCTCAGTGAATTTTCCCTGATCAATTAGTCACTGTTCGTTGTAATCCAGTTTTGAAAGACTGAGCTCCCTTTGGGAATGAATCGATTTTAATTATTATTCTCTGCATAACTTGAAAGAACGTCATAGTTCGAAATCTTGAATTTAGTTTATTGGTGTTGTTCTTGAAATTACTTATTCAGAATATTAGTAGCATGTACCTAGAAAATGACTGTATCTTGCTCTAATTTCCAGAAGTCCCTCTGAGTGACACAAAGATAGAGAATCCTAAGAGTATGGAGCAATTACTTGGGGGTATGTTAGACCAATATTATGGAACTAATGAACTCTCGGCGACTACTTCTCGATAAATCACTAATTTACTCATGGTAGGTTTACTGATGATATATCACTTAGCTTATCAAAGGTTTTTCCTTTCGATGAAAGGATCTTGATCCCGTAAAGAAGATCTAATAAAGGAGATAGAGAATTTTATCAGATTAGATGGATGAGATACCAATTAAATTGAGGAAGGCTTGCATTACCCTGTCTATAGGGGCAAGAATTCTTCAATCCTAAGATTTGCGTGTGAAGTACTGAGAAGGAAAAATACCCAAATCTTAGAAAGAGGATTATATTCTACAAGTAACTGATTAGACTCATGTGTCTAAAAGGAACATGAAAATCTAATTAGCGAAATGTATAGTGTGTGGAGAAATCCAAACTATACTACTCCACATCTTAACAAATCGATTTCAAACCGATGGTCGAACCATGTTATAAAAATGATGCAGAATTCGATAATTGTACATTGAACTATTTCTCAGTTGTTACTTTACCCAGCGTTGAACTTTCCAATCCAATTATTTTGAATTCTTCATATATGGTTATAGAATTTTAACTGCTTTGCCACCCTTAGTGTACAACCAAATCATTTTAACCTTTGAGTTCAAATAGTAAGGGATCTCTTGAGTAGATCGGGGGTAATTGGTCTTTGCATTTTTCATCAATCCTCGTGGAACTATATCTCGGGATCTCTAAATCCACTTTTATTACTTGTATAACCCGCAGAATTCTGCGCGAACTAGAATAAAAACACATTTTCAAATGAAACCTTCTCATACAGCAAACACATATTTATTATCTCGGTCTCAACAAGCCGCGCCATTTTCTGGGATCGATTAGTTCTTGATAGCAATGTCATAAATTTTTTCCAAACAACAATGTCAAGATCCGGGCTTGTTTTGGTCTATGTTGCTGAATTTAGTCAACAAGTTTTTAAGGCCGTTGTTTCGGGACAAGACATTAGCCTCGTAGATGTGTTGAAGATTTGTGGTCAGTATATTTTAGTCAACAAGTTTTTCGAGTGTCAGTTGCCGAGACTTTAAATGGGCTTCGTAGCCGTGTCGAAAATTGTCAACAAGTTTTGATCCAAAATTGGAGTTCAGAAATTCAACATCAAGAACATCAAGATACTGGAAATTCATCTCATTTTTATTCATTGAACTCTAAATCTTACAATCACTTATCAGTTCAGAACTGATGGGAACTTTTGTTTCTACAATCTTACAATCAATATTATCAAATTCTGGCTGTTTCAAACTGTGATTGAGATTGAAGTACACTGCCTCATCTCCAACCCTTAGAGTAAGCCCTCCTTTCTTCACATCTATCAAAGCTGCTCCTATAGCAAGGAAAGGCCTTCCTAGCAGCAGTGGGACTTGTTTGTCTTCTTCGATATCAATAACCACAAAGTCCACTGGAAAAATGAACTTTCCCACTTTACAAGTACATCTCAAGAATGCCCTTAGCTTAAGGTCTCGTTCGCCATCTCGCAGTGTCATGGCCGTGGGAGTAAGCTCCCCAAACTTAGTCTTTGATCGTATAAGCGCATCAAGTTGATGTCGGGCTTCTCGTAATCACATGTTGTTTTTCCCATTTCTCGCACTCCCAATTGTGCAAGGAATAGTGAAGCCAGTTGATCCCGCATTTTCACCGGTAAAGACTCGATAATCGCGACTACGTGCTGCTAATGCTCACACTCCTTCTTCAGCAATTTTTCTTTTTTTTGCTTAATGTATCCTTCATAAATTTAGCTTAATGAGGCATTTGAGTCAATGCCTCTGAAAAAGGGAAATTAACCTCTATTTTCTTGAACATGTTAAAAAATTTATAGAATTGCTCTTCTAACTTAGCTTCTACAAAATAGGAATGACTCGCAGGCTTGTGTTTGAACTTCATTCTTCTTTCTAGATCTCCTCTTCAACTTGTCGTTTGTCGCATTATCTCTCTTCTTCAAGAACCTTTGAACTGGCAGACCGCTTCAATTCTCCTCCAATTTCATGTTTTTCTTCCTCGCTTTCTTTCTTCTCATTTCTTCTTTCTTCCGCTCTCTTTGCCACTCTTAGAGTCACCGCTACGCTTCCAGGATTCTTTCCTAAGGCATCACAGGAAGACATCCTTAACCGGATTCTCGCATCACTGGGAGTCACCATCTACTTCAGGTCTCCGTATTTTTCAAAGAGGCATTAGCGTTGGCCTCGAAACACGCTTGTGTTTGCCTAGAATGCCGGCTAGCTCAAGAAATCTCACTCATGAATATTCAGTAGTCTTTTTTTTCTCCCATAATGCTTATCATATTATCTTCAAAAGACTATGACCTTCTCCGACCCTAATTTTCAACCCTCTGGTTGTTCATTGCTACTGTCCTTGGAAACCATGTTAACCATGTCAAGCATTCACCGTTGTAGTCCATATGAGAAATTCTCATGGTTTCTTAAGGCCGGGTGTGTAGTGTGTAGGCAAGTCGAGGCTCGCTTAAAGTCAGAAGCCATTAGCATTGAGAAAATGCCTCCTCAACTCGATAAGGACCTCATGGCTAGTCCTTCAAGACTACTTTTCTCGCTTCATTTCTTTCAACCGCCACTTCATGTGCTAAGTGCATTCTTCTTCTCGTTTCCCATCTTTGTTCATCAATGCATCAAGTTTCGCTTCTATGGCGTTTCATTCTGATTCCACTTATCACCCTCTTTAGCCTACTGCCGCTTCTCTAAAGCTCCCGACGGAGCTCCATAGTTGCATTTGGCAAGATCTTCAATCAGCTATCTTGCCTCCTCTGCACTCTTCCTCTTGAATGCTCCACGCATGTCGCATCAATTATGCCCTTTGAGGCGAAGTTCTATAGGAATGATGCGATGTCCATCCGTGTAGTTAGGATCATCATGCATCAGGGCACTTCTTAGCAATCTCTTGAATCTTCCCATGCAATGTGAGACTTTGCTTAAACACTATACTTCCCTCCTTTCAAGTGAGGGAAGGAGGAAGAATTTGCTCATGTGGCTGCCCACCAATTCCTTTCTTCCCACTATTCACCGATTCTTATGGCGCGGATTCAAACCAAGTAACCCGCCACATCTCTCTATGAAAAGGGAAGAGTTGTAACTTGATCACTTTAGGGTTCAACCCTATACAAATTTCAATTGCTTTCTGTATCCACAAAAATCTTCCATATGCTCATCGGGATCTTCACTAGATGCCCTGAAGGTATTGACAAGCTTGCTAAGTATTCATCAGAATAAAGCTTGCTTAGCCAAAATTATCGGGCTCCTCTATACAGTTGTCTCACAGCCAGGAGTATATTCATTCCTACCAGCTAGCCTCCAAAAATCCTCCATAGTCATTTGCCACTGAGGTCTCTCTGCTACCTCTTCTTCTAGTTTCATCTCTTCTTCGCTTCCGCTATACATCTCAAGACTTTACTTTCCTCATATTTCTAAGTGTTCTTTCCAATTTATGTCCAAAGAAGCAGTTTTAGTTTTCACATGTGTAAAATCTTCCCTAAATAGGAAACACATTAAGATCAAATCAAACTGCGGGAAAACAATATATTCCGCTCTAAGCTCATAAAATATTTTCGCAGCTCAATCACCATCGCAATTAAAACTATTTTTACCTTTCTTAAATTTTTGATAA
>JAEQBH010000226.1:0-312887 GCA_016808115.1 Tetrastigma voinierianum | reverse complement strand
GGAGCTATCTCGGGCAAGAATGAGGTAGAAGCTGCACTAAATCCATGTGAATATAGCTACTCTAATAATCACACGGCCAACAGAGAGAGCAATACCAAAGAAATTGGTTGGGGTGCATGATCTAGATGTAGTCATAAATTTAGCAGCCCAAATTTCTTCACTTTCTAAGCAGTTGCAGGCCACTCAATTACAGAATTCTCAAGCATTAGCTCATATGGTCCAAGCTAGTCTTCTGTCATGTGAGAGTTGATAAGGACCCCACCTTACTACATTAATGCCATATGATGAACCCTATGGGGGAATTGACACAAGTGCACATTTCTAACCACCGCCCTCCCAAATGTAACTTCAACCCTAATGCTAAAAATTACAAAATCCAGGATGGAGGAGTCACCCTAACTTTTCATGGAAGAACTCCAATAATGGAAATTCTATGGAGCAAATGAAACCCTTTCCACTACCTTAGGAGAAGAAGTCCATCTTAGACGTGAAACTGGAGCAGCTAGTGGATATGCAAATAGAGATGCAGAAATCTCAACACCAGTTTGAAAATGAGACGAGAATTTCCTTAACCAATCAAGCAACCTAACTTAGGAATTTGGAAGTGCAGATGAGTCAAATGGCTTCATTACTCAACGAGAGGCAACAAGGCAATCTGTCGAGTACCTTGGAAGTCAACCCAAGGAGAGAGGGTATAGAACACTGTAAGGTGATTACCTTGAGAAGTGGAAAAGAGATTGAGGGACCAAGAAAAGCCAAGGAAGAGGGCATGGAGGCAGGTCAATCTTTGAGGCTTGAGACAACACAAAAGCCAATCGAAATGGAAAGAATCGTTCATGGTGCCTTCATATAACCTAACTTAGATCTCACTGTATATCTTCTCAAAGAATGTGGAGGCTAAGGCAAAAGCCCTCCCAAAATGAGTGAAAATAAAGAGCTAAAGGATAATAAGGAGATACAAAATGGAGAATCATTGTCAAGTACCCACTCCATGCATCCCGCATCCTAAGTTAAGGGTAAGTCGAGAAGCAATTTTTCAATTTTCTTAACATCTTTCAAGAAACTTCACATCAATATACCCTTCATGGATGCACTTGAGAACATGATAAGTTACGTGAAGTTTATGAAAAAGATCTTAGCAAATAAGAAGTGTTTAGTGAATATGAGACTATTTCGCTTACCGAGGAATGCAGTGCAATCCTCCCAAAGAAGCTCCCACCAAAACTTCAAGATCCTATAGTTTCATACACTATCTCTATCGAACTCAAGTATTAGGTAAAAAGACAGGATCGGGCATCACCGATGTTGCTCTCAATGTTTAAAAGGTTAAATTTATGGAAGCAAAACCGACTACGCTACAATCATGGTACAACTATCGCATGATCTTATAAACATCCACGAGGCGTGAATGAAACAGTCTGGTGTGCGGATAGTTCCCCAACATACTCGTCATCTTGTATGGAAGAAGATGACAAAGTCCCCATCATACTGGGTATCTTCTTAGCTACCCAAAAGCCTAAATTAATGTTCAAGAGGGTGAGCCTAAACTGAGAGTTCAAGGAGACGAGGTTACGCTCCATGTCCTGTCAAGCCAAGATCCTGGGATGATCGAAAAATGACGTACACTACCGAGTCTAGTCAGTAAGGAGGAGTGCATGGCAACTCGTATCGCTGATACGATCAAACATAGCAGCAGAAAAGATAAAGATATAAAGAAAGAAACCAAGGAGTCGATGGTGTGAGATAAAATGCGATTTAATGATTCTTAATCATTTCAATGCTCGGGCACTTGTCATCGAGGATGCAGCCTTGTCGAAAGCAACATGTTAAATAAAACACTACTCGGGAGGCAAACCCAAGACTTTTGTGCCTTTCTTACTCAATTCAGCTTAGTCGTTTTTTGCTTCAAGGTTGATGCAACGGTGAGGGGTAGCTTGAGAAACTTATTACATAAGTTTCTGGGAAAATGCGCATAAACACTTTTGGGAAGTTCTTTATACTTAGAAAATTCCTTCAAAAATGTTTCAACGTCATAATGTCGATCTCAATGTCGCGACGCTAGCTTTAACTCGTAATGAAAAGCCTCGAACGCTATGATGTTAGCTAAAAGCAAAATTCGTTTCTATAATGTCGCGACGCTCGGAGCATCACGTCGCGAACGCTGATATTCACTTTCTCAGAATATCGCAATATTCCAAGGTTGCAATGTTGGATCAAATTTTTAGGATCGCTTCTCCTAACGCCGCTTAATGCTGCCATGCTTTTAAGTCCATAACAATTATATTTTTTGGCATTCTTCATCTTCAGCACTAATTCTTTCTCAATCTGTCTTCCAGATTCCTCCATAACCGATATCTCAAAGGCAATTCAAGTGGTTCTCAAGTGCTCTAGAATGCCCAAGCATAAATTTCGATCATGAATTGATAGTCTTCATTCACTTCAAAGACCTCAAGCTACTAGAGTGACTCTGTGCTTAAGATATCACGATGTAATCTTCAAGTTTGCTGTGTCTCGCCCCTTGCTTGACATCGGGAAGTATTGTGGGCATTGAGGCTCTAGAATGCTCCTGACTTTCGGGGAAGCTTGACTCAAGATGTCACCCACCAATTGTCTCTAAGATATTGTCTGAATGAAAATTTGAGAGTTGGAATGCCATAAGGGAGCCTTGTGATTACCTTAGAGGATTGAGTGGCAATTGTGTGTGGATTTGAAAAGTTTAGAACCCCCATCCTCAACCCTAAATGACTTAGGTCCCCCCCATGTCTTCAAAGAAGAAAAAATGAGCTTAAAGAAGACTCGTAAAATAGAGGAACCGATGGATGATTATGATCATCAAAAGTTTGTGAATGTGGGAGCCTCCGAGAAGTTCACACTCATCATGAAGAATTGATCATTCATCAAAGAAAAGGGATTCCACCACCTCGAAGACTTCTTTAGAAAAACCATAGTGAAGAAATGGTGGAAGGCGCTTACAACCCCTAGGCTCACGCCATAATGGCGCGTGAATTTGCGCAAACCTAGCATTCCATGTGGTGAAAAAAGTTAGAGTATGAGGGGTATTGGTAGATTTTAGCACGAGGTCTATCAACGAATTTGATCATTTGGAACCGGTCAATGATGAAGCTTACAATAGACTTCAAGAAAACCCCAACTACCCCGAAGTGCTTAGAATGCTCAGTAATGACTAAGGTGAGTGGAAAACGAACAGCAAGGGGCATGCGGTGCATTACAAGGCCAAGCATTTGGCTTACATCCCTAAAGTGTGGCATTATTTCATCACTTCCCGCCTCATTTTGACTACCAAAGTTTGGCGGGCGAAGGCTAAACGCGCTCGAACTAAACTATTATTGAAGACATCCCTTTGATGTCATGTAGAATGATATCCTCTACAACAAGGACGCTTAAATGAACCAGGCACCCATTCCTCATACGATTATGTAAGAAACCGGTGCCCTCGAAAGTTAATTAGCGTGATACACCCCATCAAGGCCATAGTGGTAAATGAAAACAGCTTCTGGTACCAAGGCCCGAAGAGTGTATGGGTCTGTGAATGAGCCTTCAATGATAAGAGCGAGGGCTTATCGCTATGTAATGGGTGACATTTAGAAAGAGGATAAGGGGCGCCTCTACTAAACCTCTCCACCACCCACAACCCATGAGGAGGATCGATCCCATTCCTCCTCAACCTATCGAGGATCAGTTCAAGACCTCACAATGAGTACGATGCATTCCCGGGATGAAACACAAGAACATCATGTATCGACGAGCCAAGAGATGGACAAGCTAACGAGCAAATCGAACACCGTTCTCACAATCAAGAGATCATCAAGCAACAACTCGCTTCAAACTTCCCATCACACCCGCCACCACCACCGCAGCTATCATTTAGATCACAAGGAGTTTTCTACACCCTTCTTTATACTTCATGCCATCGAGACAATGTCCATTTCTAATCGGGGGTGTGGGTGATCGTCTGTGTTCTATATTGGCTCTGATTGCTCAACTATTGTCATTTCAGGCTTACCATGATCAAAATGGAGCATTGTTAGGTAGTCTAGTTTAGAGTAATTATCTGCTTTAAGTAAGTCTTGCTTTAGTTGTTTTTCTTGTTAATTTATGTTTCTTGTCGCTTTTCTGTGGCCTTTGCGTGTTTTCAGTGTTTAGCTGTCTCTGAGAGTTTGATGCCACACTACTAATGTAAAGTCATGTTGAACACAAATTATTGAAAAAGGCTAAGTGTAAAGTGGAATTGAACCCTTAGGTTTTTGAATGATCTAGAATTGTGTGCTTACATGGTATGGGTGACTCAGCCTAGTTACCCTTTTTGTGCTTCAAGAAGCTATTTCTCAAGGAATCTATCACACACATACTTTTGATCTCCTTTGTATACCTTGGTCCCGAACCCCTTTACCTTGAATTCAACTAACCTTGGGGGATATTAACCACTTAAGTGATGGGACATCTAAGCTAAAAAGGATTGCCATTAAGCCCCAATAAAAAAGAGAACAATATAAAAAAAGAAAAACGAAAAAAAAAGATAAAAATCAAAAGAAAAGAAAAAATGTTAAAAAGAGGTTTGTGAATTAGAATAAGTGGGATTGTCCAATCGGAATCTTGGGAGCAGTTTGAGGGGCCTTTCAAATCTTAATGCCTTAAGCCAACTGGTCGAAATTCATTGACTTCGCTGCCCTCTACATGGGACAGAAGATGGATCCTTCCTATGACATAGGGCCTTTGAGTTTGGTTGAGTGTTCGGGGTGAAGTTCGAGGGGAACTAAATGGCCGATGCCCTTAACCAACTGGTGGGGAGTCGCCAATGGATCCCCGCTGAGGTGAGGATTACCTAAAACTTCGCACCGTTTTCTTTTTATTTTTAGGTATGTTGGCAAGTTTAGGTATTTGTATAAATAAAAAGGGTGCATTCCATCATTTCGCTAGCTTCTCCCCAAACAGGTGAAATGGTGCTCTGGGCTCGGGGGTGCTAGGACCTTGCTATACACTTAGACAGTATCCACCTACACTTAGCTTCCTGGAAAAGCCACTGAGACTTTGGGGATTGATTTGCCGTTCACTTTCGCTTTCTATGCAATGTTCCTAGACAATTTAAATGTTTAAGGATCCTAAATTTCGTTGAAAAGGCACATTAAGTAATCGGGTGTTCATGTCGATCCTCTTGGCATCGTGTTATCATACTCATCCTTTAGTGTTAGTTCATGTAATTTTAGTTTTATTTTTTGTTTTTTGAAGCCAACCCTTGCTTCGTGACAAGCGCAGTTTCAAGCTCGGGGTGTGATGAGTGTCCAAAAACACTCATTACATACTTGGGTTTTAGTACGTTTTAGATATCTTCTATAAATAATTTAGTAGCATTTTCACTTCATATACTAATACGTAGTTTCATTTTGCATTGTAGGTTAAATGGTGGCAGTTGGAGGCATTTTTGGAGGTCATAATATGAGAGAATGTAGATCTTATCCCAACGTCGCGACGTCGCAGTTTGCTTCAATCCAAATTTCATTTGGCATTCGAGAAGTAATATCTTTCGGGGTTTTTAAGGAAGAATGTCCTAATGACGAGGGGTTTGCACTTTTGAGGTTTCGGCTTAAGAGAGAAGAGGTTAGACATACGAGAAGACGATCATCAACTCGTGGAAGATCTTGTAAGCCAAAGAGAAGATGGCCAAAGGATTCAACGATTTTTAGCTTTAGGTTCATTTCCTCTACGCTTTTATGTTTTATCTAAGTTTAATGATGTTTCGGATTTTCATTATGTTCAAATTCATAAACTAGGGTTTTGGATGTATTTTATACATAAAGCTTATATTTAATTACTAGAATTCTTTCTTTTATTGCTTCATGGGATTGAACCTCTACTGATTCATGCTTGATTTGTTTACATACAATATGGCCAATAATGGTTGTTCACATCCCAATGAAGAGTCAACAATGCTTCAATGTTACTCTCTGTTAGGAGGCGTAGGGTTTTGGGACTTAAAGCATTGCTAAGTGTCAGTCGAAATGTAGAAGGAAGAAACCTAGTATTAGTTGGTAGGTTATTTGACCTCGAGAGAGGCTTGTAATTAAATAAGTCAAGAACTACCTTAGAGAACTTTCTCATGATACAATAGAATAAGATTATGGTTAAGATATAAATGGATTTCCTAATTGCTCTAAAACCCTAGAACCTCATTATCTTGAGAAACCCTTAACTTGCGTAATAAAATTGCTAGTTTTACAATTTAGTATTTTAATTTAGATTTTTGCTCAAATCATCACAGTTGTCCATTTAAATATTAGAGAGATGGGTGAATTTTGGTACTTAGCATCCCGTTCCTCCTTGTGGATCGATCTTTGTACGTTTAGTACACTGTATTACTTGACAAGCGTATACTTGCGCAATTAGGCACTTTTTATACATTCTTTACATATAGTTTTAATACAAAACATAAATATGCCTATCATCTAGTTCCTAGATTCTATGAAAAATACAAATAAAATTGACACAGACTTAATTAAAAGCTAAGAGAAAAACTAAACTACTACTCCTTAAAATAGCATTTCAATATTGACCGACTAAAAATCAAATAAGTTGAAGTTAAAACTTCAAGCCGACAAAGTATGGAAAAACATATAAAAACTAAGTTGAATCAATAATAAAAACTTAATAAATTGTAGAAGAATAAGAGAAATGTCAAACGCTTTCTCAAGACGGCTTTCAGTTGCTCTGAAGTTGGCCTTACTTGAGACTTAATTCCTTTATGTTACTCTATATAATTGCACCAACCCAATTTCTCTCTCCCACTCAAAGCCCTCGCCTAATGCGAACTTTCCACCACTCCCACGTACTTGTCATGTCTCGACTTTAAAAGTCTCTCCACTTTTACTGGTGACAAAGTCTTAATGATACTCTCATAAGAATTTTGAAAATTATTTTAAAATTCTAACATGTCTCAGACCTTTCGGGTCGATTCTAACTTAGTCGCTTTCTTTGACGGATTCACTCATTTTAGGCTTGCCATATCTCTTCAGCCCATTTCACAACCTATTGGGCCAAAAAAATTATTTAAGTGTCAACACTATGTAATATAATTACTTAATACAAAACCTAGAACCCATCTCAAACATCGAAAGAAAAAAAAAACATTGGATCTTCTTCCTTCCTTCACAGCATACTGGCAACCATAACTCATCTACCATCCGTCATCGCAACATAATAACCATGAAACATAGCACTTTACCCAAAACCCATCACTCAAAACATCTTTTTGAAACTGCGAGTCGTACAAATGGAAACCCATATAACCTCAACAAATGAAATAGCAGTCACAACTATACCCAAATTATTTCTAAAACATTCATACTTAAAAAAAACGACAAACAATGTTTATAAAATCACCAAGAAAGAATGGGTCTCAGTCAAAGAAATGAAGCACCAAACCCATGTCGAGTGCTCTATCCCATAATTCCTCTCCTCTGCTTTAATTCCTCGCTTTTCTAACCCATTTCCTTGGCTCTTTCCCTCACTTTGTTTTCTATCCCTTTCATGTACCCAGATTCAAATAAAGTTCATTCCCAATATCAAACAATATAGACAAGAAATGGATTGATAGAAAGACGTATAAGGTGCTAGACACACAATGGGAAGCCATAATCTCATTTCAAGTAAGGCCCAAGAACTACAAATGTCCACAAATCTGCGGCACTTAAAAAATACAACCATAGACAGGGCAAAAGATGCACATACATAAAACTCATATTCAGCACAGCATTCCCGGCCATTTATTAACTATATAGCTACCATACTCATATAGCCATATAGCCTGATATAGGATGTTCCCCACACAAAACAAAGCAATATATTGAATGAATCTGACAACCACAATGTTGGAGGTACATAGGCAATGGGAACCTAGAGCTTCTAAAGCAGAATCTGGGCAAACAAAGCAATCACAACACACAAACATCTAGTGCACTACCTAGATTCAATATCTAATATTCATATTGCCAAGATAAATCCAGATATTTACTGCATCCAATATTCACATTGCCATAAATAAAATAACTAGAATATTCAATATCAGGTATTTCATTTCCAAGTGTTCAACATGTATTCAGGTTGCATATTCATATTGCCAGAAATAAATAAAAAAACAAATAATAAATAAATAAATCCACATGTTTCTAATAACAAACATTTAGAATCATGTACTTAGACATTCAGATTAAGCAGCAAAAGAAAAGAAAAAAAAAGTAACAGTATTTAGATTTCCAGAAAAGAAAAAAAAAACTTCAAATGTACAGTCAAAACTATGTCTACATTTCCTTTGATCCCTTAGAAAGAATTTAAATGTTAAAACCTGTCATAAGCGAGGTAGATGATCTGCTAAGACACTTTTATAAGTAGACTTTTGAGCGACATATTGAATATCAATTCCTGTCAAAAGCACCAACCATCTCAAGGTTTACGGGGCCAAGACTAGTCTATCAAACAAATATCTAGAGGATCTAAGTAGAAACAAAGCTACCAAGTACTTGGTCAAGTAATGCCTCAATCTCCGAGTGGCCCAAACCAAAGTTAAGTAGAAGCGCTCATTCATCATATATCTCGTCTCATACTCTAGCATCAGGGCCGGTCCTGATATTTTTGATGCCTAGCTAGGGCAAAGTAACAAAATAAGGGCACTTATAGTATATAATTAAAGTTCAAGTATACATAATAAAATTTTTTTTTTTTGCTTAGAATATATTATTGACTTAACAAATAACATATTCTTACAATCTAAATAAACATTTAATTTAGACAAGTATACAAATGTTCATAAAAACATCACTTCGAAGATTTTTAGATGCAAAATCTATCGATAATAAGGCTAACATCATTTTCTAATATATTTTTTTCAATACATAAAAACGGTTATAATATTCATTTTTCTTTATTATCACGACCTCAAGAGGGATTTCAAAGTAATTTTAACTTTAAAAACTTCTTTCGACCGATGCTACAAATACCGAAGACGCTTAATAGGATTCGCATGCAATCATATCCACAACAACCAGAAATAATTAATTTTAAAGGACTCAGTTGATGGTTTCTTCATCACGATTGAGTTATCAAATTGTTTTTCCTAAAACACATTATTTTTTCGAAGTATTGGGTTTCATATTCATATCAAATGCAAGACTTTTGACAATATTCATACTAGATTCAAACCCTTTGTTTCTATATTTTCAAAGAATAACAATACACCTTCCAATTTCTTTGTTGTAGTGTCAATGCACATAGATTTAGAAAATTTCAGCAAAATTTCTAGAAAACAGAAAAAAAAAATGAAGAAAAAAAAGGAAAAAAAAGCTAACCTGATGGGAGTCAGACTGTTCGGGAGTTGTTGCTGCCCAAGGTTCTACCGTGCTAGTGATGTTATCGGCGTTTGTCGCGCTTGCAGAGACTGAGGATATGAGTATCTTGAGAGCATTAGGCCGCTAGGAATTAGGGGTCATTTGGAAGGGTGGATTTGAGAAGCCAGAACGTGAGAGAAAAAAAGCTGCGGTTTCAATTCCTTTGTTGCTGCATTCCTTATCATTCATTAAACACTAGCATAATAGGCTTATTTTTTTATTTTTTTATTTATAATTATATGCCTCGCTTTTTATTTATTTATTTATAATTATAGGCCTTCTTATTTAAATAGATTTTTTTTATGGGCCCTAGGCAGGCGTGGGCCCTGGGCAAGTGCCTCTCCTGCCCTTGCACAAGGCTGGGCTTGTCTAGCATCCTCTTACTCAAATAATAGATAGCCCGCTCCTTACCCAAATCATCAAGCTAAGCTAGCATGCACCCTAATGTAACGTCTCGAACCACAGGTATAATAAGAGTCGCCTAGCATAGGAGGTACCAAACAAGAGGGAAAGCAAATACCCTATAATCCGCTCATACTCGTCGCTATTGATCATCCCAAACCTTAGGCTACTTCTTCCTCAGAAGATGGAAGATAGGCTCACAAATATCTGTCATTATGGCAATAAATCTGTTGATATACTGTAATCTACCCAAGAAACCTTGGATCTCAGTCTCAGTCCGTGGTGGAGGCATGTCATGGATGGCTCTAATCTTATCTGAATCTACCTCAATACCCCTCTCACTAATCATGTAGCCAAAAGTATTCAGTCTCAATCTGAAACATCTAATCCTCTGAAAGAAGTGCTCTAAGGCAACCCAATGATCTACCATATCATAGTACTTCACAATCATATCATCCACATAAACCTGAACATCCCTATGCATCATATCATGCAATAGTGTAGTGGCTGCTCTCTGATAGGTAGCAGTGTAGCACATGCATTCTTCAATCCAAATGACATGACCCTATAATAGTAAGTACCCAACTCAGTGATGAAGGACGTCTTCTCCCTATCCTCGGGAGCTATCAAAATATGATTATAACTGGAGAATCCATCCATGAAAGACAACATCGCATGCCCTACAATACTATCGACCAACATGTCAATATATGGAAGGGGAAAGTCATCCTTAGGGCTGGCTTTGTTGAGATCTCTAAAATCAACACAAACTCTAACCTTGTTGTCCTTCTTAGAAACAGGAACGACACAAGCCAACTGATAGGTGTGGATCTTATTAGCATTTATAGAGTGTTTTGCATGTATTTTTGTAACCTAAATGCTAGATTCACACCTAAATTCCTAAAGATTACACAAATCCCTCATTTGCTTATGTTTTGCAAGAATAGAAAGTAAAGCAAGTAAAGAAGAGGCCAAAAAGAGTAAGAAAGTAAAACCTGCCCAGAAGCACTGCTTCGCCGAGGCGAAGCAGTTCGTCAAGGAGAAGAGACAACTTTGCCGAGGCGAAGCTAAAGACTGAAGAAAAAGAAGGCCTTAGGTTTGCCAAGGTGAAGGGGGAACATCCTACAAGCACCATTCTCGGGTTCCCCAAGGCGAACCTATCCTTCGCCAAGGTGAAGGCCTTCATTGAGGCGAAGCTTGTCTTTTCTGAGGTGAAAGAAGACAAGGCCAACTGAAGACACATGGCTTCGCCAAGGCGAAGAAGCCTTCGCCTTGGCGAAGAACATCGGGCTGGAGCAGAAAATGTTGCATTTTGGCCCATTTTGAGCCTATTTTCCATTTCCTTTAAATATATGTTCTTTAAACTTGTCTAGGTTTCGCTGAGTAGGGAACACCCTTAGGCTCTCCTCCCTTCTTCAACCATTTAGGGTTTATGATTTTGTTTATTTCTTCTTTGGATTTGGAGCTAATATTGAAGATCTAGCTCATTAGAGGAGCTCTTGCAATGGTTGTGTAGAGTTGGAGACGATTTTCATCTCTCATTTATTTTGTATCTCTAAACTCTACTCTATTTGTAAATCTTTCAGTATTATATTTATCTTAAATATGATTTTGTTGGATTCCTTGATTGCAATGAGTAGCTAAACATTCTCTAGGGTTGATTATGGAAGTTGATGTTTGGTTTATATATATTTTATGATGGTTTTGTGAATTCATG
Organism: Tetrastigma voinierianum; assembly: GCA_016808115.1. NCBI lineage: Eukaryota > Viridiplantae > Streptophyta > Magnoliopsida > Vitales > Vitaceae > Tetrastigma > Tetrastigma voinierianum. Next base: position 301,373 of record JAEQBH010000226.1, on the reverse strand, counting down.
TTTGTGTGGATGTTAGTTGGTGTAGTTCTTAGGATTATTATGGTTTTAATTAATTAATCCATACTGAGAGTTAGGTCTTCGATCCATATACTAGGGCATCCTTGGTGACGCTTGGATTACGCCCTAAAATCTGGTCTCGAGTCTCTTAAGGTATGAATTAGTTAATTAAAATACTAATGAACCTAATCAAAGAAGTCTAGGGAATTAGGAATGCTTAGTACTAGATGAATTTCATTAGGAGAGCACCCAAATTTTCAAGATTATGGAGGATCAGAGGACTCGAGGAGAGTATTATCAGCGCGTGTCCTCAAGAGACAGCAAGGCTTTTAAGGGATCCTTAGTAGGAGCGATCGCACCCTCTAATGCTCCTACATGCCTCCGAAGAGATGGGGCGCTTCCATGTAAGGTGGTCATCACCTCCAGACATGCACTTCCTCGAAATCCCAAGGGGTGGCTTATGGTAAAACCTCTCACTACTCTCAGCACACAGGAATAAACTAAGTGTACAGTGAATGTGTGGGTGCATCTGAAAAACCTAAATGACATCTAAAATAGAAAAGGCACGCTGGTCACACAAGTATCCTAAAATCTAGCTCTGGCTATACAAGTCTTCAAAGATCGGAATCCTCAGCATCAATACATCGACCACCTCCAACATCCTCCCAAACATGGATATAGCCCATCAATCGACCTTACTTCTAATCACTAGCTTGATTGAAGAGAAAACAAGGAGCAAGAAGTCTCCAATCAAACACATAATCAAGAAAGATAGATTGACCGAGACTAAGGATTCAAACATAAGGGGATACATGTGTGTCCCACATAGACACACAACATGCAGTCAAGCAAAAGAGAGTAGTCATATAACAATCAGTCATGCAAAGTACAAGTATATCATTCAAATCTACACACAATATAAGATGGAGTGTAAGATGAAAAAAATGAATATATAACAAAAACAACATGCTAAAAGAGGTGATCAAGATGAATATACAATATAGAGAAAATCAACATGTTAAAGTAAATGAGATAAGCAATCAATCAAAATGTACATATGTTAGGCTGAGTAGAGTAATCACATAACAAGAATCAATATGTTTGGCGCTTAAAAGATCAACCAATATAATCAACAATGTCAATACAATTAGGCGTAAATAATAAGAGTATACATGCCAAGAATAAGATATCATATGGTAAGAATAAGTCAACATGCTATGATAATAATCAAGTAAAGCAATAGACGCACAAAAACAAGTAGAATATACAACAATGATAAAATAATAGGTGTCAAGATGAACATAATGAGCATACCATAAGAAGCAAGTAACATAACAAGATGAGTAAAAGAATAAACCAATAAAGTCAACCAATCGATACTAATGATACAATAATCAAACATATGAAAGATACAATCAACTAACCAAAAACTCTCAATGTGTTACCAATAATCATATATACAAAAAAAAAAAAAAAGGTATCCACCAATTAACCAATCAAATGCCACATTTTCCTCAATTTGTATTTAAGCTTAACCCTCATTGTCCCTGTAAAGGCGAGACTCGTTTTTATTTTTTGAAAAACCATTTTAAAAATGGTTTAGAGTCGCCACTTATTTTTGTTTTATTTTAAAAGGAAAACAAAATAAGAAAGAAAAACCTTAAATGTGACTCCTTATGGAAAGACGCTCTGGTAAAAACCGTTTCAGGTTCATGGCCGCAAGTATTTATCTTATGTACTCAGAATAAGTTCTAGCATATCTCTAAGCCTCTCAAGTTAGGTTTCTACTAAACAAATTAAAGAAAATATGACTTTTGATTAATCAACTAATGAATACCGAGAACACATAATAATAATGATAAAAGAGTGCATCAAACATATAATAAATAATTAAATAAGTAAATAGATAAGCCAGGATTGTGGCCTGCGAAATATCGACGATATCGTCATATTTCGTGTGTCTGCCATCTCACACGACTAAGTAAATTAAAATCGCTTTATTCAAAATCTAAAAAATCGGTCAATATCAAGATATATTGATATTTTACCGATATATCTCGACACAAATGCAGTTTGTAAAAAAAAAAATCGATATTGGCCGATATATTTTACATTTGATTTTTTTTGGTTTTTTTTAAAATTTTTGATCCAATGGCTGTGGTTTTAGGACACGTGGAAGACTGAGATTTTGTCTCATAAATTTAAATTTTTCAACTATTAGTAGTCGATTTGACAAACACTAACTGCTGATCAAAAACTACTACATTTCAACCTTTCAATTCCAATGGCTATATTTTTTATCTGACGGTGGATTTTGAATATTTGACTTGATCTAACGGTCATAATTGATTTATAACGGCTAGATCAAGATCTAACGGTAAGATTTGATCCAAAATTAAATCCAACGGCCAAAATTCATTTTTAAAGGGTTTTTGACCAAAAAACGGCTAGTTTGACTCCGAAAAATCTATAAATAGCCATAAAATCACTTGTTTTCATATCAAAATCACCCATTCTCTCTCAAACAATTCTTCATTTTTTGCAAAGTATTGAAGAATAATATTTTTGTTAATTTTTGGTGTTTAAGTCTTCCATTCAATACATAATTTCTGCAACTTAAGGTATGTTTCCATGTTAATTAATTTTTTTTTTTAACATTTGTTCAATTTAATAATTAAATTAAGTTTATATTTAGATTAAGATTGTTTATATTTAGATTACGATTTAATTTTAGTTTATATTTAGATTAAGATTGCTTATATTTAGATTAAGATTAATTTTAATTATATTTAGATTAATGTTTAATTTTAGTCTATATTTAGATTAAGATTATGAAAATGAAATATGAACATATATTATGTATATTTTATGTTTTAAATATACATTTTCTTAAATTATATACTAATGCAACTTTATATTTAGATTGAGATTATGAATATGAAATATAAAAATTTGTTAATTATTAATTAACAAATTTGTGAAATGTCAAAATTTGTGAAATAGACATTTTCTTTAAGTTATTATAATTAATGCAACTTTATATTTAGGTTAAGATTATGAATATAAAATATAAACATTTGTTAATTATTAATTAAAAATTTGTGAATGTCAAAATTTGAAATATACATTTTCTTTAAATTATGATACTCACGAAACTTTATATTTAGATTAAGATAAGAATATAAAATATAAACATTTGTTAATTATTAATTAAAAAATTTGTGAAATGTCAAAATTTGTGAAATATATATTTTAAATTATGATACTAATGCAACTTTATATTTAGATTAAGATTATGAATATAAAATATAAACATTTGTTAATTATTAATTAAAAAATTTGTGAAATGTCAAAATTTGTGAAATATACATTTTCTTTAAATTATGATAATTAATGCAACTTTATAATCAAATTAAGATTATGGATATAAAATATAAACATTTGTTAATTATTAATTAACAAATTTGTGAAATATACATTTTCTTTAAATTATGATAATTAATGTAACTTTATATTTAGATTAAGATTATGGATATAAAATATAAATATTTGTTAATTATTAATTAAAATTTGTGAAATGTCAAATCTAGAAATATACATTTTCTTTAAATTATGATACTAATGCAACTTATATTTACATTAAGATTATGGATATAAAATATAAATATTTGTTAATTATTAATGTAATATGAATTGATGCAACTTTATATTTAGATTGAGATTTATAAACATTAATTGGATTACAATTATTGAATTTTATAGACTGATAAATGAAGGAAGCAATACTAGAGGTCGTGGATCCCGCTTTGGAAATATTGTGCACCTATTGGAAGGGAACAAATGTAAATGACACTATACGCAATTTTTGTGGTACGGTCTTTAAAAGTGGCGTAATAACTCGGTTCAAATTTCACTTATTACATACGTATCCTCACCAAATAGCAAGAAGTGTCTCGAATGTGCCTCCCGGTTAAAAAAGAATGAGACAACTTTCGTTGAAAGGAATAAAGCCAAAGCAAAGAATACAATATTGGAAGCAAATTGACTCGAATCATGACACAATGGGTGGTAGCCATAGACATCTATTTGATGATGGTGATGATGATGATGATGTCTATATATATCCGGCTCACATGAACCCTGACAAGCGAAGCCGACTATCAAGATGTCGAGCATCCAAAGCCAGCTTAATTGAATCGCCACGCAAGGCACATGAGAAAGAATTCTAGATATCTTTGAACTTAAATTCATTATTATAAGATAAACCGATTTACAAACATTTCATTATATATAATTGCAATAGGTGAGCCTTCACAATCATATCCAACTGATCCAATACGCTGCAGCAAAGATCTTAGCGTGAGACAATCGATCCATCACTCACCTCGCTTCCATCATTATACATCTTCATGAAGAAGACCACAAAGAGTGTTAAAAATATCTTTAAAGGATAAGGCAATCAAAGAAACGATGGGCCGATTAATCGCAAATTCTTCATAAGAGAGCCAGGCTCTCACAAAACAAACTCTCACAACTTCAAAAACATGATCGCTTTCTAAGTGCACAACAAGTCGGTATGTAAAATTGCCAATTTCAAATAAGATTATTATCTTACATTATAGTTGCAAACCATATAATTATTTACTTCAACTTGTAGCCACCATCTCCATATGAAATCAAAAACAAATATTTAGATATGGAGTATAAAGACATGGATGATTATGTGAATCTCCAAATGAAGAAATGAAAGACCTATGAGTGCACAATTATGTGTGATGGATGGACCTGTCCCACGAAATTAAGCATCATTAATTTCATGGTATATTGTAAAGGGAGCACAATTTTTCTAAGTCTCATGGATGCATCTGATATCATCAAAGACAAATAAACAAGATATTTATGGTTCGTTGAAAGATGATAAAGGATGTTAGCGGCTAAATGTCAGGGGCAAATTGTTAAGTGCATAATGGATCAAAGATTGTGAAGGCCGATTAAAATTGTTAATGAAGAAGTAATTTACTGACTCATGTGCAAGACATTGCATCGAATTTTACGTTCAAGATATTGGTAAACGAAAGTGTGTTTCCACTTGATTACTAATGCACGAAAAGATCACCAACTTCATCTACAATCATGGTTGGTTGCTCGCAACAATGAGAAAGGCTCATGGGTGGAGATATTGTGCATCCGGGCAACAAGATTTGCAACAAATTACACGCCCTAGCAAGTCTTCTAAAAAAGAGAGCGATTTGGAAGAAGATCTTACAAGGATGCACGGGCTTCTCATGCTTTTAGCCTGACGACTATTGACGTGAGGTTGAAGGACTCATGTTTAATCATCCATATTGGGAGAAGGTCTCTAACCTAGTGTCAATCTATGAGGCACTATATATAGTTATTCGCATTGTTGATTCCAAAATCGTCCCAACAATGCCATTTGTATATGAGTTGATTCGAAAGTGATGAAGCAAAGCTACATGCACTCAAAGCCAAAGAATGGGTCAAAAACATCATCGTAGATCGTTAGGATAAAACCCTCAAACATTCTCTTCATGTCGCAGGTAGCTATTCCATATCACAATCACTTTTAAAGCATATTATTTTCCTTTTATCACATATTAATTCTAAATCAATTTTGTATCATATTATCTTAATCCAAGATTTCAATATAGACCTGGAGTTAGTAGTGACCCTAAGCTACTCCAAGCTGTTCATGAAGTATTTGAAATTTATCTACTACCATCGTAGGTCTTGGCATTATTGGAAATGAGGTATATCAATATACTATACTTTTAATTAATTGATTCCAATTTATTCGCTACACTTACACATATATTGGATTTGTCAAGTTCATTTTGGAATTCACAAATTTTATAATGTTTCGAGATGCCAAAAGGGATTTGGTGATCGAAAGCAAAGAATAGCATCAAGAGATTTAATGGGTTCCTCGTGAGTTGCTTTCACAAGTTTAAAAGTAAAGCCCATTACCATGTTATTATTAGATTTGAATGTTAGTAATTTTTATCATAAATAAATGATGTTCATGCATGGAACCAATCTTCCATATCGAGGAATTCCTCGTCTCATGTTCTTTCCTAAACAACATCATCTTCAACATGCCGGTAAATCGTATTACATTTGCTTTGATCCATACAAAACAAGAATCATAGCTTGTTCCTGGCCCAACAATTAGCTGGCATACAACATGAAACTAAAGATACGAGATATGCAAGCAGAGACTGATAAAGTTGCCGAAAAAGATTACCTTGATTTACTTTATTATTTCAAATAGTTTGGTGAAGAAGAGGATAATCAATTATTCCAACGGTTAGACCTCTCCATTTAGATGATGAAATGGAAATCCCGATCCACGAATTCGTCAAGGCATGCCCGGTAAGGTTGTTGTAGACAAGCCGAACGTGCTCTTATTTGAAGAAGTTCATAGTGAGTTTCAAATAAGAGACTAGAGACTCCACTCCAAGATGTTGTCACTCGAGCCTCTTTTGATTCAAGGCCGAACACAAGTATAGACCTGGGGCCATTGGTACTTATCATGTGCTGTATTGACATGGCTCAAGAGGAGAAAGTGTGGACTAACGACGGTAGTTGATATTGAAAATGATGGTGGGATAATGCAGACGACAACAAAAGTGAATATCCATCGAGTCCATTCACCGGTGAAGATGATTTTACACGCCACACAAGATGAAGCACTACGCTTATGAGAGCTTTATCTCGTGCTCGAGTCATGGAAAATCCATATGTAGGCTCCATGTTACGACGACACAACATAACGGGGCAGATTCGCTGTTACTTGAGTCAATGAGCATTGACACTCAATACAATGATTCATCCAATGATGCCAACGTTTTTCCTCCTACCACAATGAGTTATGGTCAACCTTCTTCATCCTTTAGATTCCATCGGCAATACTTTAACGATTAACTATCCTCATGACAAAGACAAATGTCATTCCAAACTCCATATAAAAATGCAACAAGTGATTTCTGAACAAAGACGCTTCGTAAACTCAATTTCCTATCCATTGAGAGGTTGTGGTATGTCAAAAACATTTGATGGCATTTACTAATGCTCGGGCCTATAATCAATATTATCTAAATACTATGTCTCGTTTCGAGATTGCTCTTCACCAAGACGGATTCCCTTCGTCAAATGTTTCAATGGAGCCACATCGATCTTCATTTTGCACTTAAGACCATAGCAATGTAATATTAACTAATATATTTCATTATTAATGTCATTCTTACACTTTTACAAAGATTTCCATTAATTTCAAAGATTTTCTAATTTACGATATAATGATATTCACGTAAAATATCCATCGATATATTTCCGAGAGCATCCGCAAATCCAAGATCGATATATTCGCAAACTAAGTACCGATATATCCGTCGAAACCGATATTTTTAACACTGGATAAGCGAAGTCGAAGGGGAAGGCTATGTACCTTTTCAATGAACTGAGAGTGTTGACAATTGAAATCATGTTAATTTAATAACAAATATAGGATGTTTTGGAATCAAATTAGGAAACATGTTATAAATCAAGCACCAAATTATTTATCAAAGGTGTACATGGGTGCTGGGTCTTCCAATTAAGGTCCTGTTTATTTGCTCATGAATCAATTCCACAAAATATCATTTTATTAGAATCATGAGATCGATTGCTATTATTAAAAGAAAACAGAAAACAAGAGAAATAATTCTTCTGGCAACAACAATAAATATATAATAATAATAATAATAATAATAATAATAATAATAAAAATAGAAGAATAAAATAAAAAATAAAAAAATAAAAAAAATAAAATAGTAGAGGAAGGCTTTCGAAAATAAGGAAAGAAGTATTGAAAAGTTTTGTTTTACTTAAATCATAAGAAAGACTAGTGCGACTATTTTAGAGAAAGATTTTGTGATAATAGTAATAATAATAATAAAAATAAACTTTTGAAAATTATGTTAGTAGTCAACTTGAAGCAGGGAAAAGGGTTAAAGTTTCAAATTTTGTTTTAAACAGGCAAGAGTTTAGCATAAAAGAATATTTGGCTCTGGTGTTTGGTGTTTTTCAGTTTAAATCCTTGGTTAGGGGTTCGAGCTTACTCCTTGCAGTTTGGTAAAAGAATATGAAAATAAATAAGATGCTTTGATACATTAAATTGGAAGTGGAATCGGTTAGTTTGAGAGAAAAAAAAAGAAAGAATGTTAAATAAATTAATAAAAGAGCAATAAAGAGGTTGGGGACCCACCGCTAACTACAAATCAGCCTTGGCACGTTTCAAAATATCAGAGAGTTTGTTAAAGATGTACATCATTTTATTTGTGGCTACTATTCATGTGAGTTGGTTTTGAATGTATTTACACAGTTATCACATCATTTTGAATTACAAGAAAAGCTTTTCTCTCTACTCCTCATCGCCATCTTCCTCTCGACTTCCCTCTCTACACAACCGAAACCCGAACTATGTAATGTAATTACTTAATACAAAACCCAGAACCTACCTCAAACATCCGACAAAAAAAAAAAACATTGGATCTTCTTCCCTCCTTCATAACATACTTGTGACGTCCTAAATTCGAGAGTCTCATTGATAAATCATTAATCCACGAAATTCTCGATTATACACTCGATACTTCATACTGTCAAGGTTTCATTTATAGTGATCCATTTTTTTTAAAAAAATTCCGGCCGTTTCCTCTGCTCTAGCCTATATCAAACATACAACTTATATAACAGTATAATCATAATCCATCCAAGGTCTTAACAAAAGTAGTATTGACCCTATATGGTCCATCTGTCCATATCCTTAATATACATCCCTTTACCGGGACCTATTTATTCACATTTAAATATAAAATATGAAAAGAAAACGCTTAATTACAGTCTGTAAGAGTACGATCACGACTCTCTTACCATAATTACATACTCGACTATTTAGATAATAATCCCAAAAGAATTTAAGCATAATCTTTATACAAAATACTTTTTTACAAAGGAAATACTAAGACCACACATCACTTCATTCATAATCACGGCTTCGTTTCAGCGCCGTTTCCCGTACACCCCTTACTGAAGTGCTCTATTACGGCGGGTAACGCCTACGTAAAAATTTTCCTTACAAGTACTACTCCCATTAAACGCACACATAACGACATACAAAATATCAAATCATATTTCATATAAATAACGCAATTCCATATGGAATGTTCTCGTGTCACGCATTTGCACGGCACTACGCCCATAACCCGAGTCCAATCACTTCACACTTGCAACGCCAAGTGTGAAAACTAGTCATCGACGCTTCACCTAACGACAAACCATCGACAACTTCAAATTTAATTTATCAAATCCTCAGGTGTTTATTTGGGTTGTACCTTGCCTCACCACAAAGCCAGACGCCTTCCGACACTTCTTCACGAACTTCTCATCCCTGATACATACGTCTCGACTCAGTTAATAAAATTTGGGTTCTCTTACCAGTACTATCTACTCCCATACATTGCTTCACCCAAACACATGAAATTTATTATTATTATTGTTTTATAAAACCGTGAGTCTCGATTTTGGACGTTGTCCCATTTCCGAGCTCACCACACATTCATCAAGAATGGTGAATAACAGTACCATGCTTCCACACCCGACTCGATGCGATATGACCGTGCATATGAAATGCAATCATGTCATTTCATTCTATGTCATGTTATGTCATGCTACATGCAACATTTATAAAATCCGGATAATTATATTTTTTACTTATAATTTCCATTTATCACAATTTTCATGTTAATACATCACGAAGCACATATTAACATGATTTTTACACACAACGATATTATTTATTTTTCCAACAATACACACAAATGACCCAAATTCGACCCATATAAAAATGTGGCACCTCTCAATCTTCATGGTTCATCACCGACCATCATGGATACTAAACACATCAAAAACTCAAGACATTAGTCTCGGATCAAACCAACCTCAACTAATCCTAGATCGCCCGAAAATGCCTGTAATTCCATTCAGACCGTCCGAAAACACCCAAATTCAAATTTCGATTGTCCGAAACGTATTTAAAATTCCTAAAAATTTTTACATCACTTCAAAATTTGAGACGAAATTTACCGCCTCGATGGCTCTAAGAAAATTCCAAGCCATTAAATGACCTTTAGGCTAGAAATAACCTAATTAGAAAATTCTCTCACCTTGTGGAGTTCACGAAACTCCAAGATTTCGTGATTCACGCCGCAAATTTCCGATGCTTGACCGATTTTGCTTCATCACAAAACCTACATACGATTTCCATGTATCTTAGAGAAAAGCCAATAAAAGAAAAACAAATTCTCTCTCTCTCCTCTTGCTCTCCCTCTGCCGAAAAATGCCTCACCCTTTTGTTTTTGACTTTATTCCTTTTTTTCTTTCCTTATTATTTTTTTTCTTGTTTTATCTTTCTCACATTTCTTCCACTGACACTTCGTCAATGTGATCCATTCACGCGCATCACATGTCACGCCATGTGGTCAAGCAACACCCGATGCTCGAAAGGTGAAATTCGATCATTTCTAATCCGACGAAATTGACAGTTAACTAGATTCACGAATTCAATATGGAACTTTTTGTCATTCGAGATCTAGAACATTTATGATTTCAACCGAAATTACCTTTTACTCGCTTTTTAGAAAAATTCGAATTTTCCCGGTTTTACATTCTTCTCTCAATGCACTTCGCCCCAAAATCTGCATTTACTAGCACACACAAACACATGCATATGCAATGGGGCTATTCTCCCAGTTCCAATGTTGGGACTTCCAATAATGCATAAACGCGCCTTCATCCTCAAATAGAAATGACGGGTGACCCGCATTATGTCCTTGTGTTCCCAAGTTGCTCCTCCACTCCTGTTGTCACAACATCTCACTAACCCCACGGCCCAGATCGCAAACCCGATCCTGACCATCCACGACACGCATCGATCCCTCACCCAAGGTCCATCCGTATCAACATTAACTTCCCAACCCACCACCGAAATGGATCCGAGTATACTTTTAGTTACGTGGCAGGTGGAACACCTCACGGACACCCGATAACTCCTAAGTGGTAGCGCCAATCGATGAGCAACAAAGGCTCACCCTCTCAGCATCTCGGCGGCCCTATATACCTTGGCTTAGCTTCTTGCTTCGCTAAATCTGACCACTCCTCTCTTTAGGTTTCTACATTCAAGAAGACGTGATCACCCACCCGAATTCTGCAGGTTGACGTCGCTTGTCTACGTAGCTCTTCCGTCTCGCCCGACGCACAAGCCGAATCAAATCCACCTTCTTAAAGGTGTCTTTAATCAGATCTGGACTAGTGATGGAATTCTCCCATCTCTGCCTACCAGACGGCAGATCGACATGGCCTCCTATATAACGCCTCATAAGGTGCCATCTCGAATACTCGCCTCGATAATCGTTGTTGTAAAGTAATTCCACTAAGGGTAAATGCTTCTCCCAACTAACCTCGGTATCTAGGACACATGGCATCGCAAAGATGTCCTCTAAAATCTGTATAGTCATCTCCGACTAACCATCTATCTGAGGATGAAATGTTGTGCTCATTGTCAATTATGTCCCCATGACCTTTTGGAAACTCTTCCAAAAGTGTGTCATAAATCTGGGATCCCTATCCGATACGATAGAGACTGACACTCCATGTAGCCGAACAATCTCATGAATATATAACTGGAAGAATTCCTCCAATGTGAAGGTCATCCGCACTGCTAGAAAGTATGCCAACTTAGTGAGCCTGTCCATTATAATCCATAATAAGATCATGCCCGCCGCGGTCCGCAGAAGGGGTCACAAATCCATTGTGACGCGCTCCACTTCCAACCGCCCACTTAATGACCGAGTAGCCCCACGGGGCTTCGATGCTCAACCCGTAACGCCCCAAAATACCCTAGAATTTTTATAATAATTTTATTATATATTCCGAGAATGATTTGATAAAACTCGGGGTTTTTCGGGAAAATCGATAAATTGTGAAATTGAAAATGAATATGTGAGCATATGATTAAATGTTATATGCTAAATGAGAAATTGAATCAACTTTAAATAAAACCTAGCTTAAAAAGGGCAAATTTGGAATTGGTAAAATGGAGGACCTATGCTAAGAATATAATGTTAAATGCAAAGGAATTAAAATGATAACAAAAGGAAATGAAGACCAAAAGGAGAAAAAATGAGAATGACTTGCATAGAAGCCAAACATGGCCTTTACACCTAACAGAAATAAGACCAAATGTGGTCTTAGGAAGAGCACATTTTGTGCATTTAAGCAAAACGTATTTGAGAGAAAGGAGAAGAAAAGGCTAGGGTTGAGGAGAAATCAAGGTTTCGGTGGGAGATCATCCCCATTTCTGGTTTCCAAGTGATTAAGGAGGAAGAGGGAAGCTAGGGCATAGAGTTTAAGAGATTCAAGGTATGAACCTAAACCCTAGAAAGTTGTATTTGATGTTTGGGTTAGAAAAACCCTAATCCATCCATGGGTTTTTCTCATGGTTGGTTTAGGATGATATTAGAATGTTATTGGGAGAGATTCCCATGTTTTGTTTTGAGATTTTGAGGTGATTTTGAGAAAATCGCAAAGTGAAAAACTGAAAATTGGGCATTTTAGTTTCCTACGCCGCAAAGGTGTGGAACCCACACCGTACATGTGTGACTCACGCTGTTGCAGATACTCCTCGCTGGCGCAGGCCGAGGCTTAAATGCACCCCTCGGGTACTGAGATGCAAAGGTGCCATCCGCAATGTAGCTATCATAGAACGAGAATTTTTTGATTTGTTCCAAACACTCAGATTTGTGCCACTGATAGTTTGGCTGACCATAATAAATGATTAATGAGACTTCAACAAGGATAAAACTAAATGAAAAACGTATCGTGACTGCATATTCAAGTAAGGTGAGTGCAGCGCTAGTCTACTAAATGCATGATATGTATGATTTAATAGAGCCTCGGCGAGCATCACCTAACCCAGACCAAGATCATGCAAGACAAAAAGAAAGAGGTAGATTATTTGTTATATCTTCCCATTCTCATTTCAAGATTTGAAATGTTTGTTCCCATCTTCTCCTATTCGTTTTCAAGATTTGAAATAAGCCTTGTTTCAAATGTATAAGAAAAACATATTGATTTGTTTTGCACTGGGTTTGAGGCAATTGATTGTGAAATGTTTCAGATATAAACAAAATAGGATTGAAAATAATCTATTTATACAAATGTATACATTGCATCAGATTTTGCTATAAAGGATTTGAATGCTCTAATAGAATGTTAAATGTTTAATTCACATTAAGGATAGATCGCATAAACATCAAGGGTCAAATTACAATACTACGAACAAACGTATTGATGTGTCATCCACGCAGCCCAATGACAACATTCAGAGTGTCTAATGAATTGATTTTAATAACTACCACAAATTCTTAGCTGATCGAATCGTGTTATAAACAAATGTTTTATACCAACCTTCGTAAATTTAACTAGATTTGCAGGTTTGATTCCGATATCCTGTATACCGAAAACATAGGTTAAATTTGTTAAGGGCATAACTGAATTGATTTTGAGATTGTTGACATATTGGTATTGAAAAGTATGATTGCAAATTGAAATGGAAAGAGCATTAGAATGATTTGCTATAAATGATTTATTATGATGAAAGTGTATATTTGGAATGATCAATAAACCATAAATGATCAGATATGAAAATAAGTATATGTATTGTATTGACATCGATCATCCAAAAGATTTGAAAGTTTGCTTTAGTAAAATTTCATGATTTGACTAAATTGGAAATGCAAGAATGAAAATTAGATAGAACCACTAAGCATGAAAATGCTAACTTAGGGTGTTATCTATGCATAGTACCGATTGAACATGAATGAAAGGCAAGATCGAGGAACGCTGAAGTCATAGAGAAAGATTTCATGAGTATGTCTGACATATGCATTCTACTCCATTTTTTTTAACATTGATATTTTTGTAAAACACTATTTGAACTCAACATCTAATTCAGAAATCATTTTGAAAGGCTTGATATGCCTTATAGTAACTATATTTTTGTATAAATGTAATGTTAATGGGCCTAAATTCCCTTTAAAAAATGCTTCCCATATTTGAAAGGGCTTTTATGTTAACTCGAAATGTAACGCCTTAATGTTTTTGATAAATGATTTTGATAAAAGTGATGTAATGGTATCGTGAGCATCCCTGGGACTGGTTCTGACCACCTAACTGTGCCGACCAAAAGGAAGTATAATGCCTTTACCTATTGATTGATGTGAGACATCATTAACAAAATCTCCAACGTGTCGCTTCATCCCTCTCTAATAATGTTGGCAACGAAGATCTCGGTACATCTTCTTGCCACCTAGATGCACATCAAAACGAGAGCAATGGAACTCCCTGAGGATTTCCTCTCTCAAATCAATCAATTGGGGAACCACAACCCGTCCCCTATACCGAAGATCCATCTGTGTGGATGGCCCAACCTTCGTCAACTGTACCCGGTCCCTAATAGACAATATCTCTGCGTCCTACCCTTGAGACTCAATCACCCTGGTTAGTACGGATGGCGTAGCTACTAAAACCCTTAGCGCCCTCGAACTTGATCACCGCATCACAAATTTCAAATTGTCCTACGCCCTTCGCAGCATCTGCCACTCTCGGGAAGCTATACTAGCCAAGCACTTTCGCGGACTTTCCGATCGAGCGCATCGCCCACTACATTTGCCTTATCAGAATGGTAATGCAAAGTGAAGTCATAATCCTCAAGACGATCCGTCATATTTGTCTCATGTCGAGGTCCTCGCGGTGAAAATATACTTTAGGACTCCTCGCGGGTTTGAAAATACCTCAAACTGCTCACCATACAAGTAGTGGTGCCAAATCTTTAAGGCAAAGACAATGGCCGCTAACTCCAGATCATATGTAGGGTAATTCTTCTAATGATTCTTTAGCTATCTAGAACCATAAGCCAACCCTCCCAGATTGCATCACCGTACACCGTGTACCTCTCGTCCCCTCGGCTTTCGACTATTAGAATAGGAGCCGAGTAAGCCTCCTTTCAATTCGAATGCCTTCACAAAGGTCATTCTACTCGAGCTTGACCTCTTTCCTAGTAAACAGAACTGAGTTTGCAGAAGTGCCTTACCTAATAAAACCCTTGTTCAACAATTTCGCAGCTGACTCGAAGTTCCTCGTGAATCTCCAACCGGTGCCATCCTATGAGGAGTCATAGAAATGGGTGACGTACCAGGGTGTAACTCAATGACAAAGTCCACATCCCTGTGCAGAGGTAACCCTGGCAGCTCGTCCGGAAAGACATCCTCATACTCGCAAACCACTCAAGGTAGACTCAAATCCCGTCTCCCCTCATCCTCTAGGTACTAAGAAGAACCCATCAACCTGCTCACCCATCCGTATCATGCACCCGCCTAGTGGTAAAGCATCATGCTTCTCCCCTTGAAAATTCACACGACTACCGTGTGCAGACAGTAATCCTCCTACTATCACAATCAATGATGACTCAGAAGCCGTTAACTAACTACGCCAAGAATGACAAAGCAAAAATCTCGATATGTCCATTAATTCGAAGGTCCACCTACGAAAGCGTAATCCCTGAGATCTCTAACTCACAATCCCGACATATCTTATCAACACTCACCCTAGTTAGTAGGGGAGAATTCACATACAATGGCTTTTCCAAGGTTTCAACCTCTAAGCCCAAACTTTTCTCACATTATGCATCAATAAACATGAATACGAGGCACCCAAATTTAAACAACACTCTTATCAAGAAGTGTGAGAGACGAAATGTACCCCAGATATCAAATCAACGGACCAAGAAGTTAATGGGGTCATATATTCACAAAAGATGACACGCCCTCTGTCCCCAAAGTACCCCGCCGGAAGCCCGGCCTCGACCTTAACCCATACCCCTACTTTCGCCTATCCGTGAGTCATACGCCGGCAAAGACTCTGAGATCGATACTACCTCTCGGCCCGCACCGGGGCGAGAAGGAACAACCGTGTCCACGCCCGTCCCACTAATGACTAAACTGTCATTCCACACCGTGATCCTCGGGCTCTCTAGACAATCTCGTCTCATTTGCTCAGCCGATGGCACGGCAGCACAGTCATCCGCCCCATATGGCTAGGAAGCCTCGACCCGACCTCGCCTTTAATAGCAAAGGGCCTGGTCCCCGAATTCCATACAACCTAAGTCTCTCGCTTCCCAGCCAGAAAGATTGATTCTCCTCCCAAGACTAGCGGTCCGTGATCCTTCGACTAGTCGGAAACAATGACCCGCCACCATCAGGTCTCCTCCTCCCTTGAGGGCCGGAGGATCATATGCCTCGAACCTCCAAGGTTACTCACCCCTTGGTTCCCACTACACCAACCAGGCGATGGTGGCAAAGAACCACACCTACCGCGCATAAGGGCAGTACGCACAACAACCGCTATGGAGGTCTGTTAGTCCAAAGCCGGTGGTCGTGGGTTATTCCTCCGCCCACCATCCCGACGTCCTTTTCCTATGCTAGCCATCTACACTTGTCAGATAGCAATAGAGTTCTCAAATTTCTATCTCGCCTAACTAAAAGAGTACACATGCCAACCACTAATAGACTTTAACATCATGAACTACACCGTTCGTCCATTTTTCCTTTGTAGTGCATAATGCCAAACACTAATACACATAAGTTCTCGAATTGTCATGTTCATTTTGTTTTCCAAACCCCTAAGGTTATGTTTTCTAACCCTAGTATTCCATATACAATCTCCCATGTATATTATTCGTGCATATCACCACACATATCACACAGCATGTTAAGCACAAAACATGCAACACACAACAATGCATGGTCTAGACCCAAGGTATTCGTATACTTAAATTCTTTTACCAAGCTGTGCTTATTTTAGGAATTACTTATGGATATCCACATCTCGAGCCTCTTAGGTAATCGCTTACCTAAGCCTGACACTGCCGCGACGCCCCCAAATCGTGTCTTGTCGACACAACCCACCACCCCGCGGGATCGCACTGACATACTCACACCGTTGTGTCCCATTTATAAGGATCCATATTTTCAAAAAAAAAAAAAGGCAGAGTCTTCTTTGTTCGAGGAGCTTTACCCAACATACAAACTCAGAGGCACAAGATAATCATAACTCATCCATGGTCTTAACAATGGCAGATTAATTCTATGTGGTCCATCTATCCATATCCTCAATATATATCCCTTTATCGAGACCCATTTATTCATATTTAAATCTAAAATATGAAAAGAAAACGCTTAATTACAGTACGTAAGAGTCTGATCACGACCCTCTTACCATAATTACATACCCGACTATTTAGACAATAGTCCCAAAAGAATTTAGTTACAATTCTTTTATACAAAATACTTTTTACAAAGGAAATACCAAGGCCACATCGCCTCCTTCATAATCAATGACCTGGCCTGAGTGCCGCCCTTACACTTCTCAGACCAAAGGGGGTCCCACAACGCAGCACGGCCGAGAAAATTTTTCCTACTGCGATTTACTTCCCGCCTTAAACGCATTACGCACGACATACATAAACATCAAATCATATTCCATATAAATAATGAAACTTATATGGAATGCGCCTGCGGTCATGCATGATGACCTCATGCCCACAACGCGAGTCCCACCGACTCCCTCACACCAGAACTCCAAGTGTGAAAACCGGGCCATCGTGTTTCACGAATGACTTAAACTATCGACAACCCTATAGTTTTAATTTATCAAATCCCATGTGTTTATTCGGGGTTATTTAATTTCGGGTCTCACCACAGCTTCGCTTGCTCTTCCGACGCTGCGTAACTTTAATCGCCGGATACATATATCGCCAAGAATAAAATTTGGGTCTTTCACCCAAGGGGGTATCTACCCCATCTTGCTTCACCTAAACACACGAAATTTATTATTATTATTGTTTTATAAAACCGTGAGTCTCGATTTTGGACGTTGTCCCATTTCCAAGGTCACCATACATTCACCAAGAATGGTAAATAACAGTACCATGCACCCACACCCGACTCGACGTGATGTGGCCATGCATATGAAATGCAATCATGTCATTTCATGCTATGTTATGCTGCATGCAACATTTATAAATTCCGGATAATTATATTTTCTACTTATAATTTCCATTCATTACAATTTCCATGTTAATACATTATGCAAGCACATATTAACATGATTTTTACACACAACAAAAGATATTATTTATTTTTCCAATAATACACAATAAATGACCCAAATCTCAGACTATAAAACAAGGCACCTCTTGGCCCCTCTACTTGCTCATCATCGAATCAAGCCGTGATACCAAACACACCACAAAAACCTCAAGACATCATCCCTGAATCAATACCAAACTCAACCTAATCTCTTCGATCATCAAAACAAGCCTGAAATCCGCTCAATCGTCCGAAAAACAAATCCCAATTAACCCGACCGGTCCAAAACAGCCTTAAATTCGTACTGGACTGCTCGAAAGAGCCTAAAATTCAAAATTTGACACTCAGTCCCAAAAATTTGGGACTGAAATTTACGACCTCTCACGGCCTCTAAGAAAATCCCAAGCCATTAAATGACCTTTAGGCTAGAAATAACCTAAGTAGGAAAATTTCCTACCTCGTGGAGTTTGACGAAACTCCAAGATTTTGGTACCCACGCCGTATTTCTTGATGTGTGGATTGATTTTCCTTTCGTCACTTAAAACCTTACTATCCAATTTCCGTAGATCTTAGGGAGAAGCGACTAAAAGAAAACAAAATTTTCTCTCTCTCCTCCCGCTCTCCCCCTATGCCGAAAAATGCCTCATGCCCTTTTTGTTTTTGACTTTTATTCTATCTTTTTTCTTTTTATTTATTTGTTTTTTTTTCCTTGATATTTTTTTCTTGTTTTATATCTTAATATTTATTCCACTTGACACTTCGCTCCAATGTGAGTCATTCACACAAGTGCACCACATGTCATGCCATGTGTCACCTAACACCCAATGCCTCAAAAAACATGAAATTCCAACTGTCTCGGAATCTGACGAAATTTGACTGGTTGATTAGATTTCACGAGACGAATTCAACGATGAAGTCCTTTTCGTCATCCGAGATCTAGAAAATTTCCGATTTTTCAACCGAATACCATCGGCTTTACCTTTTTTAGAAAAACTGAATTCTTCCGACCTTACAACACCGCAACCATAACCTATCTACCATCTGTCATCACAACACAATAACCATGAAAACATAGGACTTTACCCAAATTCCCATCACTCGAATCCTAACCATTTTACCAAAACAACATCTTGTTGCAACTACAAGCCGCACAAAATAAAACCCCATATAACCTTAACAAATGAAACAATAATCACAACTATACCTAAATTATTTCCAAAACATTCATACTTAAAAAAAAAAACGACAAACAATGTTTATAAAATCACCAAGAAAGAATGGGTCTACCAAACGAAATGAAGCACCAAACCCATCTGAAAGGTGTTCTTTATCCCATAATTCCTCTCCTTGCTTTCCTTAGCCTCTTCCTCACTTTGTTTTCATACTCTTTTATGCACCCAGATTCAAATAAAGTTCATTCCCAATATCAAACAATATACACACTAAATGGATTGATAGAAAGACATAGAAGGTGCTAGGCACACAATGGGAGGCCATAACCTCATTTCAAGTAAGGCCTAAGAACTACGAATGTCTACAAATCCGCGACACTTAAAAAAATACAACCATAGAACATGGAAAAAGATGCACATACACAAAACTCATTTTTAAAGACAAAGATTCCCAATTCATTTATTAAACTATATAGCCATTTATTACTCATATAGCCATATAGGATGTTTCCACACAAACAGAGATATATATTTGTGGGTGCTAGGCCTAGAGCTAGCTCTAACATTCACCGTGCCCATTACACCTTACTCCGTAGCCGCCTAAGTATTACCTTCCAAATTCTGGCCACGGATGCAACACTCAGAGATTTATGCCCTTCTAGCCGGAGCCATCTCTAAGAAGATGATCAAAATGATTATCTTACGATCTCTATTAAAGACGCCCACACATAACCGCTAGAGGTGGTCAAACACTTCTGGGGCACAAGTTGTCGCTAACTGCCATCAAAAAAAGGAAGAACAAACATGGCGAGCAAAGAACGCCCTTTCCCTTCCGCTGGAAGGAAATCACCTACTTTCCATGTAACGGACATCTTCCTCTCCATAAAGGAAGGAGGAATCACAAATGTATGAAGGTACGACATTCTTTTACCTAAAAGACCGACTATTTCACTCTCCATTCCCCGACCGACTTAGTATTTGAGAGGCTACGGCACACCACCACCATTTTCGTTTGTTTTGCGTACTTGTCAAGGTGTTAATGCTCACTATCCAGTGGACCTAAAAATTCAGGAGACTATAATTGGCGCCAAGCCAGGGGAACGACCAATCAAGAAAGCCCACCTGCCGATTTGTGAGGCTTCGCTACATCCGCTTTCAAGTGATCTCCCATCCCCGACCTGGAGAAGTTCCCGATCACTCCATCTGACCGCCGAAGCTCACACCATGACCAACAACCCAGTGAATCAATCCCTCGAAGATCAGTTTCTTCGCTGGCATTAGAAGATGGAAGCAAAGCAAGAAGAACTAACCGTCTACAATAGGAGAAAGATCAGCCCACAAGAACCGCTTAGGGGCTGAGACGGTATTAAAATACACTGGCACACCCATCTCTAAGACTGGCTTAGGCTAAGTAAGTGGAAAAGACCCATCCTGCCAGGCACACGATCCAATCACCTGACGACGAATTGTCCTCTAAGAATTCGCATCTCACTCGCTCACCTCAAAATAATGTGGAGGCTGAATCCGTAAAAGGCCCCACGCCGCTCCAAATGATTCGCTGCATGCGGTCGCCGAATTGTGAAGGAGGTCAATGGTAATGACATCATTTGAGTCGGGGCCCCTAAAAATATGCCCACGAGGCATGGGGGTATGGGTCCACCACTCCCGTCTACGATCCTACTGTATCGCACTACCTGCCCGTCTTTACTCCTGCTTCGGGGGCCCGAGGACACGGTCGTTCCCACTCAGTCGCACATCTGAAAGCCATGAGCCTCCCAAGAATCCTTGTCATCATAATCGCCGCTTGTCATGTATGATGGCCCTCCGACCAGACGACCACATGTCAGACTTTAACCAAGCGCATGATTATGGAGCGCGGAATGACCGCCTTCCGTGGCAGTTTTCTACACTGGCACTCACCCTAGTCTGTCTCCACAAACTCCCGAGGATCTATAAACTGCTCGTTGTATCATAGGTCGATTCGTTTCCCAGCATTTATGTTCCTGGTCCGATAAAAGGGAAACATCGCTTCACTACAAACCATCTTCTCGTTTAGAGGATGAATATATCCGGATTTCACTGTATATCAGATTGCCGTCCAACAAATCGATGCATACAACATGGATGAGGTCCTCCAGAACTTTCGAAGAAGCTTTGGGCCGACTACACCTTTCTTCCAATCGTTATCTCAGGATCCTCCTGCCACAATGGAAGAACTATACAAACGGGTGGACAAATACTCTACAATGGAAGACAATATTCGGGCAGCCACCGAAATAGTAATGATTATCGCCCAAAATAGCAAGCCGGCCACAAAGGGGCAGCCCGAGCAGAAAGGGAGCCAGAGTAAGAATCAGAAGAGCTCCCGGGAGTAGTCAGAGATAAAGAGGGAACCTCCCTAGTTTACCCCTCTAAACATCTCCTATGACAGACTCCTCCCTCTCATCCGGGATCACCTTGACTTTAAATGGCCTGCACCAATTCAGTCGAATCCCGAGCAATGCAATCAATCTCTAAGGTACATTACCACAAGGACCACGGGCATGAAACTAACTGATGCAACTCAAGTTTTAGCTAAGAAACTAATCCGCAACCCACCTCAAAAGATATATTAGGGAGCCGGCCCGTAGAGTAGAAACCGCTACAACCTGGGTTGAAAAGAATAGCGACTAAAATTAAAGTTCTCGTTAACTCCACTGGCCATCAATTACATATCATGCCCGATTTGCACCGCATCAATCCAACCGTCGAGGAGAAAGTCGCTATGAGGCTACGCTGGGGAGTCTCGGTGAACACCATATCGCACTCGACGGCGACAAAGCAATACAAACAGCCTGGATCGCACCATACCTTTCCTCCCATTAACCCGTCCAGGATCATCACTCCACACCACGATGCACTTGTTCTTACTTTATGCATTAACAATTTTGATGTGCATAGAGGCTTATCGACCTCGATAGCGACCGACCTACATACCGTCGCCAGCAGATGAAAGTTCCACGGATGTCTGGCTTGGTTGGCGTAATTTTGTCAGATTTAATGAAGTAACCATGGGTGATATTACTCTCCTTGTCAAGGCAGGGCCGGTTATTTAACAAGTCTTATTTTCGCCTTGTCAAGACTGGGGCCAGATAATGCCATTGTCATCGAGCTCGTCGCACGCTATGAAATCAGTGCCCTTGACTTACCATCAAACAATCAGTTATCTAACTAGTGCCGGATAGATTGACCTCCTAAGCAGCTCGCCAGTGCTATCAGCTGTCGATATGAGAGCGTGAGAAAGGTGAAAGCTCTAACAATCCGGCCTCCAAGACCCAGTTCCCAGAATAGCAATCATAGCTCGCTGCCCATGCAGGTTCAGAGGATAAGGAACAATTGGCTATGGATCCCCTGGAATCAAAACTAGGCGGGCCGAATAAACACACTTACGTTAGCTTCCTCATGTTCTACCGTGAGAGAACCATCACGCAGTTCGCTTGTAACATCGACATGTATCTGACTGACCCACTTGACATGACCGCATTAGCCCCGCGCATGCTTCTCATAAGCTGAATGTCGTCCCGTTTGCCAGGCCGATCGGACAAAGAGTAAGGCGTTTCCACCTGAACCACCATCAAGTTATTCAGCCGGCACATAACCTTTTGAGCTGTGGTTCAGAAAACCAGTACCCAAAACGGCCGGGCGTAACGGGGCGGGTGGCATCAAAGAAAGGTGGTAAACGGAGAGTATGCATAGACTATACCATCTCAACGACATGTTCTAAAGACAACTTCCTTTATCCCGCATAAAACCATTATCACGCCAGCTACCGTACGGATGTCAGGTTGCCTCAGATTTATATGGATACTCATCAAATCCCCATGTACCACCGGATGCAGAAAATGTCATGATCACCCCACATGGACTCTTCTCGCTATGATGTAATGCCTGGATTAAAGAATGTTAGGCAACTTATCGTAGACTGCAACAAGATGTTTAGGACTGGTCATTGCAAAACCATGAGGTAGCTAAGATCATGATCGTAAGTCCAAGTGAGCCCACCAAGTTACACATTTGCAAGAAGCTTTCGAACTTGTCAAGGCATACGACATGAAACTCAACCCCTCAAAATGTGCTTTTGGGGTCAGTGCGGGCCGGTTCCTGGGTTTCATGGTGACCCAGAGGGGGATAGAAGGCAACCCTGCTCAGCTTAAGGCTATCCTGAAATCCTCGGCTCCCAATTCTAGAAAAGGGGTACAACAAATAGATCAAGGTGTCACAATTAGGTGGTTCATCTCTGGGCTCACGTATCGCCTAAAACCATTCTTCGCCACCTCAAGGGGGGCCAATCGGGTCGAATGGAATGAGGAGGTGATCGTGCCTTTATAAAGAATCAAATAATATCTAAGCTGGAACCTCCAAATTCCTCATCAAATGAGCCTGGCGAGACACTCTTCAGATATGAGTAGCTCCCTGATGTCGCAGCTGAGTGCCGCTCACTGTTAACATGAGGATGGAAGGCAAAGGCCAGTGTTCTTTATCAACAAGTCCTTAGCTGATGCAAAAACTAAATACAACCACCTTGAGCAGGCCGCGAGCTCGAGCAGCAACCAAGAAGCTTCGCCCCGCATCGCACAAGCACACCCCATTTCGTGCCAACTCAACCTTCCCTTCGAAGTACCACACAAGCCCGACTTATCCGGGAGAAATTGTCAAGGCCAAACTGCGAGTACCAGATCCAAAAGATAGCCAAGGTTGGGGCTAAGAATGACAGTTCGGCCGACTTTCTAAAGAACCCCAACCCTAAACATGCTTAGACACTTTGAATCAAGGGACTCTTGTCGATCAGGCATCCTCAAGAACCTGGCCGGCATCGTCCCGCAACTAAAATCCTCGAGTGGGGACAAGATCGAGCAAGATATCCAACTAGGCTTCAGTGCCTCGAACAATGAATCAGAATACAAAGCCATCCTAGCCGGGATTGAACTGGCAGCTGCAATATCAGCCAACAAGCTTATAATTAAGAGTGATTCCCAATTGGTGGTAGGGCAGGTAAACACAGAATATGAGTCCCAAGATCCCTGGTCGTTAAGTATGTAACCCCAAGTTAAACAACGCTTGGGTGTTTTTCAAGATGGAAGTTCAAACACGTTCTCAGACTGCAATGAAAAAGCAAAATACTTAGTCGCTTGGTCATATCTCTATCGATAATTAAACAATATTTCGCTATCTATTACCAATCTGATTCTCATCATCGCTATTGTACGGGTAGGCCGGGCGGGCGTAAACCTCCCCTTCCTGGATGGACCCCATAGCGCAATACATCAACACAGGAGAACCCCCTAATGAGAAGGACAAGGCTCACAAGCTCGAATCCGCCGGCCGCCCCGGTCAACGGGTAGCCGTTTCAAACGATTCGATTCGCCATATCTGAAATGCTTAACTGCCGAATAGGGCCAGTATGTGTTAACCAAGTTGCATAAAGGGATATGTGGCAATCATCCAGGTGGTAGAACTCTGGCACACAGAGCCCACACTCATGGGTATTATTGGCCAACCATGAAGTTTGAGGCCGCCGATTACGTGCAAAAATATGACTGGTGCCAACGGCAGGCTCTCGACTTAAGATCGCCGGCTCAAGACTTAATTTCCAAATTAGCATTTCCTTGTCGACATCTCTTTAATTTTTTCTTAATCTGCAAGAATCTACGCTCTATAAAAACTTGTCATTTTTCTATATAGATTTGAAGACTCCTCAAATTAACATGCTACAAGAGCCTTACACTTCGTATCCATGTCACTTGGATAAGTTTGCTTGATAAAATAATCTTCTTAATATTCATGATTTAAAAATAAGTGGTTAAGTCACATGACACGTTGAAGTGCAATGTGTCATACAAGTAGTAAAATCCGAATGTAAGTCCGTATCATTCCTACGTATATTGACAACCGAATTAAAGATCAACTACCCCACATTAAAATTCCATACTATTTCCGGGACTAAGAACCCACAAGGAAAGTTTTATCTAAACAACATAAATTAAAGATCCTATACTATTGAATATTATCAAACTAAGCTAAACAAAAGTAAATGAATAAAGAATAAATTGTATCTACAAAGATGGATTGAATCAGTTTCTTGTGAGGAACGAAAAACTATCAATGAAATACAATGAAACAAATTTCTGCCAATTCCAAAGACGAAAGTACATTACTTTGTTCTATGGGCGATCCGTTCGTCTAAGATTTCTAATTGTTGGTCTGATTTCTTCCATATTCATCAAGTTAGGATATCCTCGGCTTTTCTCAAGACAAGATCCAACTACCACCGTATTCCAAATTTCTTCAAGATCTCGGGGTATTTTTCTTTCTCGATACTACACTCCATTTCCCCGTTGACAGCAGACCTTTGCTTTTTCCTTCTCGTGATTTTCAAAAGCTTCTACCACTTAATTGGTGGCTCAACTCCGTGACTGAGGTCTGCCCTTTCCTTGATTGCATCTAAGCCAACACAGGTTAGAACTACCTTTAGATTAAGGTGAACTCGATTATTTATATTGTTAAATACAATTCCTCCAACTTCAATTATGAGCGAATGGGGATTTATCAAATGAACTCTCGTATTCGAATGGGTCAATGGTAGTCTAGCATACCTGCAAAAGAATACCTCGCCTCAGAATTCGTCTCTGTCACCGAGGGCATCCTCGATATCGAGCAAAGATACATTCTCTCAACTGGTATTCGGTACTACTATTAGGAACTTATCAATTCAAAACGACACTAATTAGGTAAAACCGAACCCAAAGTAGTTCTCCATATTTGTGCAGAAAGATCAGAATTAAATAAATCAACCAAATAGAAGGCGCCTTGATTTTTGCACTACGAATTAAGCGAATAGAGATCGATCACGCACAACCACTCAGAATTGCAATAAAACCGAGAATAGAAACGACCCATAAATTTGTCTAGAATTCATAAATTTTCAAAGAATACTAAGAAAATAATGTAAAATAAAATCCAAATTTACTCGTCGCACAGTCAAGATTCAAACTAAAAGAAATAAACTAAAATAAAAATAAATAAAAATCTAATCTAAACTATACACTGAAAGTCTTCCTTCCCTTTCTAGGTAGTGAAGACTAGTTACTTTACTATTCTAATGCTGCCTATTTATAATCAGAAAAGAATTCAAATAAATCCCCAAAAAGCTCCAAATTTCCAAATAAAAGGCCCAAATATCAAAGTTTCTATGTCGCAACCCTGCTGATGTTGCGACATGGATTTCTCTTGCTTGCTCGTGATTAGTGGTGACTCCCATTGCCTCGCCGCAACCGCTTTCTTGTAACTTTATCTCAATAACATGATCAGCCAGAGTCGCGACCTCATTTGTTCAAGGTTTCTTCAAGGTTGATGCTCACAATTTCACTGATGTCGCCAATCTCTTTGTCTTTCTTCTTCCCACTTTTGAGTTGCGACAATGCTTTAGGTTACGACTCACCTTTATGTTTATAAGATGGCTTCCTATGTTGTGACCTTGATTTCGCTGCGCTTTGTATCGTGGTCTTCACCCTTCACAGTTTCAATGTTATGTCGCCAATCTCCTAAATGATGTCGCGACTTTCACGCCCATTTCTTTCTTCTCCGGTCGCAACCTCGCCTTGTTGCAACCAGCTTTTTCTTTCCCACCTTATTCCGTGCCTTCCACCTCGCTGCGATGTCGCGACCTCTTTTGTCAGCCTCGCTTAGCTCTTCTAGGTCGCACCTAAATCAGTGGTCACATCAAGCCGAGGTCTCGTGATCATTAAATGGTCGCGACATCGTTTGAGGTCTGTGATCATTAAATGGTCGCAACTTCAGTTTTCTTGTCAAGACTTCAGTTCCTGTTTTCATGTCGCGACCTAAACAGCATGTCGCGACCTCAATTGGAACCTTTCATTAAAAACTAGTTGCAACGTCTTTTACTTGCGAAGACCTCTCGGGCTTCTCTATCGACGGATCCACGCCGCGGATCGGAGTGACGCTGACTTCGCCAGACTTGCAGTCATATTATCGAGTGGTGTCGCGACATGATTTCTTCTTTGATATTTCTAGTCCCGAATTACTCTTCTGTCTTCAATCTTCTTCTTCAAGTCACGACTTCACTTGTTTAGACTTCTATTTCTTCCTCAAAGCATGAAATCGGGTGATGCCGCGACTTGAACCGACCGAAACTAATCTTCCCGTCATGACCCTCGTTCGCCATGACTTCCACTTCGCTTGTGTCGTCTCTTCGGTTTATGTCGAAATTTTAGCTTTTGCAAGATTTTCCGCAAATGAGATTTGAGTAAAGATCCACATTTCTCGCAAATAACCAACATTTAACCTGTGAATATACTTAAAAATGGATTAAAAATCTAATGAGTTTTGACTCATCACTCAACCATAAAGTTTGGAGGTCACGACATGCAAAATATGACTGGTGCCAACGCGTGCTCCGGGCTCAAGATCAAGCGGCAAGACTTAATTTCCATCTCAAGCCCGCCCTTCGCTTCACAATTGACATAGCAGGCCGCCTCCCTATCGCCCCCAGCCGTAAGAAGCATACTAGTAGCCACCGATTACTTCAGCAAATGGATAGAGGCCGAGGCTTTTGCATCAATCAAAGACAAGGGTGTCACTTAGTTTATCTAAAAGAATATCGTTTGTCAATTTATTCCCTGGCCAATCAGATCCGACAATCCGCCCTAATTTGATAGCGCCTGCCCAAAGGAACTTCCGCTAAGAGTTGAAAATAAAGAATCTATACTCCACCCCCCGATATCCGTAAAGCAACGGCTTAGCAGAGGCTTCTAACAAAACCCTGTTGACTGCCTTAAAGAAATGGTTATTAGATTCACGAAGGGCAAATGGGTAGATTTAACTTTAGTAGTACTTGGGCTTACAAACGACCACCAAGACCACAACTCGCATATCTCCCAAGACTTACCTATGGGATGGAAGCTATAATCCCTACAGAAATTGGTATGCCTACGCTCTGAACTGATGTGCCCGAGCAATTGAATACATAATCTATAATTAAGGACCTAGACAAGGCAGATGAACTGCGAGAGACAACAGCTATACGGATAGCATCTTACCACCACCGGTTGGCAAACCCTTACAATAGGGGCATGAAACCCCGAGTGTTCCAGCTAGGGGACATGGTCCTAAGGAAAGTCTTCGAGAACACAAATTTAATCCAGTTATTCTAAAGCTTCAGCCCAACCGGAAGATCGCATATTGTAACACGAGCCTCATGTCTGGGCTCATATGCACTAGATAAATAAGACGGAACACCCGTACCTAGAATGTGGAATGCTATGCACCTCAAATGGTACCTTCAATAAAAGGTTAATTCAGTCTCTAACCGCGTTTCCTTCTTAAATTTTAATTATCAAAGTCCGGGGAAGGTTAATGTCCTATCCTACCAAGATGGGCCGACGCCCACTGTCTATTACAAAGTCCGGAAGGTTGATAGTTCTATCCTACCAATATGGTCGATGCCCACCGTTCATTACAAACCGGAAGGTTCATGTCTTATCCACCCAAGATGGTCGATACCCAAATTTGGTTCATTACAAACCGGAAGGTTGATGTCTTCATCCAAACTTCAAGATGGATACGCCCAAATTGCTATTACAAAGTCCGGGAAAGATTGATGTCCTATCCGGCTCAGTATGGTTGATGCCCAGCTGGTTCATTACAAAGTCTGGGGAAGGTTGATGTCCTATCCGGCCTAATATGGTTGATGCCCAACTGGTTCATTACAAAGTCCTAGGAAGGTTGATGTCCTACCTACTTCAAGATGGTTGGATGTGCCCACCGGTTCTTCATCTATGCCTTACCGCTAAACAAAGTAAATTACTTTGACTCAACAGAAGAAAGCAATAAAGATTTTCACAATACATGCTTTATTAAGAAACTCGCCGCATGACAATGAAAGTTTCGATATAACGCAAGGTAGGCGTTACAAGGCAACCGACAAAGAACAAATACAATCCTTAGTTCCCGCCATTGCATCAGTTCCCATTCCCCCAATTACTCGACGGAGAATCGGGGATCGGATGCCTAATTTCAACCACTACTGAAGACTCTCGCCCGCCTCTAGTACCATCAAGATCGGTGGTGTGAACCCCTGGTGGCAACACCCGGGGCATCGGGGATTGATAAAGAACTCGGGAGGTAGCGGCTTTAAAGTGTATGACATCCCGTCTAGGATCACGGGCTCACTTCCACAAATGTTGTGTGCGAAGGCACAGCAGCCATAACCGTAATTGAAGATCACGTCAAAGCTTCAAGTCAAAAGCATCCTATGCCCTTTTCTCTTTAGAAGCTCCACTTGACTCTCGGCTCAACTCATCTTGCAGCCCCGAGCCTAGAAGTAAAGAAACTTGCCGCATCCGCAGACGGCCGCTTCGCCCTTGCCTTCGCCTTCAAGCAAATCCGCGCGGCTGGACTCTAAGAACCCGTACTCTCCCTTCGCCGGCATCTCAAGAAGCTGGGCGCATGCCGACCCCGCTAACTCCGATTCCACCGCACGAAGGCCTCGCCGCTTCGCATCCAATCTAGCCATCAACGCTTCATGACGAGCGGCATCTCTCCGCTCAAAACGACCTCCTTTCACAAATTTCTGCCTGACTTAACGCGTGAATCCGCTCGCCATTAAGGAAGCACTCAGGGCCTTCTAGTCGGAAATAGCCGAATGGGCTTAGAGCTGTAGCCTCTCCACATCCTCCGCCGGACCGAACTCCATGCCGGTAGCCATGCTCAATGGCGCACCGTCGCGAATGTACATTTTAAGGATACAACAATGAGTAGGAAATAATGCTAGAACACTACATAGCAGTTACAAGCGTACCAGTTTCGTCGATTGGGAAAAGTTACGGTTACGGACCAACATCCCGTCTTTAACCATTTATAGGAGGTCCTTCTTACTGCGGGAGCCGACCGAGAAGGCATACTTTCACCTCTCCTACTCGCATGTACCTACGCATCCAGGTTGGCTGGTACATCTAGTATAATTGGTATGCCCAAGAGTTAAAACCTCCTTTATAGGTGGAGCTCTGCCCCTGAGGAAGATAATAATTAAGAGCAAACAACAGCAAAGAAGGGGTTTACCAGATTCTACCACGTGTATACCGAGGTCTTTTCGCCGACCGCAGCCCGCTCGAGAGGACGATCACCTGGATCATCATGGGGTCAAAGAGGCCTCCCGACCACTAAGGTGGCGCTTCCGCAGCCAAACCTGGTCATTTAAACCCATCTCAGCGTAACCCGAGATGGACTATTGCCTCGTACATCCAAGCCCTCTCCCTCGCCACCTCGGATGGCATCGCCACCCGCCAGCTAGCATCGCGTCATTCGGCAAAGAAAGTTGGCGAACTGTGTTAGACATTTTGTCCTCATTCTCTTCTTCTTCCCAATCCGGGGGATGACTGGATAATGGGAACCTAAGGGACGAATCTTCCACTCCGCCTCAGAACTTCTCGCGACCCTTCCATTCTCTTTAATGCTCGGGGGGCAGGACGAGAGCCCTTTCTCGCTAAAGGAAGACGCCCTAAACGGCCACCCCTTTCACCCTACCCGAATGTATGCGGGGCAGAATTGCACTCACTATGTGAGGAAGGCTTGCTCGAGCCGAAAAGGATCACCAATTCCCTACCAACCGCCTCGGTCTTTGGTTCCCTGGCTAGAGATGAGCTACTCTAGAGTAAGTTTAATTTCTATAGGTAGAGGACGCAATGACCGAACATCGTAGCGAGCCTACGTTAATTAAATCACCTGTGATTCTTCAAAGTAAGAAGGATTTCTGATGTCGTCCCGCCTGAAATCTCCAACAACTTTCTGATTTCTTCAAACCGGCCTTCCACCAACACCAACTAGCTTTTACCCTCCGGCTTCTTCCCGCACAAGCAAAGACACAAAGAATAAGGTCCATGCACATAGAAAGTAGGCTTGTAAATGCACACACACTACACACCTAGGAAAGACATTTGATCTATTAAAAACTAAGGTTAGAGAGCCCTGTCCCCATCCTGTCCTGGACTAGGATCACTCATTTCGCTCAAAATTTAAATCGGGAGTCAATGAACGACTATACCGGGGCTCTAGGGCTGGGCGAGGCTTCACTGCAGGTACCAACCTCAAGGTGTAAGCAAAGAAAACTTCCACAATGAAAGGTCCAGCTGATAAAGAAGGTTTAGTACGCATCCACGAATTTGAACGATGCTCGTGAATATAGCGTGGCGCCCGTGAAGTGCAAGAATTGCTTAACTAGGGACGACACGGGAAGCGTACGACCGCAGTTGCTCCTTTGGGTGAAAGTGTCACGTCCCTCGTCCCCGATCCGACCTAAATGGCGGATCCGAACCGAGTCCGGCGCCGACTATATACCGGGACTCACACCTGCTTCTTCTCGCAGCTGAACTCAGACTGTGGGTTATACAAACAATTTCGTAATAACAAAAATCATTTTCATATAAAAGAACTACCATCTGAGTGGTGTCCCCTCAACATCTATATACATAATGAGTCCCACTTACTTATACATGTACATTTTTTTTTCTACAAAACATCGAGATCGTGGAAGTGTTGCTGGAGCACCTAATTCTGAACTCGGTCATTCACGACGTGGATGTCTCGTCTTCTATCCTTGTCCTCTCGGCTCGTACCTACACCTGACAATACCCGTGTTAAGCTTACGCTTTATGGGAACATAAGTATGGATAACCACCTATATGATAATAATAAGCTTATACATATGCATATAACTTTATATTACTTATCATCTTTACATTATCACATGTCACATGTTCTCTGCCTTTGACATATCTCCCTATCTATACTTTTATCAGATTCTAGTGCTTTTGTCATCTTTTTATTGTTCCTATCGTTTCAGCACATATGCATTTCTATCATGTGTTCATAGCATGTCTCTATTCATTTAGTATGTCTATTATATATTCATATCATATTTCTTTATTCTAAGACTTATCATTTGGTCTATTATCTTCTAATGGTTCATAATATATATCCTATTATATGCATGTCATATTCTTATACATATATTACTTTCATGGTTATATACTATATACCATTTGTTATGCCTCTATTTTCATGTATCAAGCTACATTACGTTATCACATTATGCAATTTAACACCAAAACCTTCAAATCATTACGGATGATCAATATAAATACGATACATATACTTGTTTTAAGTATACAATTAGTCATGGTTCATTGATCATCCCAAAAATACACTTTCATTTTCATAATCAATATTTCGCAATCCTCAAATCAATTAAATTATGCTCACAAATTCACCCGCCCGCAATCCAATTCAATCAGGCAACCAATCCGCTATGCCCCAACGAATTTAACCTATGTCTGATGATACAGATATCGTGAGTCACCGACATTCGGGCCCCTCTAGGTCACAGCTCAGACAAATGCAGGTTTTATAACACAGATCACTCCACACTACGACCTAGCTATAAACAATCATATAGTGAACACTACTAATACTAACTCGCGGGGTCATTGACGGAGTGACACATCAATAGTTCGCAAGATCGCTTATTTGACCATATTGGTATACCAATCTATCCTTAATGCGAAATAAACGGTTAATATCTTATTATATGCTTCAAATCCTTTATATAGCAAAATATAGTAATAATATGTACGCTTGTATAAACAATTATTTTCAATAATCACGCACTTTATACGCAAACATTTCACAATCACTTTTCTCAAATCAATTAAATCAATCCATATGCTTTAACAAACATGCAAAACTTGAAACGATGAATAAGGAAAGTATAGAACAAACCCATTCCTTAGTTTTTGCCTTAAATCACATTATGCAATTTATGCCATCATTTCTTTTAAATCTATTTTCGTTCTCATATCCGTAGCTTCATTATGGCTATCATATTTCTATAATAAGAGAGATTCCTATAGTTTTATCATGCATGTACTTACTCATTCTTATATTCATATATGCTTATCATTCGTGTACCTAAGGCCCATTCCGCTAACATCTATATCTTATTAACTTATCTTCATGTACTTTATTATACTATCATATCTTATGACATATACCTATACATTTCTATACTCTTGGTATCGCTTTACTTGTGTTTTATCAAACTGCTCTATCTCCCATAGAGTGCGTAACCTATACTTCTTCTTAAATACCCTGAAAATTCTACATGTCCAAACTATTACCTTTATCCTTTTCTTATTCAGGATACACAAGTATAAATATTCGCTTGCTCGACCTGAGATAAGGAATGAAACGAGACTCTAGACAATATATACCCGGCTGCGCGCAAGGTACACGCAGACGTGCCTCGCTTCACGTAATAGAAGTGTAGAACATCTAGCGGTGAGTACGTACTAATCGATCATATATGTCTTGTCATTCAATATCCTGGCCTTAGGCGTCACACAATTATAATGCTTTCTCTAAACTTATCATTTTATTCTTTTCTTTCTCTATATTCCTTTACATATCAAATCTACTTATGTTATTAGTTCTGCTCATATCCGCATCGTTTTCCTTATTTCTGGACCTATGAGTTCCACTTTATCATATTATGTATGGTTATATTCTTGACCTCAATGGGCCTATATCTAAGAACACCCGAACCTGGAAGTTCCATCTAAGGAGATGATGATCTTCCGCCGGGAGGTCATGCATAGTCAACCTAGACGAGCTGACCTGAACTGACGAGCTGAGCTGACCTCGGTAACTTGGTCTATCACTCTCGGTCAAACATCTTCTATACTCCTCAGGCATATCAATGTATTCTTGACTCAATGGGCTTCGATAGAGTCCAAGAACACCCAAATCGGAGTTCGCATGAGATATGACCTTCCGGGTCGAGGTCATGCGCACGGGCCTGACGAGCTGACCTGAATTGACGAGCTGCACTGAAGTGATGGAGCCTGCCCAACACCTTGGTCTGACATCTAATAGTCTCCTCAGGCATATGGGTGGATTCTTGACTCAATGGGCTTTCCATAGAGTCCAAGAACACCCAAATCGGAGTTCAAACGAGGGAGATATGACCTTCCGAAGTTGGAGGTCATGCGCAGTCACCATTGAAACCGGAGCCTGACCGACGAGCTGCACTGAAGTGACGAGCCCGCCAACACCTTGGTCTGATATCTAATATCCTCTCAGGCATATGGATGGATTTGACTCAATGGGCTTTCCATAGAGTCCAAGAAAACCCAAATCGGAGTTCAAACGAAAGAGATATGACCTTCCGTCGAGGTCATGCGCAGTCGGCCTGACGAGTCGATTCGACCGACGAGCTGCACTCAAGTGACGAGCCTGGGCCTAACACCTTGTCTGACATCTAATATCCTCCTCAGTCATATGGATGGATTCTTGACTCAATGGGCTTTCCATAGAGTCCAAGAACACCAAAATCGGAGTTCAAACGAAGAGATTTGGCCTTCCGTTGGAGGTCATGCGCAAATACCAAGAGCCGAATTCGGATCGACGAGTCGCATTGAAGTGACGAGCTCAGTCTAACACCTCGGTCTGACATCTAATATCCTCCTCAGGCATATGGATGGATTCTTGACTCAATGGGCTTTCCATAGAGTCCAAGAACACCCAAATCGGAGTTCAAACGAAAGAGATATGACCTTCCGAAATTGAGGTCAGCGCAATACCGACGAGCCGACCGACCGACGAGCGCACCGGCGACGAGCCCAGTCTAACACCTACACAACAGTCCTGACATCTAATAATCTCCTCAGGCATATGGATGGATTCTTGACTCAATGGGCTTTCCATAGAGTCGAACGCAATCGGAGTTCAAGCGAAAGAGATATGGCCTTAGTTGGAGGTCATGCGTAGTCAACCACGGCGGTGAGCTCTTAGGGACACGACGACCTCTATGGGATCGACGACCCCTACGGGCTGACGACCTCTGAGGGACTGTGACCTCTACGGGGACGACCTCTACATGACGGCGACCTCTACGGGACTGACGACCTCTGGGACGACCTCTACTGGTGACTGCGCACCCGTTTATTATTCGAGTAAAGGCAATGGCAGTATAGGTCGAATTAAAATTTAAAAGCCTAACATCAAGTTCATTGATGTGGCACCACAATTCCTGAAGAACTTACTGCCAAATTCTCTTTATTTCCGACCCAAAAACCCATTCTAAGGTCCGGCTAGTTGACCCGAATTGGCGAGACAGCCCGACCAGATTGCTTCAGGTGACCGATAAAGGGTTATAACTTAGTCTACAGAGTTCCAAATCCGAAATTCAAAGAAGCCTAACATCAAGTTAATTGATGTGGCTACAATTATCAGAAGGACTTGCTTCAGATTCCCTTGCTTCTGACCTAAAAACTCGTTCCTAAGGTCCGGCTACTGCATATATTGATAAAAAATAGGGAATTTTCTTGGTTGACTGTGACTAGACCTTCCTAAAGCACATATCTAGGATCCTTAGGCTCTTCTCGACTTAATCCTAACAGAAATGGATTGGGAGTTTGAAACCCCAGACATGTATATTCATACAAATATTCACGAGTTCCATGCACGTGATCTTCTCTTCCTTTTTCCTTCTTTCTTCTTTTTCTTTTCTCTTCTTCTTCTTGGTTTTGCTCTCTCCTACTCTCTAAGACCAAATGAGATATTTCTTTGGTCTTCTCCTTCGTAACTGATCTTATCCCCTTTTTATTTCACTTTCAAGGGGCTTTCCTCCCTCTTTCCTTCAAGCCACTTGTCTCTCCAATTTTCTTCCTTATTTTATTCTAATATCTTTTTTTTTTAATTACTCTTTGGTCCTCTTTTCGAGTTTTATTCTCTATTCAATTTATCAAATCCTACTTTGACATATGAACTTATTATATTATGCCCCTTGGGTCATGAATTGGTAATTTAGTAATTTACCCTTAATTGTTGTATTAATTCCAAGTTATTGCTTATTTTACTCCGGATAAACATACTTTTACTTTTATTATACCCTAAACATGTCCGAAAACTTCTAGGGTATATTTCGGGGTGTTACAAAAAGCATTGTGTTGTATTCTTTGCCCATAGTATATTCAATCGGGCCCTAGACAACTCAAAGTCAATATCATCGGGGATTTGACAATAAGACCTCAACTTATCCATGGAGAGGGAGGAGATGATGCTGCTTGCAGAAGGCGACTCTCGGCTAGGCCCCCCCGCCTGCGCCCAACTTGACTAATAGAAGTCTTTTCTTGACCTCTCGCCATACTGTAAGTAGACAACAACAGAGGAGGCAAAAAGATGAAAATCAGCCCCAAGTCATAATACCAAACTGGTAAAAAAGACTAGAACCTATGTGAACCCATTGGACCCAGGGAAGATTTATCCAGTTCTAGCATGCCCTAGGGACACCCCTTATGACTCTGTCACCGGAAACGTGCCGAAAATAAACATACCTAGAGCAGAAACTTTGTTCACCTGAAAAATAAGGAGGAAACAAGTGCCTAGTGAAATGGTCCGTGATGTACTGGCGAGTGTCATGAGCGGAAGCTCTGACGGGAGAAAGCAGGCGATGGAGCAAAGAGAGGAGCAGGTGAAATCCGTGATGACTCCTATATCGGCGTCTAGCGTGCGAGATACATTAAATGCACCCGGTGACTCATCACCTCTGGGGAAATTTGAACCACTAGCGGCGCTTAGCCGTAGGAGCCTGAAAAGGCGGCGTGGGCCCGAGCGTGGGCCTTGTGCCATCTAAGCGTGGGTTTGGAATTGACTGATTATGTTACGTTCATGAGAAGCACTAGGGCGATCCATTCCAAGTTTATCAAATGTTATAGCACAGTGACCCAGAGTCGGTCCACTACCTCAGCCCGAAGTCTGAGCCTTGAATAAATTATCTTTAGGAGCACAAAAATATCGGAAGTAATTTCATTAATTATGCAAGCGTTCACAATTACATAACAATCTTACAACAAGCGATTATAGGTGAGTTACATAACTTGATATGAAGCTAAGAAAAAGAATAAGCAAAAACACATGAAGAAGAAAAAAGAAAAAGGTCTAAAGAAAATGTAGAGAAAAAGCTCAGGGGTTTATCGAAGGCCTACTAGCCCGGACAGAGGTTTCCATTCAAGTTTTCGAACCGCAGGGGAAGTAGGGGAACATAAGGCTTGAAAAATATTCTCGAAAATGCAAATTAACATTATCTCAGTCTTGCGACAACCGGCTACGATCCATAGTTGAAAATCACGTCGAAGCCCCTTCATAATCTTCGCTGAAATATTCGAGAAAATGCGACCGCAGGCAATGCTCGTGACGCCTAACCATATCTCCCCAATGAAAAACGTGACATCGGTCTTGCGAAGAATCCACCACCTTCGCAGACTTTATGAAACCTCAAGCTTTAAGGGAACCCCAAATAGTTGCATTAAATGTGACACCGAAAATAAAAAAATTCCCCGGTAATGCGCACATTGGAACACACCAACATTAATAGTCCATTGTTCCCCACACCAAGCCAGTCACAAACATTCTCTTTTTCAATGAGGGAAAATGACCTCCCAGTAGGAAAAAGGGGCATTGTGGGTCTTAGGCCACGAGACAAGCACATTTCACCGGAACTAAACACCTTTACCGCGAGCGAGCCCGAAGTATCACCTTGTAGTCGGTCATGGGATGCAACACTTAGACTTATCCTCTCCCTGGCAGGCCATCTCTAGAGAAGATGGTTGGCTAATGATTGCAGGCTAATCTCTCGAGTTTAAGGCAGCACCCCCTCCTCTTCCCACCACACACACGTAATCGTTTTGGAGGTGGTGAGCCTTTATAGGGCACAAGTTCTTGTGTGACTTGGCCATCAAAAAAGGAAGAATAGGTCATGGTGTGCAAAGAACGCCCTTTTCCCCCTTCCGTTTTGGAAGGAAATCATCTACTTTTCATGGAAATCAGATCATCTTCCTCCTCCATAGGAACAGGAATCACAACAAGGAAGGTACAATATTCTTTATTGAAAAGACTTAGGCATCGGAGAGGCGACGGGCGCACCATCGCTGTTTTCTTGTTTGTTTTGCAAGTACTTGCTGACAGGTTAATGCTCCGACAATCCAACGACTCAGAAAATTTAGGAGACTACAATATTGAATGAATTTGACAACCTCAATGTTGGAGTTACATAGGCAATGGGAACCTATAGCTTATAATGAAGAATCTGGGCAAACAAAGCAATCACGACACCTGAGCTTATCTAGTGCTACCTAGGTTAGCGTCGATATTCTATTGCCGAGATAAATCCGGATATTCAATGCATCAGATATTCACGTACCATAAATAAAACAACTCGGAATTTTCAACATAAGGTATTTCATGTTTGAAGTGTTCAGCATATTAGTTTATCATTCCATCTGCCACCAATAAAATAATAATAATAATAATAAATAAATAAATCCACATGTTCTACAACAAACATTCATAATCATATACTCAGACATTCGGATTGCTAAAAGGAAAAAAAAAAGTAGCGATGTTAGATTTACGGAAAAGAAAAACAAAGTCCTGAATGTCTGACGAAACAATGTCTACATTTCCTTTGATCCCCTAGAAAGAATTTAAATGTTAAACCTCTAGAACAATGCCCATATTATGCATCGGTTACTGGAAATAACAATAAAATCCCATATCATGCTAAGAACTCACCATATTCAATATTAAGTGTTCACAAACAAGGTTTAGATTATCAAGAAAATAAGTCCAAATGTAAAACAAACAAACAATGTTCAAACCATGCTCAGGTGGCAGTATGTGGCTAAATGCTAACTCAAATCCAAAAACCAATGTGATATGAGCGTATAATACCAATTTCAATACCCAGTGAGTTGAGGCAAACAAAACAAAAAAAAAATGAAGTTTTTGTCGTGACTAATCTATTGCTCTTCCCTATTTCCCCTTCCTTCTTCCAGTTCCCCTTTCTAAGGAAAACGCTCCAAAGTCCCCCTCCAATCCCTAGGAGGATCTCCACTTGAGCTTGCTTCTTGCTTTTCTCTCCTCCTACAGGAAGCCTGGAATCCCGAAAGGCGACCCTCCCCTTTTCATGGCTCCTCCCTCCTTTTCAGGCATCTTCTCTTTCTTTTATATCCTTCCCTCCACTTACCAAATAAGATGGCAACATGCTTCCAAGTGTATGTCTTAGATGAGTCAAGGGAAAGTTAAAATAATAATGATAATAAAAATAAAAGGAAACACTAAAAAGGGGTCTACACATATCCCTCTATTTCCGACGAGGCAGCCCTTATAGCTAACAATCGAATCAATGATTCATGGATGCTACCAATCGCTAATTATTTGAAAAATAGGAATTCTGCAGGGAACCGAAAAATTAGCCACTAGAACAAAAGCTCGAGTAACCATGTATGCATAAATAAATGATGTTTTCTACCTCTGATCATTTTTAGGCCCATACCAAGGATGTGTGCCATCGGACGAGACCAAGAGCATTATTAAGCAAGTACACAGTGGCATTTGCGGCACCCACATTGACGAATGGTCGTTATGTCATAGGATTACGACATGGGGTTTTTACTGGCCGACGATGAAATAGGAATTAGAACAATTCGTCAAAAGTTGTGATACATGTCAAGAGTTTAGCAATGTCATTCATGCCCCGACCAATACGCTCCATTAAGTATCCAATCGATGGCCTTTCTATATGTGGGGAATTAATATCGTCAGACCATTGCCTCAAGCCATTGAGCAAAGAAAGTTCCTTCTCGTTGCAACCGATTATTTCACAAAATGGGTGGAAGCTGAGCCCTACGCGCACATAAAGGTAAGTCACCTACAATAATTTGTTCAACAAAATATAATATGTCGGTTCGGAGTCCCCCATGCTATTGTCTCGGAGAACGAGTCACAATTCATGAGTATGCCTTTTCAATAGTTCTTTGTAGAATTCAGAATCAAAGATATCTACTCCACACCTTGATACTCAATCAAATTGCCACTTGGATACAGACAAAACACTACTCGACTACCTAAAAGAAGATCTTGGCGTTGGTAAAGGAAAGCGAATTAAACGAGCTTCTGTCGCACTTTAGGCCTATTTCACAACACCAAGACAACCTATAGGAGAAACTCCCTACGCCCTAGCCTTCAAGGTCGAGGCTTTGATCCTAGTAGAATTCAGATTGGACGTTTTACACACTAATGATACCATTGAACTCACCCTAGCATTAGATGAGCTCGAGGAAAAGAGAGATAGGGTTGCGGTTTGAATGGCCGAATATCACCTTCGAGCCTCCTGATAGAAAGACAAGCTAATCAAACCGAGGGCTTTCAAGAAGGGTGATGCTTCGTCTTTTAAGTGTCTTTGAGAAATTATTCCCAGCGTAGGAACTAGTGTCGTCGACATTTATAAGTCTGAGTCATTTCCACGAAGTGGTTTCCTAGGTGATCCTTGAGTTGCTTTCCAATGAATGCAATTAAGGTAAAATCCCGGTGGGTTGTGATTGATTGATTTGATATGGAATTGACTTAAATTGTGTAAAACTAGAAGGGCGAATGATAGGATCCTTGGGTTTCGCTACGCCACCAGTACAAGTAAAACCCTCTCGCTCACAATCTCATCTAGGAGCCATTGATGAATGGTGTTTGATCGAGATATAACTAAAAGCTTTTGTAAGACCAAAGAATAATTTAGATATCAAACATACTTAAAGGTTGGTTTGGGCTCTTGGTTGCATTTGAGATCAAGCCCTGATGTGTAGAGAATCTCGTTCACACGTTGTGAAAGTTTTGCCAAACTAAGGTTTTAGAAGAATTTTCACAAGTGTTTAATCTCGCACAAATCCCATTGAAGCACAAAAGAGGGATTGAGGGCTGTTACCTTGAAGGGGGTGAGTTTCCACCATTAGAACCCTATCATGGAGTTTTAGAACTCCATTAAAGCTGAGAATTGATTCATAATTCTTTGGAACACTAATAGTAACATGAATGGAAAAATAACATAGATTACGAGTTGAGATATAAAGCGAGGGAGTCTCTCAATGAACGCAAGTTATCAAAACAGGCGAAAGATTACAATTTGCTTAAAACTCATAATCGGAAGAAAAACTAAGTACTCTACTCTGTAGATACCACAGAAAAAAATAA
The DNA here is from genome assembly GCA_016808115.1 of Tetrastigma voinierianum. Classification (NCBI taxonomy): domain Eukaryota; kingdom Viridiplantae; phylum Streptophyta; class Magnoliopsida; order Vitales; family Vitaceae; genus Tetrastigma; species Tetrastigma voinierianum. Next base: position 259,810 of record JAEQBH010000226.1, on the reverse strand, counting down.
GAAAAACACTCAAAAAGGTTAGAGTCAAAACCACAGAATCAGGAACTCCCTTAATTATGCTAAGGAGTGGGCTTAATGCAATCCTCATTAGTGATCTCAGAGTGGTGATCGAAGGCGAAGGTACCCTTGCATGGGTGAAATTAGCTTTCGAATCCTGCGAAATCGCGTATTGTGCCGAGTACCGGTTAGTGTGGTGGGTACCCGAAAAAATCTTGATGGTACTCAACTGACAGAATGCAGAAGTACCCTTATATTTGATGCCGTTGCCATTGCTCCCTTTGTATGTGGAGTGCGGGTACGGTAAGTGCGATCTGGTACCATTGCCTCCCTACAATTGCTCCTCTTTCTTGTGTACCCAGGGGCCTCGGCAATGAGTACATGTCGACAACGATGATCTACGATTGTTCTCTTGGAACTCCCCAGCGGTGCGTGCCACGGTAGGGTGATCAGGAATCAACAAAATTTTGTATCCTATATTCCTCCCTCTTCTTAGTAGTCAAACTCACTAGCAGTATAGTGAGTCTGGTCGAACACGGGGATGAGTTTTCTTCGTGAATGATTTAAGTGAGTAAAATGAGTAATTTTGTTTGGATTTTAAGTTTTAATTACTTTCAGAGGGAGTTGGTGATTTCTGATTAAAAAATAAAATAAGTAAAGAAAAATTGTAAAATAGAATTCCTTACAGTGTTAGGTCATTGAAGCAGGGGTTCTAGAGAAGACTGAGGTTCTCGAGGTCTTTTCCTACGCGTTGGGAGGATGACATATAGTCATCATCCGGTTCTTCATTAAGCATGGCCCGACCCTAAATAACTATCTTTGAAATATTGGTATTTTCCTCCCATTGATAGTCAGTTGAATAACATCACCTTGATTCACTTTTTCCAACATGCAATAAATGATAACTAATGAATGTCACTATATCTGACTTAATAAGTATACAATGAACCTAAGCTTACCAGAAATGTGACGTTCTGATGAACCAAAAGGGATCGAAACCTAAAATTTGGGAAAATAAGAAATATCTATGGTCGCCTTTCAGCTCGCCATGAATGATAACTAAAGGGTGTCATGGATCTAGCGATAAACATCTAGGAGCAAAAGCTTATCAAATATTGATCATTCAAAGCAACGAGGAGGGATTAAAGCCTCGTTCAGCTGAAACCATAAATGGTAGGAAATACCTCAGTTAAAACATGGAAAAACCCTCGGTTGCCTTCGATTCCACATCCGATGGGCGAGTCCACTCCCGAGGAAAAATGGCTTTAGTAGCTCATCCTCCAGTTGCCATCCCCTCGGAGGATGTTCAGCAACCGAAAGTGAGAAAAGGGGAAGAAAATGGGAGAAAAGGAGCGGGAAAAGCGGAGAGAAGCGGGTTGAAAGCTTTGCCTAAAATTTTTTTGGTTAAGTTCTTTGCGGTGCTTGTCTTGGGGGCCTTATGTGACCCCTTTACAAATTACAAAAAACCAAAGCTAAAGAAAGCTAATACAAGGGACAAATTTGGAAGGCTTAAAGGAACAAAGGCAAAAAGCGAGGCGACGAAGTCAAGTACAAAAGCGATCGCGTGGCGGGATGGTAAATAGTCTTGTGAAGCTGATTTGTAGGTACTCTGGCAATTTCCTTGTCTTTTCCTTCTCCTTCCTTGCTCCTTCACAGTCTCGATCACGTAATCTTGAGTTTGACTCGGGTGCCGTGCTTGGATCGACTCAACAATTTCGGCATAAATCGCATGCGAAAGCGCAAATTGCCACAAAATCACGATCATTAGAATCTGGGACCTTAATGTGTAGGGTGGGTTAATTAGAATGATTAGTATACAAAAGCACTCAAAACCTATAATAAATAGGGTTCAAAATAGCACTACAGGCACTAATCACACCCCAACCTACATTACTAGTCCCTTAGCAATGAAAGAAAGAAAGAAAAGAAAGAGCATACAACGATAACAAAATAATGTTCACAAAAATTATATTTCAAAAAAGGTTGTGAATGAGTAATGCCTAACCTAGTAGAATCTCATCAAGTGGGTAATCAAATAAGCTATCGTGAAAGAATGAATGCCATACAAAATTGAGTATTAAATGAGCCTCCTTCTTGGTGAATCAACGGAACTTCCACCAGAGTGGTATTAAAAGCGCACAAAGCTGCACTCTCCCCCGACTAGCTACTACCGCGACCTAACGTGCTAACCAGCCTAAATAGTCGGGACCCACCTCTTATTCCACAATTCTTTTGCGTTGTGAGATTGCGTGCGAGGAGTCGACCTCACGAAGTCCATGTAACGAGGATCTCTGGAAGTGACCAATAGATTAAGGCTTAGGGCACCAAGTCATAAGGATCTTTCGACCCACTTAACTCTTCGAGGTTTCACCGGACTTCGAATGATTTGGGCCTCCAGCACCTACAACACTGGCCCACCCGTCCACGGTGTAGCGAACCTGAGAGTGGCGACTCAACTTCCCGATGAAGGTTTAGGGCAGGGCTTTAAAGGCTTTCGCCATATACCCCTCGGATAGTGCTCGGAACCCAGAGCTGTGATTCGCGATTTTTTATTCTTTTTCTTCTCTTTCTTTTTTTTTTTTTTTTGGAGAACGCATTGGCCTTCGTTCACGAGGGTCCATAACCTATTAAGGTGATCAACAACACTAGGATAGGTTATTGCAAGGCTTAGGAGGTTCAACGAGTTTTTCAACCTATCATTGAAACCTAATGTGCTCGGTGTGTGGTTGGTTAAAGGTGAAAGAAAAGGTCGAATCAAAGAGTTCAACTTATTATCCACTCGACGGGCATGGAACCAATCTAACATCAATAGAATTGGACAAGTTTCAATTTTTCTGCTTCTTCAGGCTACGTACGACACCTGAAATTTTTGGTTGCAAAATGGGTGAGTACGAAAAAGTAAGTTGTATAGTATATATGACTTTATAGAGAGACTATGACCTTAAACATTACAAATGGGCTTACTCAAAATAATAAAATATGAATCTGGCGACTTCCTTCGGCTAACTCTCCCCCCCGACGAAACATCTCGGTGTAATAAAATGGGATTTCAGTTAGAAATTAGAGAAGGAAGTGTTACCTCCTTGATGAGATGTGATCATTCTTTGGATAGAGAGACCGCAAGCTTTCCATCGACACGCTATTATTTCCAGTTTGAGACTGAATAAACAAGTTAGGAGAAGAAAGAGAGGAAAAAGTGACCGAGTTAGACATTTTGAAAATTACACATTCATAAAATTTAAAAGTGTTCTTTCTGGACATATTTGGATTCTACACTCTCTAAGCTTTCAGCGATCTCAGAACCACAAAAGCGAGATTGGATGAAAAAGTTATGAGCGAAACAAAATTGGAGATTTAAAAGTGGGGCCCCAATAGCGAAAATTTTTCGCTAAGCTAGAAAATAAATAATTAATAAATAAAATAAGCTACTTGAAACCTTTTTTTTTTTTTTTTTTTTTTTTGAAAAACAAAATAAAATAATTAATAAATAAAAATAAAAATAATAAAAATAAAAAACAAATTTTTTTTTTGAGAGACAATTTTATATATATATATATATATATATATATATATATATATATATATATATATTTTAAATTTAAATTTTAAAAAAAAATAAAAATAATATATAAAGAAAAACAAAGCGTTTTTTTTTTTTTATAAAATATAAAAAATAAAAAATAAAAAAATGGAAACCTTTGTGAAATTTTGTTTTTGTCTTGTAGTGGAAGCTACGATTTTTCGTAGGCAGCGAAATTTCATTATCTTTAGCGAAAATTGATTTACGTTGCATTTGTGAAATTTTAAGCTATGGTGAAAATTTCGCTATCATGAAAAATTTTGCTATGCCATGTGAAATTTTCCTGCTCCCATTCTTACGTTCACCTTTACAGTCTTCAGTCGGGTTTCAAAATTTCACGAAAATTGCAAGAGTATGCAGAAAAATTGCTGAAAAATTGCATAAGTGGAAAACAAAAAGATTTGGAACAAAGATTAACATAAAAATTATGGAAAATCTAAGGAGAAAAATTATAGAAATCTAATTAAAATAAAATAAAATAAAATTAAACACAAAAAATTAAACACAAAAAGTGGGGAAAATTTGTGCTCCCCCAGGCTTGATTTTAGGCCTTTGGAGGAATTTGTTGAAGCGGAGTGGAGCTAATGGGAATGCTAAGGTCAGTGCTCAAACTGAACACTTTTAGAACCATCCACTATGCCACATGCGGTATGTCTTGGTGCCATAGTTTTGATGTAGTGGCAAAATTAAATACGGTGGCCACTAATCTCTTGAAATTTTGCCTGACGATGATGGGTGGCATGAGCTTTGGGAGCGAGTCTGGGTTTACTGGTTTCTTAATAGCTGCCCAGTGTGAAGCGATATGTACATTAGTAGGTGCCAGGTGAGTGCTGGCATTGGCAGTGGGGTTCAATTATGTGGGAATTGGTTGAAGGACATGCTTTTGGGGCTCTTCCACTATTTCTTTCCCACTACCCTCCTCAGTTAAAAAGGGAAGGATTTCTTCTTGGTTCTCCCTTAGAAAAACAACATCACACATATCTGAGGATTCAGACAATCCTTCAGATAATTCAATAAAATCCTACATAAGCTCTGGTGTGGGCACATTTGTTGACACTTTAACTTCCTCTTGCCATGGTGTCACTTTGGCACTCTTCCTCTGGATTCTCTTCCCTTGATGAAACACAAACTAATTTGTGAGCTTTGAGATAGATCTTGCGAGTTGTCAGTTGCTCCATTTCACTTTGAAGTCGATAATTCTCTTGTTCGAGGGAGCTCTCTCTTGTGTCGATTTCGATTGCTTTGAGCCGATCCCATCCTTTGCTCCTCTATGAAATTATCCACTAATTTGCTCGAGTTCGGGATGGCTTGTTCACGGGGATAGGGTTGGTGGTTCTTCTTTGCGAAGTGGGGCGTAATATGGAGGTTCGAGGAGGTGCATATTGTGAAGGTCTTGGTTCCCGTAGGAATTTGTGTGATTCCCCCAACTATGGTTGTAAGCTACCATATGGTGAAGTCATCCATTGGTTTTATGGTCCCTCATGGACATGTAAGCTCTAAGGGGTTACTCTCCATTTGGTCTCCTTTATATTGTTCTCTCCCTCTTCCATGTGGTCACAATTCAAACCAGACATTAAATCCACAGTAGAAATAAGGCAACCTGAGACGCACCAAAAAGCAGTCTGCATAATTTTTTTTTTATAAAATGAAAAAAAAAATGATGATGAAATATAAAAATTCACGAAACTTGTGATGAGGATCCTGAGTGTTCATAAGTCATCTTTCACACTTAGGCACCATCCCAAACATGGCGCCATTTGGTCGTGCCACCGATAGGGTAATCCGGAATCAACAAAATTTGTATCCTATATTCCTCCTACTCACAGTAGTCAAGGCTCTTGCCGATGGTAGTCACAGGGTCGGAGACAACGGGGATGAGTTTTCTTTGTCAGATGATTTAAGTGAAGTCGAAAATGGTGAATTTTGTTTGGATTTTAAGGTTTGGTAAAAAACGAGTTGGTGATTTGCGAGATTAAATAAAATAAGTAAAGAAAAATTGTAAAATAGAATTCCTTAGGTGTTAAGGTCATTGAAGTAGGGGTTCTAGGGCAGCGAGGGTTCTCGGGGTCTTTCCTCGCGTTGGGGAGGATGACATATAGTCATCTCCCAAGCTAGGTTCTTCATTAAAGCTATGCTTAGACCCTAAATAACTATCTTTGAAAAATTGGTATTTTCCTCCCATTGATAGTCTGGACAGTGAATAACATCACCTTGATTCACTTTCCAACAGCTAATAAATGATAACTAATAGATATGCTATATCTAACAATAAGAACATACAATGAACCTAAAGCTTACCAAATCAGTAGTTCAGATGACAGAAAGATCAAACTAAAATTTGGGGAAAATAAAAATATCCTTGAATCGCCTTTCAATAACACATAGATGATAACTAACGGTGTCCATGGATACAACGATAAGCATCGAGACGAAAGCTTATCAAATATTGATACGTTGAAAAAACAGCGGAAGGGATTAAAGCCTACGTTCATTGAAACCATAAATGGTAGAAAATACCTCGGGTTAAAACATGGAAAAACCCTCGGTTGCCTTCGATTCCTGTCCCGGTGGCCATCGCTCCTAAGGAAAAATGGCTTCAGCGCTCATCCTCCAGTTGTCATCCTCGGAGGATGTTTAACAGCAGAAAGTGAAGAAAAGAAGAAAATGGGAGAAAAGGAGAAATGGGAAAATTTGGAGAAAAAAGCGAGTGGCTTTGCCCTAAAATTTTTTTTTTGGTTAAGTTCTTTCAACAGTGCTTGTCTTGGGGGCCTTATAGCCAAACCCCTTTACAAATTACAAAAAAAACCAAAGCTAAAAGCTAATACAAGGGACAAATTTGGAAGAAAATAAAAAAGGGAACAAAAGGCAAAAACGGGCAGCAGGAAGTCAAATGCGAACAGTGGCAGTGGCAGGATGGTAAATAGTGCCGCAGGAAGCCAATTTGTAGATTTGCTCTAATTTCCTTGTATTTTCTTCTCTTCTTTCCTTCTAGTCTACGATACGTAATCTTGGATTTATTTCGAATTCTTTGTGCTTGGATCGACTCGATTTCGGCATAAATCGCATGCAAAAGCGCAAAATTTGCCACAAATACGTCGAGTGGAATCCACTCAGGGACCTTAATGTGTAAATTGGGTTAATTAGAATGATTAGTATACAAAAAGCACTCAAAACCTATAATAAATAGGGTTCAAAATAGCACTTTTTGGGCACTAATCAACCACACTGCTACATAAATGTGCACGGGACATCGAACAACGCACACATAAGCCGTGAGAGAAAAATGTCAAAAAAGCACCTATTCTACAAAGGAAAAGCAAAACATGAGTTGAGGAAACTAAAGCCTATATAAATGTCGCACTTTTATGTATCTAACACACCCCCAAACCTACATCTTGCTAGTCCCTAGCAAGAGATTTGATTTCTGTAGCTAGTTATGAGGCTCAGAATTATTGCTTAGGAAGCAGTCAAACATTGCAAGAATCCCAAAGAGTGTTCATGAACTATAGATCACAGAACCTCTGAGTATCACAGCCACTGCCTTATATGAGCACTAACGAGTCCCGAGTGTAATGGAGTGAATTACTAGCGTTACAAATGAATTCTCTATATAAGGGATCCATGAAGCGAAATAAGAACAATGGAAATCACCAAATGGAATGAACCGATGAATTGTAAACATTTTACCATAACCAAGCAAGCAAGCATGCATAGAAGTCAATAAGGAACACCTTACATAACTAAAATCAAAAAGGTCTTTTAGGCTTGTAATGACCATGAAATTTACACAAATAGGGTTTCTGAGAAACGGAAATGGGTGTTGCGACATAATTAGAGATCTCTGATTCCTTAACCTGCAGTGTTCTAACCCAAAATACCGTTACTTGTCATCCTCCTCCTCTCCAGCCGAGGAGAATGCATCTTCATCGACATAGTCGTCCCATTTCGTCGAATCCTTCCAAATCGGGAGGAGGGTCATCTCTGGCGGCGGGCTCTCCTCGTAGGATGTGACTCGAGCTGGAGAGCCTATGATCCAAGTGCTTCCCGGGATCACATTTAAACCATCCTTTGATTCTCGCTCCATCCTCTTTAAAGAGATGTACTCATCGGACCAGGCGCCTTGATGAAGCCCCAGATAGGCCCGGAGGGGATGTGTTTGATTGAGGCCTTGTGGAAGCAGCTCGGATTTTTGCTTCTGTCTTGTTTGTGATGGGCCCCAGCCTAGGAAGAACTCTTTTTTCTCTACTAGAACCCCTTATCCCAAAAACTTCCACTAGATTTGTAACTAGAGGGATCGGGAAGAGGATGTACTTATTTCATAGATTTAGGGACCCCTCAGAAGAAATTCCCTCATTTATACACCATATTACCAAAGCATAGTCGATAATTTTCCAGTCATTACCTCATACGGGAGGCTAGTTTCTTCTAGCAGTAACTTCTCCTTTCCCTTCGGCCCAATCATATTGTGAATGACCTTATTCATCAACGCATACTTAGGCTTTAATTTCCCCGGGATGAACTCCTTGCTCTGGCTTGTGGGTGTACGGGTTGGTGCGTATGATATTTGCAAGCAGTTATCGAACTACGTAATAGCCTTGGTGGAGTAAGGTCGGTCATGTGTGGAAGAGCGAACATAGCAGCGATCCTAGCGATCAGTCGAGGCTGACCATTAAGCGCCACGAAATTGTAGTCTCGGCGGTCATCCACATTCAAATTCTCTCTCGAGTTGGAATAAATTCACGTGATGGATGGCGAGATAGCCTTTTACTTCCTCAGGCAAATTCTTGATTCGACTGAATACTTGATGCGAATAGAGGTGGTAAATGAAATGTTTCAATTTTCATTCCCCGCTCACAATGGAACCCTCACCTTCGGCCCCATGCGGACCCACTGCTTGCTCTGCTTCGGATTAGATGATTTATGACATAGCCTCGATTTCTTCGTCTTCGCTCTCACTTTCTTCCTCCTCTCACGGGTAAGAACCTTTAGCTTTCCTTTTCCCTTTTTCACAGTCTGCGAAGTATCAGCCTTTCATTTTTTTACAGCTCGCTCCATAGAAAAGCTAGTGGCCTTTCCTTTCCCTATGTTCTTCGATCTCGCCATAGATATGGCTAAAATGGCGAATATTGCGATAATAGTCCATACACACACAAAAGTCTCCCAATAACCCATTTCTAGCAATATTGGACTCACCCTTTCTAGATCATTCAAACCCTTCCTCCCTATACGGTAGCGGATGCCCTAACCAGCAGGAGCATAGAACCATGACACAAAGCCTGACACAGTCCATGCAACAAAGTGAAAATTCATTCGGTGCTCTCAAGAAGGCCGAGAAGAACACTTTTACCACCAGTGCAGCACTTTCAAGCTGCCTTTGTGAAGAAGCTGGATGCCTTGGAATTGAGAAGTGATGAAGACCTTTGGAGAAGCCCCATTTGACCTGAGGTTTTCTTTGGTGAGAGGAGATGTGAGGTTAGGGTTTCTCTTATATAGGAGTTGGGGAGGGGGAGGAATATGGGAAGACTGAGGTGGGAGGAAAAGGCTCTTGAAATAGCCGTTAACCCACGAAGTCTTAGGTACCAAAAGTGTATTACTGTTTTTTCTTGGTTGATGCAGGGTACCACTTTGTTCTTTGCCACTTTTTCCTTGATGGAGTAGATACCGGTAAGTGTGGTCATAGGTACCACTTTAAAAATTTCTAGAATTCTCCATTTTGGATTTCCTTTGTGCCTTCGCTTCTTTCCACACTTCACACCCCCTCAGTGACTTGTATTTACGAGATTATGTGTGCACTCCTCGGCACCTTCACACCTACCTTGGAGTCGTCTGTACTCCACGTGATCAAGAATCCTAAGGTTCGAACAGAACTGACAGCTCACGAATCAAAAAGGGTGCAAAGGGTTGACTCAGTATGATTTAGAAGTTTAAAAGAGAAAATATGGCCTAAGATCATCTTTCAATTACGTATGGATGTTCCTTAAAGAATAAGATGCATGTAGTTGACAAGGAATGCTAAAACAATGCATAAGCTGGAGTAATAGCAAGCAAAATAGGCACAGGATAGGAAATCCATGACTTATTCTGGTTATGAATGAGTGATACCGGTCGAGATTGACTCTGCATAATAGAAAGAATTGGGTCAATATGATTTGAAATATGAAAAAGTTTGTGCATACACATTGTTATTGTGTATGTGCGGTGAAATATATGGAGTGCATACATAGTCATGCGGTTGCATCTGACCTGGTCGAGTACCATACCCTGAAAATGAAAATCGAAAAGTTGCATGCATAACCCTGAACACTGGTCAAACTAAATAACATGCACGTAAATGGCTTCGAACTAGTGTACCCACCACCATGAAATAGGCGTTGCCCTCGATACTAGCGATGATACCCCCTGAAGTATAAGAGAGGGTAAAAATCTGGGTACATTAGGGTTGTACTCTCCTTTATTAGAAACAAAATATGATTAAATATGAATGAAGCGTAAAGAAATGTAGAAAATGAAAAACAAAATATATACAAAAGGGCAGATTAGATTACGCTTAAAGGAACATCCTTGGAGCTGATTCACCAGCCTCACTGCTCTCTTAGCTTGGCCAAAGTTCTCCAAATGCTCAAGATCACCATCGACTTTTAAAGATTTTCCTATCATTCTGATTCCTCAATCTCCACTCACGCCATACGGGTGAACTACTCCGATGATGAAAGGTCCAATTCCACCCAGAACGGAGTTTACCCGGAAAGACGTGCAAGTGAGAGTCAGACAAATAGCACTCGCGAGGTTCAAAGGCTCCTCCTTACAATGTTCTTGTCATGGCTTCGAGCCTCCTCTTTGTAGATTCGTGAGCCTCACGATTCACGCAATCCATCAAGCTCGCTCATCCAGAGTCTTTGTTTACCCGCTCTTAGCCAAATCAAAATTAAGAGTTTTAATTGGTCTAATATGCTCTGTGCTTCATTTCCAAGCAGATGACAGCCTTGCCATAAACTGTACTTATAGGAGACATACCAAGAATAGTCTAAAATAAGATTTAGAAATTCAAAGAGCCGACAAGGAAGAGACCAATCCTGCGATTCGGTAACCGTTTTTTCCAAAAATGTGTTTCATCTATTGGCTAATCTCTAAGCACCATTGGTCTGCGGTGGTGTCGTGGAAACTTTCAGGGGTGACTCCATACTTTCTCAACAAATTTTCAAAGGGTCAGATTACAGTGCTGAGCCCACCATCACTAATGATCGCACGCAGGCATTCCAAAGCGAGAAAAATATGTTCTTTCAAAAATTTAAAAACAATCGTGGTCATTAGCTCATCGAATGGCCTCTCCACCCACTCGAAACATAATCAACTGCTAATAAATGTAAGGTACCTACATGAGGGGAAAAGGCCCATGAAGTCTAAACCCCAAGAATAGAAGCATCTCAATGATTAAATATGGTTAGAAACATCATGTTCCTTTAGACCCTCCTAATCATTGCACCGAGCACGTGTTTTGCAAAAATCAAAAGGCCTTTAAAAGTAAGAGTGAATAATAAAAACCGGCTTGTAGGAATTTGTTCGCCGTTTTTCTGGTGGAGAAATCCCCTCCACAAGCTTCAGAGTGACAGAAAGTGAGTACCCCAATTTGATCGTCATTGGATACACACCTTCTCAGCAATTGGTCAGGATAGTACTTAAACAAATATGGGTCATCAAAGTAGTATTTTTTTATGTCCACCAAAAATTTCCTCACGAGAGGTCCTATCGATGGAATTTGTCCTGTCACTAGATAGTTCACTATGTCCGCATACCATGGGCAGTGGACAAGAGCAAAAAGTTGCTCATCAGGGAAAGAGTCGCCTATGGGTAGGCCTTCAGAAGTTGTCTCCGGAACTAACCGAGACGGGTGGTCAGCTACCACATTCTCAACTCCCTTCTTATCCCACGGTCACAATTCGACATAGCAGGAACCCCACCTAGTCAAATTGAGCTTAGTATCCCGCTAGAGATAAGTACTTACTTGGCCGCGTGTCACGCCCTCGATCTCCGGGTCCGACCGGATTGCTGATCCGAACCAAGTCCGGCGCGATACCATCTATACTATCTATATAGTGGGACTCTCATTGACCTGTTCTTTCTCAGAGCTGTACCTGTACCTGTGGGTATACAAATAATTTCTGTAATAACAAAAATTATTTTACATATACAAAGAACTACCACCGGAGTGGTGTCCATCACAATCTATACACATATACACAAGAGTCCCTTTACTTGTACTATTACAAAACTTTAGAGATTATGGAAGCAAATAATGATGAGCGCTTATCTCCTCGAGCCTACTTGCTTCGCCTATCCTTCTGCTCTTCTGGGTGATCTACACCTGATTGAACACCGCGGCTAGTTCTTTACGCTTAGTGGGAACATAAGCATGGACAACCACCAATGGCGACTGTCACAAGCTTATACATATGCATTATATATATCTAAACATATTTCTATAACTTTAATTCCTTATCATCTTATATTCCTATTGCATGTCAATCTTTTTCTATTTCATGTTCTATGTCTTTGACATCTCCTTTATTTATACTTTTTATGTAATCCTATTTCTACTTTACACATTCCTATACTTATCATGCTCTAGTCTATATCTTTTTTCATCTTTCAGCTTTTAAGGATTTATTTTACTCTTCACTTCTCATACTATACTATTGTATACTTTCCCGCTGCTATATGTGTTAATCTCAGACTTTTCATATCCCGTTATCCTACTATTCCTATCAAGACATTTGGTACGCTCTATTCTATCTCCCTCCTATCCTATAATTTTGTGCTTGTATACTTTCTATACTTTTTCTTTTCAGGTATATACTTATTTTCATACCTAAGTTATAATGTACTTTGCTCTTGTAATCAATTATTTTCTCATCGATACAAAGACTATGCTTCTCATATCATATCATATCATATGCTTTTCATATGCATTTCTCTTTGTGTATATTTCCTTTCTTTTATATTCATGTCTCGCAATACCTTAGAAGTGATTCAGAAATAATCGGTACCAAGGTACTTCATCACCCGCACGAGACAAGATCTCATCCGTTAATACTCCGAAGGTATCACACGCACGAGACAAAGGACCTATGTCATATGCTATTTGTAAATTCGAAGGTGGCTCATCACCGCACGGCATGCTGATTTCGGCCTATTGCGGTGACCCTGCGGGCCACCATCCAAACGTGGATTCATACTTCATCACCCAAACTGGGCCTCACATTCTGCTTCATGAATATGCCGCAAAGAATCGTATCTCTCTCCCCATGTGCATGCCTATCTATCCCTCTACCAGTCCTAAGCGCATAATCGCCTTTATTACATTTTCTCAGATATTATTCATAAGCATGAATAACTATTGTTATCATAATTGCTTATGCATATATACTATCATTACTTTACCAGATAATTCTCATATCCGTAGTTTCATTACTAGTTTCCTATATCTATATATTACATATAGTCATACATTCTTTATATCATTTTATACATTTCTATCATGATTTAGCTATTCTTGTATTTTCTATATTCCTATCATGTAGGCTTTACTCATTCACATTTTCATATATGTACTTACTACGGCAAATGTTCTCATTCCTACGCTTGTCACTTTTACTTATCTCCATTGTTCTTATCATTTATGCCTTTCTACCATGTGTCTTTAGCATGTTCCATCTTTATTCATTTCGGTATGTCTATCATATATCTACCATTTTACATATTCCTCGTCATGTCTTTATCTATTCATATACTTTCTATATTTCTATCATGTTCCATCTATATTCGCTCATTATGCCAATCATATGTTCACAACATATAATCTTATATTCATATGTGCCTATCAATTGTGTACTCTCTTTAGACTATCAGATCTTATGACATATCCTATCATATCTTATCATATCTTATGACTTATACCTATCATATCTTTATGACATATCCTATATTAATATCATATTCATGTTTTATAAACATATTTATACATATTGCATTTTCTATATTTTCCTTGTTTCATGCATTATTATATATATCATATACTTAAGTGAAGTATGATGTGTAAGGAAATCACACCTCATTCATATATTCTATTCCTCTATGAATCTATTTTACTTAGAATTGAATCAACTTATCTGATTCTATCCAAAATAAAGTTATGGCATTTTATGCCAACTAGTCATTTTACCGATTAGGACAGTTTGTATTACCTATTTTTCCGGGGTCTTAACTTCATATTTTGAGACACTATGTCCTACTCATTTAAATATAAGGTGCTATGGCTCTATTCCAACTGGAATTCACCCAATTCGGAGCATCAAACTCAAGTTACGTCCAAAACAACCCGGACTTCTCTATGTTCAACACTGAAACCATAATTTGGTTTGCACATGGTCCCACTTCGAGTGGATTTTTGGGCCACTTAGAGTCATAATTTGACGATGTCTATTTCTATATGGATGGTTTTCCTTGAAGTATATTTTAATTGGCCACTTGAATCACCAAATTTGATAGCAAATGAGCAAGCTTAAGCTAGCCAAAATACAAAAACCTGGCCAAAACTCGAAAAATTAATAAAGAGTGTACTGTACACTTTAAAGTTAAAATGACACTTTCTTCAAAGTGTACCGTACAAGTCAACTAAATGCCCTAAAATGTGTGTTTTTCCATTTTTCCATACCTTTGATACTCAAACTAATTCTATACTTCCAAACACACATCTAAACCATTTCCAAGTCATCTTATAATCTCTTTTCTATCCAATTCCTTTAATACTTATCTTTATTCAAAAAACCTATCATGATTTACTCTCAAACCCACTATTATATGGGATCCTAACCCATACATAACCCTAACATATGGATATTAGCTAGGGTTTATTCTAAACCCTAACCAATTACTTGCTCCTCAGCTATGAATCCATCCTCAAAGAGAGGATTTCAGTGTTTCTGTCCATTCATTCTTTACTGCCTTACTTTAAGAATTCCTAGTGTTAGAAGAAATCCTAACAAACCCTAGGTTTTTGGGAACAAACTAATAACCATGCAATTGTATGGAAATAATTCTCAAGCTTTAAGTTCATGTAGTTCCAATACCTTAGCTTCCGATTCGCTTGTTTGATTTCCTCTTCTCCTCTTCTTCTTCTCTCTCTTCTTCTTCCTCTTCTTTCCTCTCTTTCTCTCCCTCTCTCTCTCTCTCTACTCGCTTTCTTCACTTAGGCACCCAAATTTAATCTTTAAATCAATTGTTTAGCCAGCCATGCTCGCCTTCAAATAAAACTCATTTTTTGTTTTTAACTTTTCATAATTGCATTTAAGCCCTTTATTCTCTTCTATTTCTATTCCAACTTTCTCTATTTGCCTTTATTCCCATAACTTATTAAATTTCTATTTTTGCATCCAATCTATTCATCTATGACACTTAAGTCCTCAAGTGGTAAATTACCACTTTACCCTTGGCTCTCGAATTAATTCCGGGTCTCTCGTTTTATTTCCTAAAAATTCCATTTAGCTTATAATATACCCTAAACAAGTCTGAAAACTGTTATGGTATATTTCGGGATGTTACACTGCGTGATCCATGAAAATGGCCACAGGAGGACTCAAGCAACAAGATTCCGAACTTTTCTGGTGTGGAAAAGACTACAACTAAGAACTTTTTCCATAGTCACTGGATTGAGCTAATCTAGAGTCTTGCTGGCATAATAGATCATAAAAGCTTTTTATCTTCCTTGTTTCAATACAAATTTCTATGGCATAATCACTACACATGATCTCAAAGAGAGGTCCCAATTAGGAGACCGCACGATAGAGGTGACACTAACATAGTTTTTCAGTTTATCAAAGGTCGCCTCACATGCCCGTATTCATTCAAAGCAGGATATCCTTGGCAAGCAAATTGTACAAAGGACAAAGCAGGCACTAAAATCTTTTATGAATCTTCTATAAAACCCGCATGACCTAAGAATGACCGTATATCCTCGACACACTTAAAGTGCAGTCGAGACCAACTCCAACTTTTGCTTTATCTACCTCTATTCCTTCTCTCGAGACTATGTGTCCTAACACAATCTCTTGTGTCACCATGAAGTGACACTTCTCCCAATTTAGCACTAACTTTTTCTCCTGACATCTCTCCAGTACCCTCCTTAAATTCTCCAGGCATTCCTCATAAGAATCTCCAAAACAGAGAAATCGGGCCCATGAAAATCTCCAAACGTGGTTCTATCATATCTGTGAATCCCCATCATGCAATCACTGAAGGTTCGTGCATTATATATAATCAAGGGTATTTTCCTAAAGGCAAATGTGCCAAAAGGGCAGTGAACGTGGTTTTCTCTAATCTCTAAGGCTATCTCAATTTGATCAGATCCAAGTACCCATCTAAAATAATATAGAATTCATGCCCCGCAACTCTCTCCAACATTCGATCCATAAAGGTAGGGATGTGATCTTCCAAGGCGCATTGAGTTTCCTATATAGTCTATGCACACCCTCCAACCTCGTGGTGGACCCGGAAAGGGAATTAGCTCATCAGGTTCATTCGCTACCACAAAGGACCCCATATTTCTTAGGAACTACTAAATTGGATCGAATCTACTAAGTTATCTCAACAAGGATGGGGTAAATAACACCTACATCCAGCGCTTTTAAAACTCTTTCATGACTCGGGTTCACTGCCGTTGTGGTTGTCTTTCGTAGGGTTTTAACATTCCCTTCTTCAAAGTGAACTTACGTGTGCAAATCAAGGGACTAATTCCTTACTGTCTCTGAGAATCGGCCCATCCGATGCGCTTTATAAAGTTCTCAATATCTCCAAAATTTTATTTTCTTGATCTGAATCTCTAAAAGAGGAGGATATAATCATTCGGAACGTTTCTTCTACCCCTAACGTGATACTTCGAGATGCGAATTACAGGAGCGCTTTCAACCTGCCTGTGCCAGTTTTCTCCCGTGGGCAGGCAAGACTTCATCCCCGCTGGTGGCAATTTTTCAAACTGGTGCTCACCCATTTGCTTCCCATTTCCTCAATTATGCTCACCATGGAATGCAACTCCACTCCGACGTGGTTAACTCTTCACCAACTCGCTTACTAGACAAGACTTGAGAGGGCCACCATATGAAACATGACTTACATAGTTTCGACAAATATATGCTATCATATTCACTCACAGACGCCCTCATCAACCCCTATCTCCTTGATAACATTGAAGATATTCAGACAATGTCATAAAAGCTACCAAAAGATAACGCTATTAGTCCTCCTCACAAAGGTATGATGGCACTGGGTAGTGGCCAAGAACGGCCTACCGCGAATTCACCGGGAATTGAGGTCCCTTGATTCACCACAGGTTGAGTGTCAAGAACAACAAAATCCATAGGAAAGTAGAACTTGTCTACTTGCACCAATACATCCTTCACTATCCCTCTAGGAATTTTCACGCTACGGTCAGCTAGTTAGAGGGTGATATTAGTCGGTTTTAACTCTCCTAACCCTAGCTCAACATATACCGAGTATGGAAAAAAGTCAACACTCACTCCCAAGCCCACAAGAGCATGTCCCAATTTCAAATTCCCCAGTCTATGGAAATAGTGGGGCTTCGTCCAGATTTTGGAAGTGCTGTTCTCGATCAAGGAGGTGGACTGCCTGGGCCATGAATGCATCCTTGTTGACACCTAATTTTCTTTTTACAGTGCACAAGTCTTTAAAAAACTTGGCATATGACGGAATTTGCTTAATGACATCCAATAAGGGAATGTTCACCTTAACCTGTTTGAACAACTCATAGATTTTTGAGTGATTGTTCACTTTCTCGGGGGGGCCTGAACCTATGAGGGTATGGCTGTGGAGGGACATGGGAGGCTTATTTTTTCTCGGCTTAACATCAACAATATCTGCCTTAGAACACATGAGAGGCTGTTAGACACCTCATAACCCTTTAGTGGTTCATTTTGTACATCTTTTATTGTTTCCTTGGGCTGAATGGTTTTGTCAATTATTTTTCCACTTCTCGAAGAGGGCGCACAAATTTCGCAATATTCCAAAGGTGACATCGTCTCGGACTCGAGACTCCAACACTATTTTGACTATGCAGTTTTAGATGGTCCGAGAAGGAGTTTCCTTTTCGTTGGAAAATTTCCCATAGAAGAGTCAACTTAGTGATTTGGGATCTCACATCATTTAGTATATTAAATTCAAGTGATGGTGGATTGTTGAGTCTGAACAAACCGTGTCACAATGTCCTCTAAACTTCTCTTATGTGGAGGTTGGTAAAGTTGTTGGTTTTGACTCCCTTGAGAAGAGGGGTGGAATCCTTGGTTAGGATTTGCAGGAAATCCTTGAGGACCTTGATTTTGAAATTGAGGGGCTTGATTTGAAAAACTGCTGGGAAGTTCTAGCCTTGCTATTCAAAATGGTTTTGCCTCCTCATTCCTCCAATCCACTCCGTGCTTAATTCCCACCCTGATTATAAGTTTCGTAGTATGGAGAATTAGCGCTTCCTTTTGGTAATTAAGAGCATTAGCTTGTCTATTTGGATTGCTCCTGACTCGAGGAAGATTAGTGGCGCTAATGGTTGAATGAGCAGTAATATCGTGAATGATGCATGATTCTCCATGCCAGGATCCCATAGACATCGCAGGTATCTTGGGTACAATGGTCACTCTATCTACTTTTTCAATTCGATAGCCTCTAACTTCCTAGTTAAATTGGCTATTTTCGCCTGTAGGTCATCATTCTCTCTTAAGTGATGTATTCCTCCTCCTATAGGTGTACTATGCACTTTAGCATTATCTAAGGAGGTATTAGTCTCCCAAGTTCGAGCATTTTCTACTATCGTATCAAAAAATTGCACAGCCTCCCTAGCACTTTTCTCATAGAACTCCCCCGCACACATCATTGGATGTATTGTTTGTTATTCAAGGACAGTCCTTGGTGAAAATATGCAACAATTTGTCCAACATCCAAACCATGGTGGGGAAGAGCGTGGAGGAGGTCCTTATATATTTCCCATACAATAGAAAAAGGTTCACCCAGTTTTTCAGAAAAGTTTTGGATTGCAGATGAGTGCATTAGTACGTGAGGGAGGGAAGAATTTATTCAGGAATTCATTTCGCATGTCTTCCCAAGTAAAAATTGAATTGGGTGCAAGCGAGTGAAACCATATTTTGGCCTTTTCCTTCAGAGAGAATGGGAATAAAACCATACAAATTATATGGAGGGGCGATCCTGTAGAAAGGAAAGCACTGCAAACATCCTCAAAATTTCATGAATGAGAAATTCCTTTAATCGACTCTTTTTCATACACAGGAGAAGGCGAATCATCTCCGACTTGATAAGGAATTGCCAGCCTTTGCTAGGCAAATACATGAGTTTGTTGTGGTTCTTTGAGGTTGTAGAATCTCTCGAAGGGTTCTTTCCCACATTAGGTATGGCGTGGAGCTCGATATTGATTTTGCTGAAAAATTAACATTTCCCCTCTTGCCGCTTGATTGCCGATGCGGCAACACTCATCTCCTTGCTGTGGAGGTTCATGGGGTCTTTGTGGGTCACTGTGCAACCTCGCATTTGGATTAAAGAGAGTTTGCTGATTCCCGAGATGGTCCATTCAGAGGTGTAGGTTCTTTGAAACAAATGATCACGCGTGACTTCTGCTTTGAGGTATAATCTCATAGCCTGTTGCTCGTCACGAGCCCAAACCGACATGCACCAATATTACCCCAACTAGACAGGTATCCACTTATATTATCTACAAAAATAATTAAAAAGAAAAGGTAGAGAACGTACCGGATTTGTAATGCAATTGCAAATTACCACTAGCTCTCTTTGGATCAACTAGAGTGCTCGCCACTCCCTGGCAACGACGCTAAAAATGCTTCGTCTTTTTCGTGTGCTGAAATTATTCCCAATCGTAGGAACTAGTGTCATCAAGCATTATAATAATCGTGGAGTCCACAAGTCATTTCCTACAGGGAGTGGTTTCCGCGATCCTTAGGATTGCTTTCCAAATGAATGTGCGATTAACGAAAATCCGGGGTTGTGATTGATTGATTTATTAACCGATTGACTTAAACTATTGTAAAACTAGAAGGGCGAATGATAGGATCCTTAGGTTTCCGCTCACCACCAACTAGGTAAAACCCACCTCTCACTCACAATCTCATCTAGGAGCCATTGATGAATGGTCTTTGATGGGGGATATAACTTTAAAAGCTTTTGTAAGACAAAGAATAATTTAACGATATCAAACACTTGCTCAGAAGATTGGTTTGGGCTCTTAGTTTGCATTTGAGATCAAGCATAATGTGTACCAAGAATCTCTCATTCACACGTTGTCAAGAAGATGTAAAAACTAAGGTTTTAGAAGAATTTTCACAAGTGTTTAATCTCATACAAATCCCATTGAAGCACAAAAAAGGGATTAAGGGTTGTTACCTTGAAGGGGGTGAGTTTCCACTATTAGATACCTATCATGGAGGTTTAGAACTCCACTAAAGCTGAGAATTGATTCATAATTGTTGAAATACTAATAGTAACGTGAATGGAAAATAACACTCGATTGGTAAGGTTGAGATATAAAAACATAGAGTCTCTCAATGAACACCAAGTTAATAAACAATCGAAGATTACAATTGCTTAAAAACCCATAATCAGAAGAAAAACTAAGTACTCTACTCTATGAAACCCTAGAAAAAAAATAAGAAAACACTCCAAAGGTTAGAGTCAAAACCCTAGAATCCGAACTCCCTTAATTATGCCCTAAAGTAGGCTTAAATATAATCCTCATTAGTGATCTCGAAGTGGTGATCGAAAGACAAGCATGCCCTTGCACCAAGATTGAAATTCTGCTCAAATCCTGTAGAGAGATCGTGATGTTGGCAATTTCAGACTGCTAGTGTGGTACCAAAGATCAAAGTGCAAAGTGGGTAATTCAAAAGCCTTGGGGTACTTGCAGACGATTATATTTCGTGACTGCATTCCATTGCTCCACCGCATGTGGGTACCGGTACCAGTAAGTGTGGTATTAGTACCACTACTCCATAATCGCCCTTCACCAGCACTACCCGGGCCTCCGACACATCAGAATCGACAAATGATGATCTATAGTTGTTCTCTGGAACCAAACCACTATGTAAATGTGCACGGGACATCGAACAACCTGCACACGCATAAAAATGGTAGAAAAGGTCAAAAGCACCTATTCTACACAAAAGGAAAGCAAAACATGAGATGAGGGGCTTAAAACCCTATATAAATGTCGCACTTTTATGTATCCAATAGGTGACTTTGTTCTTCGACGCACTTTTGACGGAGGGAAACTTAAGCCAAATTAGGAAGGTCCTTGCATAATCCTCGATGACGGATCAAAAGACGCTTATAGACTATAGTCTCCTCATGGAAGATCGAACTCGCCCTTAACCCGACTTCTTCATTTTAAAGAAATATTTCTAGTAATCCTTTGCATTGCTTATGTTAAACCCCAATTACCAAGGAAGTTTAATAAAAGATCGTAGAATTTTTCTCCAATCAATAATGTATTTATCTCCAATTATTACCTATGGCAGCAAACCCTCAATGGCCTTAGGCCTCAAACAACCTAAGCCCCATAAAAGGCCCTATTGTCCATGGCAGCTAGACCTCAACGACCCTAGGCCTCAAGCCGCCTAAGTTCTTAAAAGGCCACTTTTCCATGGCACTAACTCGACTTAATTCTATGCCTTGAGCAAATCTTAAGTCCCAAAATGCACTTCACCATGGCATCTAGCCGCTTATGGATCTTGGCATCGAAAGCAACCTACATCTCAAAAAGGCCACTCGCTCATGGTAGTTAGCCCGACAAATCTAGACCTAGGGCAAATCTAAGTCCCAAAAATGCTGTTTGTCATAGCAACAGCCTCTTGACTTAGCCCCTGCTCAAAGTAACCTAAGCCTTAAAAGGCCACTTCATTAATGATACCTATCCTTCGATTTAATTTAGACCTCTAGCACCAAGCTCAGAGAGGTTTCTAGCTCATAATGGGTAGTCTTCATCGGCCCTAGACCTCGCAATTCATCCTTAGCAATTTCCAAAAATTGAAAAGGTAATAAAAACATGGAAAATATTGAATTAAAATAAGAGGATTTCATTCAAAATAACAGCATCCACCAAAGCCCAACTCAACGCTAGGTACGCAATTCAAGAAGGGGACTATGGATGATCCGCCTTAACTGATCCGAACATAACTCCGGGCCTGTAGCCTAACGTCCCTCCTACGGGGTTCTTTGTTAAGCCTCCTACTTCCCCTACTCACCAGCTCTGAACCCTCACACAGAGTCAAGGCATCCTCCCGCAACATGCTCAGCCCACATACTTCTAATACTCGCTCAAACCATCAAGATATAGCTCAGTAACTCTTGGCGTTGTAAGAAGCCTACAACTCCGTGGAAACCCTTGCCTTCTCTACCTCACAAAAAGCGTGTTTCCTCTCCAACTCCGCTTGGTGGATACTATGAAGTTGGGTAATGCTTTTCTCTAGTTCAACTACATCGGCCTTCAGCTTCCTCATTTTCCTGACGTCGATGGCCCAAGCAGAGCGCTCCTTAAGGAGATTAGCCCACTTGAGCCAATCTTTCTCCACCTCCTTCTCCAGATTGGGCACTCGTGATTCTGCCTGCACTTTGCTGCACAACAATCCTGCACCCTCATGCAAAAGAGATAAATGGTTAAACTGGTACTGCCGCCTGTCACAGTATTTGACCATAGAGGCTTCAAACACGCTCATTTGCACAAACCATACAAAATTATAAGTAAAATAAGAAGAGCCCAAATATGTGCATGAAGAGCAGAGAAAGAAACATTTATTGCGGTAACCATCTTGAAGGGACTAGCATTTTTCAATAGCTCCTGTGCTTCCTTCACTGTTTCCTCACCATACACTGCCCCCAACGAGGAAAATACCTCATCGTCTAGACCCTCCAAAGGAAGCTCCTTGAATAGGGAGGGATCGGACAAGAGAGTCTCGAGGGATGGGGACAGCTTTCGAGGCGATGGTGGTTCAAAGGGCGTTTCACTTTCTTCCTTCGATGCATTTGCACTTTCCACAATGACTCTCACTTCTCTCCATGATCCTTATCTTGTCCCTAGGTCGTGATGGAGGCCTACGAGCCTCCGGGGGAGCAGCGAGACTCGGTCCCCACTCCTCAGGAATATTAGAGCTACAGGTCAACTCCGCATCACACAATCGCGCCTCGCTTCAAGCCTCCTCCTTCTATCGTGGCTACAGTATAAGGCTGAATGGGGAGCAAAAGAGGATACATGTTTTCCAACTCATCCCTGTGCACATTTTTCCATCATCGCCTCCTAACCCGAACGAGAAGGGCGAGCATACACTAGCTCTCATTGATGTCCCCTCGACCCCAGCGATCTCGTGAATCCCTATGAACGAACCTTTGAGTTGTCAACGACCTCTCGGATATTCATCAGCGACAACAAAAGCTTAAAGTCCCTCTTTGAGCTCAGGCTGTTAAGAAATCGCAATAGAGGATCAAACCGTGTAGAATCAAGGTCGACCACAAGCTTCCCTCAACTTCGAATACCTACCCGAACATAAATAAAAGCTATCAGGAACCTCAAAGGTACGAACAGGGGATGAACAAACTCTATGTCCCTACATTAGACTTGAGTTAAGATCAGAGTTTAACCCAAGCTCTTGGTGGTTCAAAGGGTCCTTCATACAACCCCAAGCACCGAATAACAATACATTTCCTAAGGTTATTACAGACAGCAATTCTCATTTAGTCATATTAACTTGAAGATCTAGAATAAAATTAGCATTCTCAAAAGTTATGTCGCTTTATTGTGTAAGCATAAAGGACCTCTTCTAAACCTAAGCATATGTCGTACCAGCGATTCAACATGTATACCCTCAGCGTGATTGCGTGATAATATTCATATGTGTGGATATGGTGAAGATGGGTGATAAAAAAAAAGTAATACACAACGATGGTAAAGGGAACCTCAACCCCTCGCTAATGTGGATCTCTGTCCAGTATATGAAATTCATCCTACCCTAATCCTCCTCCGTATAGGCTATAAACCGAGGTCCTTAAACGAAGGGAAACAGAGCATTAGAAGCGAAGGAATATTTCTTCCAAAGCATCGCTCGAAATTTCCCTCATAAGCTCGTTTCATGTTATAACCTCGACGACGTCAACATGGGAAGGAGCACTCTCGGAACCAGATGAGGACATTTCCAGATTGCGAGCAACAACCCAGCAAGAAACTCCAACAGGGCAGGAACCACGAATGGAGACGATTACCCAGAGAAAACAAAAGTAAAGGAAGCGAGAAGACAAGGACATTACTCTCAAGAAAGTGATAAAAGAAATCCCTAAAATAAGATTTGGTGGGATTTTAAGCCCCAAAATTTCATCATTATTGGCAGGATATTCAAAATAGCATTAAAAGCGACGTCCGTACTAAGCGACACACTATCTCTAAGCCTAACCAGATGTTGCCACCTGTATAAACCGGACGCAAGAGATCACAAGTGCAATCATGGCCAAACAATTCACAGATACCAAAACGATATAAGCGTCAATCCAACACTATTATCCTGACGCTAGTGGGGTTGGATAAGTCTAAAACCCATGTCTGTGACACGTGAGCAACCTGTGACACCCGGGAGTAAGCCCCAATCCCGTGATCAGCCCAATACTCACAAAGTACGACATCGAAAGCATACGCCCAAGCGAGGGTGACATCCCTCACATCGTGCATATCAAACATCCCTCACATCAGGCACATTAGGCACCGACCAAGCTTGCCTAAACTGAATTAGACCAGCCAAATTTAACCGTTGCACTTAGTCGCATATGGAAGGGGGAGATGAGGAGCAATCATGGAGTCCATTGACTTGATCCCCGACTACGCACTATATCACAACCAGTCACACACGATTTATATTTCCACTGTAATAGTCATGGCACCTACAAGTAGTATAAAATTGATAGGCCTTTGTAATGAGGGCGTGCGATCTTTTGTAAGAAATCAGAGAGAAATATAAATTCTTTAGAAGTTTTAACCTTTCCAACTATGATTGAAATTGTTTATCTACTGATGAAGAAACTACACTTCATTATGAATAATTATTTAATTATGAAAAATATTATTGAGAAACAATTTTTTTTCCAAGTTAAGGATTGGCTCTCTTGGTTAGGGACGAGTTATTTATCAAGATATCCTTCTTCTACCATTGTTGACTTTTACCATTAGTCCTAGAAAAGATTGAAGATTTGCTTGTAGTGTCACGTAGTAAAGCATGTAGTTCTAATTCAACTCATGTCTTGTGGAGGATCTTATTCACAATTAGGGTGAATTGTGGTGTCTTTATTGCTTTGTATCATATAATTGCAAGTGAGACTTGTCAGTAAATAAGCGTGTGTTCCTAGACACCGTGCCTAGTGTGTTCAAACTTTGATGTGCAATGAGTCCGGGATTCGCTGTGTTCGACTCAATCTTCCATCACTGACTCACCTTCGCCGGCATGTTCGACTCACCTTGAAGTCATTGGGGCAAACTGACTTCTCAGGAAGATAGTCTCGAATCAACACGGCCGTGTAGGACATAAAAATATAAAATGCAAAGAAAATAAAGTCACATACTACGGTTTAGCATCCTACCTACGTTTACAGGATTGTGCCTAAATGCAAGGATTTCCACTTTATTCAATTCAAGGTTTCATAATTAGTCTCTGCGGTGGGTATTTGCGACTTCTCTCTCTACACACACACCCTTCAAAACCTAATCACTCAAATGAACTCATTCACTTCCTCACAAAGATTAGATACCCAATCCTACATTACATTACTAAAAGATAAAGAAATTAAATATCATCTTTCACTGTGGAAAGTAAAGGCTTTAACTACAATACCCTCGTAGAGTATCTACACTCTACACTCCTTCAACACGTCCCACGGATCTTGTTGTTCTTCAAGATCAGCCAGAATATGTACGAGAAACTCAAAGCCTTGAACTTATAGACCCTGAAGTCTCTATGCAAAATGGGATCATTATCCTAATATGACTCGCATCCTACCTTCATTTTCTAAACTTTCTTAAGTTATCCTATGTAAATAAGGAATTTGCAACAAGTATCCTCTTTAGAATAGAATCCTTATTTGGATTTCAATTTTAGTTTGATAGCTAGAAGTTCTGATCTTCCGATTTGATCGCTATCTACTTCCGCTAAATATCATATCAGCCTTTGCACTCTGCCTCCCAAGTTCCTTTAGCCTCCATGCTACCGTAACGACTTTGTCCCAGCCAGCCTATTATGTTCGCATCTCCGAGTCTAGCACGTCCCTACACTTTGGGACAACCATGTCCCACATCATCCCTGCCCTTCTAGGAACTTACCATTATTCCATCAAATTCAAATCCTAGCAGCCATCTGTAGAAGATCGAGAAAAGGTATCGACAACCTTTTTAACCCAATAGGGTCCAACTTCATCCAAGAGAGATTACCTCCCTAGGTGTATTTTCCTAATTTTTAACATTTATCCATAAGATCTAGAGAAGTCCTAGACCTCTTCAATTTCTTCCTTCCAATTATCTTGGGTTCCAAGAGTCAAAAACTTATTTGTGTCCTAAGTCAGTTCTAAACATTGTCTTGACTCACACAAAACTGTTCGAACATAGTCCTATCATAGTCGGGACTGCTACTTGATACCATCCGGGGACTTCATATTTAAACCTTCAGATCTTTATCAAACTTTAACTTCAAAGTAAACATGTTCTTGTGAAGCACTAGGGACGAAGATAATGACAATTCTAAACCCAACAATCTCCCCATTTGGCTCTGCTTTCGGCAAATATTCCTTTTCAAGAATGAATCAAGAAAATGCATTAAAGAAGAGTCAAGTAAGACTTTACACCTTTGATGAAGATACTACCAATCATTCATTCCACGTACCACCTTAGTACAACCTAGCATATAATAGAAGGAAAACAAATTTACCCCCAAAAATCTCCATCTTTCTTTATTCTTCTACTCTTTTTTTTTTTTTTGTTAAAGATCATAACTAAGGGACTAATAGGATCCGCCTAGTCAAGAGACAATCTTTGCTCTTCATACAACACAACAATTGTTCTACTTTCTACTCGTGACTTGCAAATAAGCAAAGACTTATTTTCTTAAAGGCCAGAGTGGCTGCGTTTACAATAGGAGCTCCAAATGCAGTTAAGGATCGGTTTGAACAACATCCTTTTGCAAAGCAATCCTAAGGTCGCTTAGGATCGGGTTAGGGACATCCCTCGTGAATCTCCGAATCTATTGGGCGTTGTTATCCTTAATAACTGAAAAGTAGATCAGGCAATTAAGACTTTTTTAGTTCTTCATGGAAGGCATTGACTTTTTCTCTTTTCTTCTAACTACTTGGGAGTTGGAATTCCACAAACTGTTGCTACTCATGAAGATGTTGTAGCATCTTTTCATGCACCTAGATGGTCCGTTGTCTTCTTACTTGACTGAATGTCTTGCAATTTGTGCCCTTGGTATAACTTGTAACTAATTCTCAACTTACTAGGATGAGGGCCAAGGGTGTCAAACAATCACTATTCCCTTGTGTTGCTCATCAAGGATCCCAAAAATTAAAGATGGGTATCCTAAAATCATCTTGGTGGCGTCTGACTCAGCACGACTCAAGATGTGTTCAAACATCATCTTACCAAGGTAGAACTTTGCCTTGAATATGTTGAGGGACCTTAGCTGGAGCAACTTGTGAAGCATCATCTACACGAGAACGCCTAAGAAAACCCTTCCTCAACTCTTAGCTTCTATCTCATTCCTCATTTTTTTTAAAGAGAGAAAGGCATATAGGCCCATTGAGGATATGAGGGTCTCAAAACATGTTGTAGCCAAGCCCTTGGTGAATATATGTTGCTTATCGCAAGTGCACGGGTCGCACAAGTAATAAAGTGGCTTTTTTCTCTTCAATTTCTACAACTTCATGTTTATTACGGATACAAATTTGTGGATTTTGATGGCTGAAATGTTAGGTTAAGCATTCTATAGGGTTGGTTATCAGATTTGATGATTGGGTTTGTCTAATCTTTAGTTCGTTGGTTTATT
The DNA here is from genome assembly GCA_016808115.1 of Tetrastigma voinierianum. Taxonomy (NCBI): domain Eukaryota; kingdom Viridiplantae; phylum Streptophyta; class Magnoliopsida; order Vitales; family Vitaceae; genus Tetrastigma; species Tetrastigma voinierianum. Next base: position 232,093 of record JAEQBH010000226.1, on the reverse strand, counting down.
TATACTTGATTTGTTGTGTTTGGTGTTAGATACTTGATTATTATGATCTTGGTTAATTAATCAGTGCTGAGAATCGGATCTTCGATCCTTTTACTAGGGTATCCTTGGTAACGCTTGGACTAAGCCCTAAAATCTGGTTTTGAGTCTCTTAAGGCATGAATCAATTAATTGAGATTCGAATTAACTTAGTCAAAGAGGCTTAGGGAATTAGAAATGTCCAGTACTAAGCAGATTTCACTCGAAGAGGACACAAAATGTATTAAGTGAGGATTGCAAGGACATAACTATGACCAATCCGAGCTTAGTCCGGGTAGCTCTATTGCAAGGACATAACTATGACCAATAGAGTTTTTAAGAAAAAATGTTGGAGAAAAGTATAAATTTTTAATGATCAGAAGGACGAATTTGAATAGGGTTACTAAGGAGAAAATACAAGGGGAACACGGAAGTGGGATCCTCAGACTGCATCCCCACTAACTCGTTGTAATTCATTCATCTATGGCCTTATCTAGATGAACTCTAAACATCAATAAAGATAACCAACCCCACCCTTAAGTCGCTTTCTTTGCTTTTATTCACTCATCTAGCCACAATGCATTATGTTTTCGTTTAGTTTAGTTTTTACAACTTTTCTTCAAACCATTGAGTTGCTTAAATAGTGAAAGACTTTAGTAGCCGAGGTACTTAATCCTCACTAAAACTACACTTTCCTCGTGAGATCGGTACTTGGTTTTAAAAGAAAGCCACTATTACTTAGCTACTCAGGTACTTGCGTGTAAGCTACAAGTTTTTGGTGCTGTTGTTGGGGAAGGTACGGTTTGGTGTTTGGATTGATATTTTGGTGAAAAAGAAGTTTGCTACTTTGAGCAAAAATTTCTTCATTTGTGAATATTTCTCTTATTTTTGTTTTTCTTTGTAGTTAGTTTATTCATTTTTGTTTTGGAGATTTGCTTTGTGATTTTAGGTACTTAAATAATCAACCATGTGGAATTTCTATCAATCGACGATCCCTTACGCTCAACAAGCCGCTCTCACCAATCAACTTCAAAGGGAGTCAACACTAGGAGAAATAGCATTTATGCAACCAATACACTCTATTAGTGTCGTTCTCATAGACCAACTCACCCACCAACTTCAAAGGGAGCCAACATTAGAAGAAATAGAATTTATGCTGGGAAAAGCCTCTACTAGTGCTTAAATCTGCCAAGTGTAAAAGCTTGAAAGTAAGAAAGAACCGGAAAAGAGGAACAATGAAATTGAGAAGATAATTCTGGAAAATACTCTTTAGGGAGCTGTGCATAAAGAGTTGTTATGAAAAATAGTGCCTAGTGTGCCCCCGCCAATTGATGAGCATATGTGTGATTGCACTGAAAAGGACGCTTTGGAGAGAAGTCTAACAAGTGTGCTCTATAAAGGGGAGTTGGATGGTGAAAAATTGATTGATCGTAAAAAGGTGGATGAAATCACCTTAGCGATAGAAGAGGTTGAAAAAGCAATGCTTGAGGACAAAATGCTTAAATCATTTGAAGCAATAGCGCTCAAATGTCACATGAGTAGCATATCTCTTCAAGGATGAATGGAAGAAAAGAGCACCATCCACTTAGGAAGGATGAAGGCAAAAATCACAACCCACCTCCTGTTTTCATGAGTCTAGCTAGACTCTAAAAACGGAGCAACTTCTTAGGAGGCAACCCAAGCAAAAATAAGGATTTTATCCATTTATTATTTTAGTTTGTTTTTAGTTTTTTTTAGTTAACTTTATTTTTAGTGTTTATTTGGTTTTTGTTTGTGTTTTTTCATGGCATTAAAGTTGAATCTTTTTGAGGGAGTTTCATCAAGACCCACCTCAACCCGAGCCCAATGATCACACTTGATCATCTAGGGGAGTCCTCTTCTTTAATCTTCATATTTCATACATTGAGGACAATGCATGTTTTAAGTTTGGGGGTATTAAGGGGTGTTCGGTGTCCCTAGGTTTAAATTTTTTCCAATAGCTTCAATTATCCTATTTTTAGTGTTTTCTTTTTACTGCTTGTGTGTTTTGGTTACTTTTAAATGTTTTTAGTTTTTAGGTTTTTTTTTTCTGTTCATTTTTATGTTGTTTTTTGTTTTTGGTTGATCTTGTTTTGGGATTGATGATGATGCCTATGATGAATAAATGATCAAACTTTCTTTCACATGAGGAAAATGAGAGATATTTGAATGTAAAGAATAAGGTTTTGACCTTGTAATTAACTATTTAAGCTAAAGTTTTTATCATTTTGAGCACAAATCATGTATCCTTTTGGTCAATTTTGCTTGGTTTAGAGAAGAATTAGGTGAATATCATTCTAATTGATCTCTAAAGACTCTAGAACTTGTTCAATTATCGCTCAAGGGGAAATTTGAGGCAACACGACAATTAGGAAATGATTTATGTCATCCTTGGACCGGTTGAGCCTTTCTTGCTAACCTTTTCATGCATATAGCCATAGTCACCTAATTTGAGCAATATTAGCCATTTTATTTCTAGAAAAACCAAGAATAAACATCTTAAACATTTCGTGAATACCCTTTAGTCAAAAAACTCATGTTTACCCTAACATGTTACTTTCAATGTTAGATCTTATGAATGCATGTAATGTGAATTGGGAGTTTGGTTAGAGTAAGTATGCTTTGAATGGAAATCAAAGGAGGTTTGGGGTAGAAAAAGGAAGAAAAAAATAGAAAAAGAAAGAAAAAGAAATAATAAAACAAGGAGGAGTAAGTTTGACCTTGTAGCCTTCCTACTTTGAGCAAGTAAGTTCTTAGGGGTGTTCTACACCTAGTATTATAAGGCTAACTGGTATGGAAGTTACTAACCTAAATCTTGCTACATGGGTGTAGGTAGAAAGCTTAAAGGACTTGAACATTGCACTACTCCATGCCTTGTATTCCAGAAAAAAAAAATAAAGCTCTTGGTGTTCTTGTGAAGATGGTGAATATCATGCAAGTTTGGGGGAGCTTTGTGATGAAAAATATGCAGCTGTCGAGTTTGGGGAAGCTTAAAAGATTCAGAATTGTTCTTCTGAATACAATATGCTGGGGATGAACAAATAAACGGAGAAAAAGGAGAATATGCATGTTTAAATCAAGCATAAATTACCTATTTAACTATCCTACCTAAGCCATACATTATGCTATATAAAGACCTAGTTGATCCTAAGTGCTGTGTGTATTGCCTACATTAGTGGAGAGGATATGCCAAATGTTTATGGAGTCTTACATCTACCATGTAAGGATCCCCATTCCACTCAAGCTCATCTAATTCCATCCGAATTGCAATTGGCTAGAGGGGAAAGACTACACACAAGCACTTGAAAACTTTGGTTTAGATTGTTCAACTTATGATCAATCTATTATTTTTGAAAAAGGCTATCTCAAAGTTTTTTTTGTGTTGTATGAAGGTATGACCCTAGAGGCAATTTATCATTCGTTATCTCAATTTCATGCTCAACATGTTTGTTAGTTTTGAATAAGGAAAAGGGGTTGTTTCTTTGCTTGAGGACAAGCAAAATGTTAAGTTTGGGGGTGTTTGATAGGTGTAAATCGTGTTAGCATTTTTAGTATGATTTTCATGTGTTTTGTGCAACTAAATGCTAAATCCACACCATTATCTCTTATGAAAGCTCTAATCCTCCATTTGCTTATGTTTTGCAGGTTTAGAAGGAAAATCAAGCAAAGTGATGGATGAAGTCAAGTTTAAAATGAAGTTATCATCGGTTATTACCTAACCTCGTCTGCCATGGCAAAGGTTACCGCTTCTCCATGGCGTAAGAGGTTTGCCAAGTGGAAAGGATATGGCTCGTTGCTGGGAAGAGTAAGTTTTGAAGACTAACCTCGTTCGCAAGATTTAAGATGTTGCTCACCGTAGTGAAGGACTACGGCCGGAGTAATTAAATATTTCCATTTTTAGCCAACTTTGGCCCATTTTCCAAGACCTATAAATACTAGAATTGTTCTAAAGATTAAGGTTCAAAATTTGAGATAGGGAGGCTCTCCTAGGGCTTCCCTCCTTTGAGCTTATTCGATTTTCTTCTAGGTTAGGATTCCGTGAGATTTGTCTTAGGTTATACTTGTGAATTCTCTCTCATCTGTAATCGAATATCGCTAGAAGAACAACCTTATGTATGTGACTTCGCCAGAGCCTGGGATCAGTAATTTTCACCTAACTCTATTCAGATATCTATCTCTTCTCATTCTTCACTCACGCCTTATGTTCGAGACAACATGAATTTGTGGGTTTTGATGGTTGAAATGTTAGGTTAAGCATTCTATAGGGTTGGTTATTAGATTTGATGATTGGGTTTGTCTGATCTTTAGTTGGTTGGTTGATATATACTTGATTTGTTGTGTTTGGACTTAGATACTTGGATTATTATGATCTTGGTTATCAGAGAACTTATAGACCCATTGAGGATTTGAGGGTCTCAAAACATGTTGAAGTTAAGCCCTTGGTGAATATACCGATTGAGTTTTGGTTGATATATACTTTGTATCGATGATCTTGTCTCTCAACCAGCTTCTAATATAGCGGTGATGGATGTCTATATGCTTAGTTCTCGATTGTTGGACAGGATTCTTCGAGATATTGATTACACTGAGGTTGTTACATTAGAGAGTTAGGACTTCCTTAAGGACGACAAAGTTTTAAGCATATTTTTCTTCCAACTTAAAATTTACACCGCCGGCTATGTACTCGCTTCGCTGTGGTGAGTACACACAAGAGGTTTTACCAACTAAGACACATTTTTTAAGAACCAAAGAAAAAAAAAACCTCTAAATGTGCTCTTTCTATTTTTTGAGTTTCTAGCCCAATCAAGATCACACACACAATTGAAGCTAATCAGGGTATCATGTGAGTACCAAATCTCTCAAATTCAGTCAGACTATCTCACATTTAATGATCTCCTTGGCGACTAGAATATGACTTTCTTTGGGACATGCTTGATACCTTACACAAACTCCCACACTATAGAGGGCATGACCAACACCATTACCAGCTTCATCTCGGGTAATCTTTTCATGGATCTCGATAAGAGTGCTTCTATGCTTTGTCGTATCAAGTTTGAACTTACTACCTAAGTTCTTTACATATTTGACTTGAGAGACAAAGGTGTTGGAGTTGGTTTACCATACTTGAAGTCCAAGAAAGTATGTTAGTTCACCAACCAAACTCATTTCAAACTCTATGGCTCATGTTCCTTCACGAACTCACTCACTGCATTCCGAGACGTGGATCCAAACATCATGTCTGTCTCTCATAAATCTTGCACTACCATTTCGGCTGCTTCCTTCCGATGAAAAAGAACGTGATCTCGCTTCTCCCTCGAGTGTATCCCTTCTTAAGAGTAAAAGCTCTATGACTTTCATACCAAACCTTTAGGAGCTTGTTTCAACCCATAAAGAGCCTTTTCAGCCTCAGAAATACAGGTCAAGATGAAGCGGGGTCCTTAAAACCCTTAGGTCAGGCCATGACACTCTTTTCATTCAGTTCTCAAGAATGCATTCTTCATGTTCATCTAATAGATTTAGACAAAGGTATAGTCTGACGCCAATCTTGCCTTTCGGGAATCAAGTGAGCAAGATTTTTGGTTCTTTAATATTAACTCCTGCATTATTGCAGAATCGTAGCCGGGTCCTCTTCGCATGACATTGAATCCGTAACTCATCATTTAGTGTCTCTTTATAGTTTTTGGACTTGCTGGTGGAGGCATGGCTGGAAAGGTTAATCATTTCTCTATGATTTATCTTGGGAATTCCTTGAGTTAGAACACTCCCATCTGGATCACCAATAACATCAAAGGCAGAATGATTCTTTTGAATCTTTATGAAGGGCTCACGAGTTTGATTGCCAAACTGTCTTCTAGAGTCCTATTCATTCATATGTCGGCTCGCTCTCGCTTATAATTCAAACTTCCTGAGATTGGAGATTTCTCTTTGTCCCCTTTCAAGTTATTTAAATATAGTAAAGATCACCAAAATCAGTGAAATGTTTTGGGCCATTGCTACCTTTCTATCTCATAAGGAGTTATAAGAGTTCCGCGTCGTAGATAAACCCGATTTAGGATGTAGCATGTCATATTTATGACTTCTGCATAGATGTACCTTTTTCCAACAATGTTTTCCAAATGCATGTGTCCCATTAGGTCCATGTGGAGAAGTTCCAACACTCTAGTTGTAGAGGTCAATTGGGACTTTGTGTTGTTTCCATAACTGAAATGGTTTGCACATCCTTTCAGGTACATTCTTCATATAAGGGATTCCATCATTTTCTTCATCACTCCCATGGAGAGTCCTAGCATTATGAGGAACTTGAAAGCAAGGATCTAGACTGGTTTGAGCATCCGCTGAGACTTTATTCGAACTTCCTACTACCCGTTGTTATGTTTTTCAAGTGGGTTATGAGTGCAATTGTTAACTTATGTGTTCTTCCCCTTCCTTGCTTCCTTCATGGATTACTTTCAAAGTGCACCAAGCTTCCTTTGCCGATTTAAAAGATCAATTGTGGCTGTCGCCTGAATCCACACCATATTTGATAAAGACGAGAGCCATCCATCTGTTAGTTTTGATCTGCTTTTCACTCAGTCCACTCCGACCTAGTATTGACCACGATTTTCTCCCATCATCATCTATCTTGGTCGAGGACACCATCCCCTGCTAATATTGATCTCCATATTCTCATATCAAGAGATTTAAGGAAGACACAGATCCGAACTTTTCAATCTCCATAGTTCGTCCCATCAAGTAGGAGGATGAATTGGAGATCCACTTTCTTTCATCAAATTCACACACAAATCGTTAGAGCAAACACGGATCTCACTCAGTAACTTAGAGTGACCCACTCTGATACCAATTGTCAGAAAATGAGTATGTGTTCCTAAACACCATCCTCGGTGTGTTCGGACTATGATGTGCAGTGAGTCTGGACTTTGCTTGGCATGTTCGAACTCAGTTCCCTGAAGTTAGGACTTTGTTCATATTCAGACTTTGTGGGGGCAATCCAAACTCTAGTGTGCAGGACAGATAAATAAATAAATAAATATATATATGTATATATATATGTATATATATATGTATATATATGTAGTAAAATAAAAGTGCACACACTCTTTTACGTGGTTCAACAACCTACTTACATCCACAGGGCTGTGCCTAGGGTTTAAAATTTCGGATATATTGGTCAATATATCGGATATCAATGAGATTTGAAGTGATATCAACCATCAATAATCTGCTGACTTACTCGGTGTTCTTGTAATGATTTGACAATATATCGGTTAAACCCAAATATCATTGAAATGTCGGGTCTGTGGGCACATACGCTAGAAGGATGAAGGGCAAAGAATTTTTTTCTATGAAATATTGTCACATCAAGATATATTTATTTATCATAGATATATCGTGATATATCGAAGATATATCATATATATATCCATAATTCAAACGCCAGATTTTCCTATAGATGATCTAATGGCCCATATTGAAAACTGTTTCTGAAAATTTACAACGACTATTTTGATTGATCCAATGGCTAAATTCAATATGTTTTCATCCAACTACCACCCATTTCACTTTAAATTTTGAATGCCTAACCGCTGATTTATAATCCAATAATAAATTTCAAATCCACTATCCAACAGATTATGGATTTATCCCAACAGTTTAAAGAAGATCTAACTGTTAGATTTGCACCAAAATTAAATTACAAAGATTGTGGGTACAAGTTAAGACATTTATGCATGACATGTTCGATCCTATAATCAATATCATCGGAACACTACGTCCTAGTATGAGAATTGTCTTCACCAAGATGGGATCCCTTCTTCATTTTGGTTTTAAAAGCTCATTGCAATGTAATCTTAATGTGTATATTTGATTACATCATTTTTACATTTTTACAAAGATTTTCATGAATTTCAAAGAGATTTTAGCACTTCCGATATATCGGTGCCTATGTAAAATATCCACTATATGAACAGAAATCCGGGGTACCGATATATCTGTCGAAACCGATATTTCTAACCTTGGTTGTGCCTAGATGCAAGGATTTCCACTAATTTGATTCAAAGTTTACAATTAGTCTTATGTGGTATGAGATTCTCTCTCTACACACCACACACCTCTTAAAAACCTAATACTTATAGGAATTCGCACGAACTCCTTCCATTCCCTTTCTCTACGTAATCTACACCTAACTTCATGATTACACTAATAAAATATGAAGAAATTGAAGAACATCGTCTTTCACCGGAGGTGAATGTGCAATACCTCAGAGAGTATTTGTAGTCCGCACTCCTTCAATACATCCTGATGAATCTCGTTCTTCTTCAAGATCAGTTGTAGAATCTGTGATGAGCAACTTCCAAAGCCTTGAATTTATAGCCCTTGGAAGTCTTGATAAGGCTAGAACATTATCTTAATAAGACTCCAACCGCTCCTTTTATTTTCCTCGTATTTCCCTTGCTATCCTAACTAAGATAAGGAAATCTTACAATTTCAAGTATCTTCTTTAGAATAGAATCCTTACTTGATTCCAATTCTAGTTTGATAGCTTAGAAGTCTAGATCTTCTTCATTTGATCATTATCTACTTGCCAAATATCATATCGTTTCCTTGGTTACTTACTCCCTAAGTTTCTTAGTCTCCGTTTATTAGAAACCAACTTTCGTCCACGTCGCTCTACTATGTTCGAACTCTTCGATTCTAACACATCCCTACACTGTGGGGCAGCCATGTCCGGACATCATCCTAGTTCTTCTAGGGGCTTCACGATTATTCCATCAAATCTTCATCAAATTCAAACTAAGAACTCATCTTCTATAAGATCGAGACGGTTATTGACAATCCTAAACCCAATAGGTTCCATCTTCATCCAAGAGATTATCTCCCAAGGGAGCTTAACCCTTAACATTATTCACAAGATCCATAGTCCCAGGCCCCTTCAATTCCTTCTTTCCTTCCAGTTATTTTAGGTTCCAAGAGCTCTAACTATTCTTCCAGTCCTGTCGACCTAAACATGTAAAATAACGTTTTTTTTTTTTTTTTTTTTTTATTTTTCTGCCCTCTTTTTCGTGCCTCTTCCTGACTCTTACGATCACTTAACATACCATCATAGTCAAGACTACTTCTTGATACCATCCAAGGACTTCATATTTAAACCTTCAAATCTTTATCAAGCTTTAACTTCAAGTAAACATCTTATGAAGCACTAAGAACGAAAATAATGCAAATTCTAAAACCAACAAGACTTTTAAAGGCGGCTACTAGTTTTACAATAAACTTGTATTGTTCATATGAAATTAAGTGTTTTAGTTAGATTAGGTAGATTATATTAACTCTTACTTGAAATAACTTTGAGATTGATGTTTACATCACTAGTTCGGAGATAATCCATTTTTGTTCATTTAGGGGTCGTGAACATGTAAGGATGTCAAATTTACTTATACAATTACATGAACCTTATGAGCTGAAGTGATTCATAAGGCAAAGGAAATTTATATTATTAATAGTTTATGATTATATTTTCTTCATCCTCAAAAAAAAAATATGAAATTAATTCAAAATATTTAATCAAACAATACTCTGGATATTTGTTATAATATGAGCATATTCCAAACAATTGACAAAGAACAAATATCCTTCCAAGAACTTTTCTTGGATAGTTTTCATTAATTTGAAGCTCATTTGAATAATACAAGCTATAATCACTAACATCTAAAAAAATAATACTAGAATTCATTGCATCTAATTATATTATGTTATAAGAAAGGCTATCCTTTCTTGGTTATATGACATATCATTCCCCCAATTATGCTGAAAGATGAAAAGTTTTTAATTCATTCTAATAATCTTTAATGCTTTATTAATGTGATGTGACGTAGGTTGTATTTAAAATACAGCACACAAATTTCAGTTTCTAAGTTTACTTATTTTCATCAAAAAATAATAATAATAATAATTTAACTTTATTTCTAAAAAAAAATAGAAAAAAAGAAAGAAGAGAAACTATATATATTAGATAATTTTATCAAACCCATATTTAAATTTGTTGAAATTAACATTCAACAAAGTTTTGCTCAAATAATCAATCATATCTAATTCTTGTAATAGGCCGTCAATGCTGCTTATACACATAGCGTTAGCAGGTCCTGAGTTTGAGTCATAATAGAGTCATTTCATTATATTATAATTAAAGTTGTTTACTATAAATTTTTTCCTTGCAATGAAAACTTATGTCATTGCAAATGACTTTTACAATATTTTTATTATTTTATCAATTAATAAATGTAATTCAAATAAAAAATTAATACATTAAATATTGTAACATTTTTCCATATTTTATTACTAAATTTGTTGGTAACATTAGGCAATCGTATAAAATAAAAATAAAAAAAAATTTGCTGGTAAGGTAAATATTAATTTTGCCATAGTCCTTTACAATTAAAATATATAAATAATATAAAATGTTTATTCCTATAGTTCTAATATGAATTATTTTCATAATCTTAATACAACAAAATATAAAAAATAATACATTCTCGCGTAGTTTTAAGCTCTAAAATTAAGCTTCAGTCATATAAATTCTGACAAAGATCCCACAAACTAATAATAATTGTTAGAATTTGCTTTATGAAGCTTTTGGGAATCATTAAGAAAGCTAGAAATTGCAGCCTGTACAACTTAATACTGACATTATAAATAGAATCTTTATACATAGTTCATTAACATTATCCTGTGGGATAATGTAAATAACATTTATATCAAGAATAATACTAAATAACTAAAACATAATCGAAATTAAAAAATCCAATGTAAATTTATTTTTAGAAGAAGAAATTTATTCCATTAATTTTTCCCGGTTATTAAAAATTGAACGGGTTAAACATGTGGACAGCTGTGCTTTGGGCTCAAGATGTTCAGCCCCAATCTCAGGTAGGTGGGCCATCCTTCTATTTTCAATCAAATCATGTCAAAAGCAAGATTCACACATGGGAGAAAGGACCCATGTGCCAATCATTCACAGAGCAATATAAATTCTTCAATCTAAGAGCAAGAACAGGGGATATACACTTGGTTGGTCTAGCAGGGTTGCCTTTGCCCTGGAGTACGCGCCTGCTAAATCCCAGAAATGGTCTCATCGGGTAGTGGGAAATTTTCTCAAGCGTTCCCCCTGATTCTCTCAAGTTTCGAACACTCCGTTGTTGTAAGTTTTTCTCATGTTTCTGTTTCGTCTTCATTTGTCTCTGATAAAATTATTCCTTTAAGGCAGGCATATATTTTCACTAGGTCATTTTTCCTTGAGCATTTCCTCTAGGCAAACGGCCGAAATATTGATATTTTTATCTAACCTTTTATTTTTGCTAGATCATTTATGATATAACTGTAAATTCAGATTAATGATCGTGCCCTCCAAGAAATGTAGTGTTGTTTTAAAGGGGAACGGACTTCTAATATGTTGTTTCAGATCGAAGTAACCATGTATTCTTGTTGTCTTTTTTGTTTCACATGATCTGTAGTTTGGAAATCCAGATGAATTGTTTGCGCTTTGTTATTCCATGTCTTCTTTCCGGTTGGGAATTCCATTTGGCGCTTGATTTACTGGTCCAAAATTGTTAATTTGTGATTATTGAAACAAATAACATTTTTTATCATTTTATTTAATTGAGCAATAAAATTTGCATCTGGGTAAATACTTTGTAGTGAGCTCTCTGAGGTGAATAAACTGAGGAGCGGCTCATTGTTTCTAATAATAGATTGTTATAAATAAATTTTGGTCTCCTCAGTACCCATTTAATTTATTTTTGGTGTTCAAGCCAACCATGAACCTGTCAGACTTTATATAGTCCCATTTTTCTACCATAATTGAAGGATGAGTGTTCTGATAGGCATTTTTGTTTTGTTTTTTTTTTCATTCCCTCCATCTCGGGGAATTTAAACATGGAACCTCCCATAAACCCACCGCAAATAATAAGCCACATCATGTTATCCGGAAGACTGTGTACAGAAAAGAAAAGAGGGAGATTAGTGATGAGAAGTCCCTCCAAGTTGAGTAAGGCACTACACAGCAAGTGGAGCTGGCGTTTTGCTATTGAAAGGGAATTTCTTTGATAAAAGTCATTAGCAGTAAATTTGGCATGGTTTGAGGGGGCTGGAAGCACTGGACAGATAACAAAGAGGTTTGCAAGTTTGCAGCTATGGTTAGCTGAGTGAACAACAACTCCCTTCAGAGTCTTCTGATCTTTCTCCAGCCGGGAAACTGGCAGAGGGCATCAGGTGCCATTTCCTGGTGCTGGAGGGGCATGCAGTCTCTGCACATCCCTGTCCCACCTTCTTAATCCATGCTCATAGAGATGCTGTATGAAGATGTGGATACTATGAGTGTGGAGGGCTTGTTCCGTATCTTTTATGGTTCCTCAATGATTTGAGAGATGGAAATAGAAATGGCGTTCTTTTCCTCATTCTTCCAGTCTGAACAAGACCCAACCTCCTTCATAGATATGTTCCTTGAGGTAAGGATCTGTGGTGCTATGGTCTTTGTGGTTTTCCATGTACAGATTGCAGGTTTCCCCCACACACTCCTCTCCCACTTGAAGCCTGCCACTCACGGTTTTAAAAACTTGATCCGGCAGTGAAATCTGGTGAAAAGTTATTCGGTCTCCACTGTACTCACCCACAAATTCATCTTAACTATGACGTGCCGGCAATGAGAGGATGATTTGATATTTGGTTGAAACATGGGCCACTCTTAGTACTAAATGAGGAAGCAAAAAACTGGGCATTGGCCTGATTATGTACCTGATTTACTGACCTTTACATAATTGATTGTTAATTATTCTGAACTTGGTGTCATTAAAAAAAACAATATATGAGGAGAGATATGAGAGATATATATATATATGATAGTGGTATATATATATATATATTTTGAACGAAAACATACTTCAAAATCAGTGAAATTATTGATGCAAATATATAACAGAGCAGATAGTAATATCACACCATCCTTAATTAAAAGCACTTGATAGCAGTAGTTAAATTTGTCCTCAACCACAGGTGATCCAAGGCTCCAACCCTCACTGCAACCTTTTTAACTGGGTTCTTTTATATGGGGTCAACTAACTTCTTCTCATCCTCACATCTAGTCCTTAAAGGAAAAGGAGTGCTCATGCAACCTTGCATTCTCACTTACTTAAAGATTAGTACCACTTCTTGGTATAAAACGCGTTTCATGAATCAACACTGTGGGCCTGTAATATATAATTATGTCTGATTTCTCTTTGAAGTGACAATAGTAGGTCCACACCTCACATAAACCCATTCTTGTCGATCCACTTAGTCATCAATCAATCAGCCCAGTGATTCAGCTACCATTCGATGAGATGGACGGCTTTGTCAGATGAATCAAAACCGGAAAGGACTGTTTTCTACGGTATCAACTGCCTCTGATCAATCATCCCACCAAATGGCAACATTTGTTATGAATGTTATCCATGGTTTTTCGTCGGAAGCCTTTCGTGTGGTAATGATTTTAGACTGAATAACCGTGGTATAAATCCGCTTCGAATAGTGCTTCTATGAGTATAAAGAAAGCGAAGAGAGGATATGAGGCATATCATAAGCCTTTGGCTTCTAGGCTAGTCAGGCCACAAACCAGTTTTTTGTTAATTAACTGCAAGCTTCTTTACAATATTCAATAGGGCAAAAGTGCTAAAATTTGGTTGGGAGTCCCTCTGCCTATTCGATTTTTATACTGAAAGAATAAGGTAAGGAGAATGAAGCCTTTTCTCTTCAGGATGAGCTCATGTTTATTAATTTATATTTTGAGCAAAGCAAACCTTCCAGTATGGAGACATTCTTTTGATTTGTGATCAGCTGGCAAAGTGTGAGTTAGCCAAGTGTATGTATGGGCTGTGGTTTTGTTGTTTCTGCCTCTTTTGTACTCCTACTTTATTCCTCTATAACTCTAGTGATGTGATCTGCCATAGCTCCTGTTCCTCCTTTTTAATTATCATATTGCTTTTTGCCAATTATATCAATAATAATATATGATTATTGATAAGAATTTTTCTAGTCTCTATTATGATATATGTCTTTGAAACTTTAGGTTTTGTAAAAATGTAAGAATGATCACTCACCTCAGAAGTTCGAATTTTCCACTGCCTATGATATATTGATGATTGTTTTGATGGTTGGGAGGAGAAGTTAACCAAATGGTGAAATGGATCTCACCCCTAACTTGCTGCTGTGTTCACTTGCTACATTGAGATGTTACTAATGTACTAATCATTAGCTTCTCTTGGATCTCTGCTCTTTCTTCCAGAGAGCGCCTTAAAGAATGTGGATGCATGAAGGAGTTATTATGATACTGTATGCTGATTCTGTTGTGACTTTAAATAATAATGCCCTAATATTTGGCTTACAACTTTAGAACAAGGATTAAGGAGCTCAGACATGGGCTTGAGAAACTTTCTGAAGGCTTACTTGTCTGATCTTTCAGCATGGGGAGAATGATTTGGGAACTGAAACTGGAGGATTTTTAAAGGGCAGATTAGGCCAAACACTAGAAGCTGGGTTGCTGGATCCAAAAAATGCAAGGAAGGTAAATTATTCTTATCACCGCATTTCTCACTAAAAGGCCAGTTGGCTACCACCTCTTATTGGCTCATGGTGTAACCTAGTTATTCTTCAAGATCCCATATGGAGGCCTTAAGATGCACAGTAGCGATTCTCATTTTTTCTTTCTTTCCGTTTTTCTCTGCTTTTATCTATTTCCTTTGGGGACCAACCGAACACCTCCTGGTTTGGAGGTTCTGCTCTTGAATTCACCAAAATCCTTAATTGAGAGAATTATAAGGGTTACCACCATATTAACCATCTCTTTCTACCCTTATTCCACTCTGCTTGGAGGGTGATTTCCTTCTCCTCCATAAGCATTCTCTTGATGATGGCTTTCATATCTAACTTCAGTTTTTTCAAATGAAATTCATTCTATATGTCCTATTTTACTAGCGTGGTCACGTGATTTCCTTTTCTTTAGGTTATTATTTATATTGGAGCTTTTTAATTAATCATGAATAACTGGTGAATTTATTTTGAAATATTTTAACTAAATCTTTTTTCATTTCATCTTTGTTGTCATCTTGATTTTTTTACTAGAAAATGGTGCCTCTATTTGGTACTTAGCTGACATGTGTTAGTTTTAATTATATCTTCAAGTAATAACACAAAATTATTTGTGAAGAAGCCTTACTGCTTTAAAAGTTTGCTTTGTTGACATTTTAGCCTTATGGATAAATGTTTATTTCATTCTTTCTTTCTTCTCATTCATTTTTCGGCCTTAAAGAAGAAAAGGAGCTTTTTTCTCATAAAGCCTTACATGAATCTTGTGATTTAAACCATTTCTTCTTTGAAATTTATCATTTCACTACCAAAAGACCAACGTTGCCAGTTTTTTCCTTTCCTTCCAAAGAATACGTCTGATAGGCCTTCTGAAGTAGCTGGGAACGTTGTATATTGAGCAAAGGCTGCTGCTTTTGTCTCTAAGTATGAAACCCAACCAGTATGAACAATTGAGAATTATTTCTTTTGTGTGGAGATGAACTAATGGAATATATTTTTTTTTTTTTACATATATATGATGGTAATTCAGAAACTTCAATTTCTCATATTAGTACTAGAATGATTTAACTTAGTGGTTGGATGGAAGATTAATCAGATAATAATCAATGGTCATTTGTCAGATCTGTTGCACTCAGTGATTTAAATGGATTGAAAGATGTAATTTTAATATCTAAACTACTTTTCAGGTGGTTGAGATGTGACACCATACATTTTAGTTATTGATTAGGATTCACTGCTGTGTTTGTCCTTTTTGATGTGTAAACTTATGATTTTGTGGTTAGAATTGATATCCATTTCTTACAAATACACAGCTTTTCAATCTTTATTATTAGCAATTATGACAGATGGGCAGAAATAAATAAAAATCAAGATGTTTTTGTATCTTCATAAATATACGCATTTTAGTTTCTTGATCTATGCGATTGAAGATATTCATTATATTTTTTTTCTGTAGGGCCTAGCTTGAAAATATCAAACTTGTGCTGCCTAAGGTGACTTATACCATTTCTGCAGGATCTTGAGTATGGCAGGTAGAAACCGTATGCCGCGTAATCCTGAAGGTTTTCGAGGTTTTCATGATGCCCCTCCCCATCCTGATGGTTTCCGAGGTTTTCGTGATGGCCTCCCGCCTATTATGAAACCAGATCAGGACTCCTTCCTCACCCCTGAGTGCTGGAGGAGGAGCTTGAACTTCAACATAGAGAAATCCAGAGGATTGTCACTGAGAATCGGCTTGTGATTGATGAAAATACGATGCTTCAGAGTGAATTGGCAGCTGCAAAAGATGAGATTAACAGATTTGGTCAAATCATTCCGAAACTCCGTGCTGACAAAGAGGTACAGGCCAGGGAGTTGATTGAGAGAGGATTGAAGCTAGAAGCTGATCTCCGTGCTGCAGAGCCTCTAAGGACCGAGGTTATTCAATTAAGAGCTGAAGCCCATAAATTAAATGCTTCACGTCAAGATATTTCTGTACAAGTTCAGGGTCTCACACAGGATGTTGCTCGATTGCAAGCTGAGAATCAACAACTTATTGCCATGAGGGCTGATATTGATAGGATGCGCAAGGAGCTAGCAGAGGCCAGGTTCATATAGATTTTTCTTTTTCTTTTTCCTTTTTATTTTCCTTCAGGCTATGTTTAGTTCCTAGAAAATTTGAGGGAAAATGTAAGAGGAAAAATAGAGAGAAAAAATAAATGAAAATATAAATAAAGATTTGACATATTATTTTTATTTACTACTTCAAACCCATTTTATTTATAAATTTATTTATATAAAAATAAAATAAATTTTATGAATATATAAAGCTCTAGTAATTTTATTTATATTTATATTTGATTTTGTTTGGAGATTTTTCATTAGACAATCTAAAATAAACTAACATTTTTTTTTCTTGGTACTTTTAGAACCAAAACACAACCTTAAATTTAGTTAAATATGTTCTAGGTGAAGACCTTATTGTTTGCATTCTTTATTTTTCACATATTAACTTTCATTGTAGGCCAGACAAATCTAGTGGGATGACAAAAGATTACAATGCTTGCAGGGCCTGGTTTCTCTCAGATAATCGATTGGCTATACCATTTGTAGGAGAGCTTTTGAATATGAGAAGAAAGCAAATGAGGAGCAATTAGAACAAAAGCAAGCAATGGAAAAGAACCTCATTTCAATGGCTCGTGAAATAGAGAAACTACGAGCTGATCAATTGAACACGGATAGGAGAGCAAGGGGACTTGGTAATCATCTTCTTCTTCCGCTCCTTTTGTTGCTTTTTCTTTTATAATGATAATTATCATTGTTGTTGTGATGATGATCTTCTTTGCTTGATATTATTACATGTTAGGTGGTTCTCTTTATATTAAATCATTATTTCTTATTTGCTTTTTGATGTAAAAGGCCCTCCTATACATTCAAAGCCTTCTGATGTTCTTAATCTCTGGAAAGCTTTCATTTTTTTTCCCATTTTGTAAGCCTTTCATCTTTCTGCTAGGTGGTGGTGGTGGTGGTTATGGACTGCTGAATGGAAGTCCTGAGATGAGATATGCGGGTGGTAGTACTTTGCATTAGTTATGGTGGTGTCTAGACAGCACGATAGGTTATCCACCCCGCCGATGATCTGTTATGAAGGCCTGTTGAGTTGCTCTGGTGATTGGATTTGCATGTCTGGGTTTGGCATTCTTGGTGACTCGAGCGGGAAACAGGAAATTGTTAAATTGCAGGGTAGCTTGTCCTTGTTACCTTGCTACTCTAGACCATGTTTTTGGCCTTCTGTTTTAAACAACATTTGAACTAAACTAAAATGATCTGTGCGGCATTACTTTCCTTTTCCTTATTATCATTGTCACACATATTTAGAAAGGTAACTGGCAGAAAAATAAAGTAAAACCAAATAGAGAAAGATCTAGCTAGATGGATTATGTTTATATCATTATTGGTCAAAATTACCAGTTTACTAGTAGTCCCTCATGGTTGGATACTCAACAAGAGGGAGGGCGTCAATCAAGGCTGGGCATTGGCCACGTCTCGCCATAGCCTTGGGGCAGGCTTGGCATGCACGATGACCGCATTATGGTGTATGGGCTTCATAAATTGCTCTGATGAGATGAGATTGCCTCATTGCCACAGCCTTGGGGTAGGCCTGGCATGCAAGATGACTCGTGACATGGTGTGTGTGGAGGGGTCAAAGTCGTGGTTGGGCTGTGTTGATACTCAACAAGAGGGTGAGGCCAGGTCTTGGGCACGTCTCACCGTGTCCTTGGGTAGGCCTAGCATGCAAGATGACCCATGACATGGTGTGCATGGGCTATATGATATGCATTGGATAAGATGATATTGCCTCTCCTTTGGGGCACTTCAAAGACCT
Organism: Tetrastigma voinierianum; assembly: GCA_016808115.1. NCBI lineage: Eukaryota > Viridiplantae > Streptophyta > Magnoliopsida > Vitales > Vitaceae > Tetrastigma > Tetrastigma voinierianum. The sequence goes on along the minus strand of JAEQBH010000226.1, from coordinate 213,588 downwards.
GTGCAAATTAGATGAATGGTTATGGGCGTAATGCCATGGCTTGGTCGGCTTGGATTGGATGTCAGTAGTGCATGGCTAGTGAGCAACACGATGAAGGCCTCACAATAGTGGGATGGCACATTCGAACTAGTTAAGGCATGGATGACACACCAAGTACTCGACAGAATGCCTGACTGAAGATGGCTTGGTTGAGACTTGGAAGAATTGGGACTAAAGACTTGCTGATTGCGTAAGGGAATCCTTGTATAGAGTTGCTCCCAAGGCTATGTTTGGAAGGGAACAAATGACTCATGGGATGGCACCCATTCAGAGGAACATAGTTCTTCCGAAGGGATGTCTAGTTGCCTATATAAAGCTTCTGTCTCTTTGTTAGTTGGGATGGTGGGAGGCTGAGTGCTATGTACGTGCTTTTGCATAGTAACAAGTGTTGAGACATCTAATCTTGGTACTTGTAGTTTATGGAAATACAAGTTGGAAAGTATTTCATATAATTGATATATAGTGCTGGCTAAGTCGGATTTAGCACCACACACAAAACAAGAAAAATTATAGTATTTTCTAGTGGGAGTGATGATGAGTCTAAAACTCATCTATTTTTAAGTCAATTTTTCAAGTATATTTCAGGTTTAAAAGTTCAAATTATAAAATACGGAGCTACGGCGATTTATGCTTTATAATTAAGAAAAGAAACAGAATCAAAATAGCGTAAAAAATAGCGTAAATCGCGATCAGTAAAGAAAGGGCCAATGTCAAGACATCGATTTCCAACGCCGCCAATATCGCGCTGGCGTCATGACACTACTACAATGTCGTGACATAGCCGCAACATCAGCCGAAGAAAGGAAGGCAACGATATGCCAATGTCACATCATCAGGACATTATTACGACACCAAACTAATGTTGCGACATCACAACTCAATGTCACGACATTAGAAGTAGCCTCAGCAATCAAACTACATCATTTATCCAATGTCGCAACATCACCACGACACGGCTACGACATTGGCTGCAGTGAGAAGAATTGAAATGTTCAATGTCGCGACATCACAACTCAATGTCGCAACATCAACAAGGATCGCCAAGCGGTATTGCTCACCAATTAATTGTCACCGGCGATCGCACACAACATCGTGAGGATGATCGGCAACAAAGCCTCCAACCGCTGAAGACATCAAATAGCATCGTCACATCAAAGCAAGGTCGCAAATAGTTAGATCAAAGCAACATGGAGGTGGTTTAACGGACCAATGCCTTCCAACATCGCCATCTACATCGTTGAGATATCAATGTAATGTCGCCGACATCAATAACAAGATTCACCGTGCAATGTCACGACATCAGAGCAAGACTGTAAAAGCATAAATTAGCAATGTCGCGACATCATACCAAAGCAGCTAAGGTGGTGAGACCAACTCAATGTCGCGACATCAGCCATGACATTGATAAAGGGATTCGGAACATCAAGATTTAATGTCGTGACGTCAACTTAAGGTGTGATGCCCCAAAACCCGGGGGTCCGTTGACAACCCGTCAACCTCGGGCTTAACAGAATACCTGCAACCCGACACCACTCACAAAAAAATCGCAGTCTCCTTTATACGTGGAGCTTCTACCTGGGTACAAACATGTCCCAACAAGCTTGAGCAATGACCATTGGTCAGGTTCATATGCGAGCAAAATAATGATCATCAGCCCTCGCATCAATACTACAAAATATTTCCCAACCAAATATATTACACGGCTCAAAAGTTTTTACATTTCTTCTTAATTCAACATATATTAAACCTAGAATTTTAATACATGTTCCATGACAACATCAAAGCCATAAAGTCGCCTTTTCTTCAAACGGCCTCTTAATGAGTGCCGCCTTCTCGATCGCGCCTCCCCGCACCGAAATGGTGATCCCCACTGCAGGAGCAGCCAAGAGAGATACCCTCCCACACGGCACTCCCGGGCCTAAGTGCACATGGCTGGCAACAACCACATTCAAGCAATTTCATGAACCTACTCAATGTTCTCACATGATCAACCATATGTCTCGAGTCTCACCACTCCCTCACATATGCCTAAGCCGAATGCGTAGTAAAATCACAAAGCTTTCAAAACAAGTATTATTTGTTCTGAAACACACCACCGAAGCTTCGATAAAATATTCGACAACCCTCCGGCGCTAACTGGCGGATAACCTTCCGAAATAATTCATGGGCTCCTCCGACGTGAATTGTTGGACAATCTCCCAACACGATTCTCCGGAAAATCTTCCGTCGAAATTCCTTTCACAAACATTTTCATTTTTGTTTCATTTCATGTCATGCACTCACACCTAATATTTTAGGCTGCCCTAGTGCATATGAAATGCATTATGCCAATTCTAACACATTCATGCTAATATATTCACATGCACATATATTAACATAATTAAATCACATAAAACATGTTATGCAACTTCACAATCATTTACACAAAAATTAGCTCACATGGGCTAATTAACAAATACGAGTAATTCATTTTGAATCACTCAACCAAACACATTTTCACACCGAAAATTTCATGTCACTATTCATGTGAATAGTGAAACCTTCTGCAAGCTACTGCTCACCACCACACAAATAGGAATTTCTCCACTCCTGCTCAAAAGCTTTCGAGACCTCAATGACGCTAAAACAAATTAACATTCATAACCATTTACATGGCTCTTAGTTAAAGATTAACTAGCAGGGCGATTCTGCGGCCTCTTCGAAGTTGTCGGTCTCCACCAACGGCATCCACGCCAGAAGCCCTCGCCGCGTAAACAACTTTACTTTCGCCCGTCGGTAACCGACGGCCTCGAATGATCGGAATCTAGAGAAGGCACACCTTCTCTCTAAAACTCAAAATCCTCACCACCGCATCCCTTCACGTTTCGTCAAACGAAGATGACACTGCTCATCTTTCGCCTTATTATCATTAACAATTCAAATACCTCTCATCACGCCCATTCTTCGCATTTTTTGACACTCGCACCATTCATGCCACCATCCACTCATCTCCCATCATTGCCACACGAGTCACAAGAAAGGCATAGTAGGTGACTTTTGTCACATTACATGTCTCTCAAACTCGTTTACTAAGACTGAAGATCACGTTTAAAACGTGAAATTCTTAATGCTCCCGTAATTCGACCAAATTCGACGTATGGTTAGATTTTCGCAGACGATTCCAACTATGAAGTCCGCTTCGGCCATCCAAGATCAGGCCTCAGGTTTTACCAAATGACAATTTATTATTTTTAGTAACTGAAATTTTCTTTCTCGTGTGTCTTACATTCTCCCTTCCAAAGGAATTTCGTCCCGAAATCTCAGACAATCACTACGAAACACATGCATATGCACCTGCACTCTACCATGATGTGGGAACTGAGTCACTAGCATTAAACGACTAAACCACGTACCTTCATCCCTAAACAAAGAAGAGATAGGGTGGCCCGCAGATCGTGTCCTCGCGCCTCACATCGAATTTCTTCACTCACCTGTCGCCATAGCACCCTCATTAGCCTTACGGTTTTGCGTCGCAAATCCTGATCCCGGCTATCTATAATGCACATTGGCCCCTCCTCGAAGGTCCCATTCATGTCAACCTCAATCTCTCCCTAATCCACTACATGAGCTGGATCTAGAGTGTACCTCCAGAGCATGGAGACGCAGGCCACCTCACGGACACCCGACATGCTAGGCGGTAAAGCCAACCCATGACGAGCAAGGCCACCCTCCCAAGTATCTCGAAGGGCTCCACAAACCCTACGATGCTTCCGCTCGCGAACCTCGACCACTCATCTCTAGGCATTACCTTTCAAGAAGACGGATCACCAACCTCAAACCTATGGTCGACGTCGTACATATCAACATAGCGCTCTCCGCCGCCTTCGAGTCGAGAAGACGCCGCCATATCAAGCTCACCTTTCCTGAGGTGTTCTAATCGATCCGACCGTTGACGGAGCTCTCCTACCCTGGCCCAACATATCGGCGGATCTCGCATGGCTCCCATACAATACCTCATATGGTGCCATCTATATACCGCCGATAATCTGTTGTAGGCTAATTCCACTAAGGGCAAATGCTCTTCCAGCTACTCCCATTTATCCAGACGCATGCTCGCAAAGATGTCCTCTAACACCGTGATAAATTCTTCTGACCGACCATTTGTCTCCGTGGGCGGGAAAGTTGTACTAATGGTCGTACCATGCGCCCATAGCCTTTCTGAACTCTTCCAAAAGTGCGCCGTAAACTCCTGCCCCCATCTCGACACAATGGATATTGGTACTCCATGTAGCTGAACGATCTCTTGAATATACAACCGGCAAAATCTCTCCAATGTGAAGGTCATCCGCACGGGCAGAAATGCCTACTGCGGAGCCTGGCCCACTATCACCCATACCGCATCATGTCCTGGCATTTCGCGGTCCGCGACAAGTGGGTCAAAAATCCATCGCGGACGTGCCCACTTCCACTGCCCACCCCACGGTCAAGTAGCCCTCGCTCGGCTTTCGTGCTCGGGCCTTAACTCTATTGACACACGTGAGACATCATTTAACAAAGTCCCCTACGTGTCTCTTCATCCCGCTCTAGTAGTACTGGCGACGGCATCCTAGTACATCTTCGTGCCACTCTGATGCACTGAAAATCGAGATGCTGAAACTCCCCAAGAATCTCCTCTCAACCTGGCCAACCTGGAACTACCACCGCACCTTTATACCGGAAACCGCTTCATCCACGGACTTGCCCAACCTCGCCACCGCTCCCCGATCGCATCGCCCCGATGGACACTATCTCCGCGTTCTGCCCCTGGGACTCGATCACTTTACTCAATAGAGACGGTGTAGCTACTAAACTCCCCAATGTACCCTAAGTCTGCTCGCGGTATTGTAGCTCAAACTGTCCCACAGTCTCGAGCATCCACTACTCCCGAGAAGCTATACTAGCCAATGCTCCTCGTGACTTCCGACTGAGTGCATCAGCCACCACATTTGCCTTACTAGGGTGGTAATACAAAATGAAATCATAGTCCTCAGAACTCCATCCATCCGGGGCTGCCTCATTGAGGTCCCGCCTGAAAATATACTTCTCGACTTTATGGTCCGAGTACACTTCGAACTCCTCACCATATGCGCTGGCGCCAAATCTCTAAGGCGAGAAGACTACAAAGAAATAACTCCATGTCGTGTAGTAATTTTGCTCATGATTCTTCTAACCGACGGAACCATAAGCTACTACCCTCCCGATCGCATCAAAATACATCCTAAGCCCGCCCTCAGGCATCACAATACATTGTGTACCCCTCGTCTCCGGTCTCGGACTATTAAGATAGGAGCGTGAGTAAGCTCTCAACTCCCCGAATGCCTCCTCACATCAAGGTTTATCCAATCAAACTCGACTCTTTCGGGCCAACCTCGCCATAAGTGCCGCTTAATCGAGAAATCCTCAATGAATATCTTGTAAGACTAAATTAATCCCAAGAAACTACGATTCGAAGACTAACTTCGCCTCTCTCCCAACTCATCACGACTCCGACCTTTATTCACCGCTTCCTGGAGTGTTGACACCACGTGTCCCAAAAAATCTCACCTTAGTAAGCCAAAACTCGCACTTAACTAACTCGCGCATAACCGATGATCTCAAAGAATCGTAAAACAATCCTCAAGTGATACCTATGCTCCACTTTTGAATCGGGAGTATATCAAAATGTCATCCACGTAATATTCACACAACTCCATCTAGATAGGGCTGAATACCCTATGCATGAGGTCCATGAATACGCGCATTCGTCAATCCAAAGGGCATCATCAGAACCAAAAACATGACGCGCCCTAAACGCCGCCTTGGGTGGATATTCCGCCTCCCAACCTTTCACTGATGGTAACCGTTGTAAAAGGTCTATTTTGGAGTAGACTCGCGCTCCTCTCAACTGATCAAACAAATCATCAATCCTCGGCAATGGGTACCAATTCTTGATCGTAACCTTGTTCAACTGTCTGTAGTCAATGCACAATCGAAGGGTCTTGTCATTTTTCTTCGCAAATATAACCCAGCGCCCATGGTGAAGTACCTTATCTAATGAACCCTGTCCAAAGACTCCTATAGCCGAACTCCTCGAGTTCCCGCAACTCAATCCAGCGGCCATCCCATGCGGAGTCATGCATGGGCCAAGTACCAGTGGTGTAACTCGACACCGGTCTACAACCCTCGGAGGCACCAGAGGCCTAAAAACATCCTCAGCTCGCAGACTACTCGAGGTAGATCTAAGTCCGGTCTCACCTCGTCCTTTAGTGGTAAGGCTTGCTAGCCAACTACTAACCGTCCATGACACTCCAGACTGCCATTGTTCGGGGCAAAATATCATGATTGTCCCCTTGAAATATATCACGAATACCGGCCCCTACGTGTAAAGCAGAACTCTCCTACGCTCACAATCGATAATCCATCACAAGTCACTGCACCAATCTATCCCCTGTGATGACGCCCAACTCGACATGTCCATGGCCCCTGTGTCCACCGTTAGTAGAATCCTCGAGGATCCTAACTCAACCACCACATAACATCCTATTCTCGCTCCTTAATCCTGGGGTGGGAGAACTCACATACAGCTTCCTAAGGTCTCAACCTCTAAGCCCAACTCTACCACAACCGATGAGCATCTCTAAGGTATAAACACGCCTCGAGAAGCCATTATTCACAATCGAAAATTTATACACTATGTCCATGCAGAGAATTCATAGGTAATGCAAGCACAATAATTCCATATTTTAAATCATATATGCAACAAAAATTTTATTTTATAAAATTTTTTACTTTATTTTTTAAAATTTTATTATATATATATATATATATATATATATATATATATATATATATATATATATATATATATATATATATATATATATATATATATATATATATATATTTATTTATTTATTTATTTATTTATTTTTTCATTTTCCAAAGAGAAACTAAAATACTTATTTTAAATGATGCTGCTTCACACTGGGAACCAAAAATTCCTTTATTCTCAACACACCATTTTTTTTTTTTTTTTTCATCTCCACAGCCTCCTTGTTATCTGAAATGCAAGAAATTTTTTGAACACCAATTCATATAAACTCAAAATTTTCGGGAAGAGTTTAATTACAAACTCTTTTTCTTGTGCAAAATTGAATTTTTCCTGCACTTCACAAACCACAATTTGTTCATGTTCAAAACTCGGAGCCACTCCATAAATTTTTTTTTTTCCATTAATTTTGACTATTTGCCCAAAATTCCTCAAACAACTTGTTCCTCACACTAAACCCTAGTGTTTAACATTTTTTTTCCTATGTGCTATTCACCAAGCATACAAATCACACAATTCATAACACACAATCACACATCACACAACAATCATCAGAGTGCACAAGGAATGCATGATCTAACCTTGCAAGGCTCATCAAGTCTTAGGTATTCAGAGTACTAAGCTCGGATACCAAGTCGTGAAGCCGGTATCACAGCATCGCCGCCAGATAATCCTAACTAGGCACTACACTACAATTGCATATCCTAGGCCCATACCCAGCACGCTACAAGTAATCGTATACCTTAGCTCTGATACCAAGCTGTGATGTTCTCACTCCTTAATGACCATGGCCTAAGCCCAAGTCCCTCAAGCCCTAGGTAATCGCAGCGCCCTGCTTTCGGGCGTCCGCCGGTGACGCTCGCAACCGGGGTCCGTTGACAACCCGTTAACCCGCGAAATACTCATGAATATCAGGTAACCCGACACCACTCACAAAAATTGGGCAGAGTCTCCTTTGTATGGAGAGTTCTACCCAAGGTACAAACCTGTCCCAACAAGTTTACAATGACCACACAGGGTCCATATACGAGTAAAATAAAGGTCACTTAGGCCCCTGCATCAATATTCACAAAATATTTCCCAACCAAATATATTACATGGTTCAAGAGTTTTTACATTTCTCTTAATTCAACATATATTAAACCTTAGAATTTTAATACATGTTACATGACAACATCAAAGCCACAAAGTTGGCTTCTTCTTTCCTCAAATGGCCCCAATGAGTGCCGCTTCTCGACGCTCCTCGCACCAAATGGTGATCCTCGACAGGTGAGCAAAGCCTCCAAGAGGAGATAATTTCCTACATGAGTTACTCCCGCCTAAGTGCACATGCATGGTAAACAACCGGCTATTCAGCAATTTCACGAACCCACTCAATGTCTACATGACCAACACATGTCTCGGGAAGTCCTCATCGAATTTCACATATGCCTAAGCCGCACGCGAAGAAAATCAAGCGCTTTCAAAACAAAAATTATTTGTTCTTGAAAACACATTACCGAGTTTCGGTAAAATATTGGACAACCTTCCGAGGCGAATCTGTTGGATAACCTTCCGAAACAATTCATGGGCCCCTCCGACATGAATTGTTGGATAATCTCCCAACACAATTCTCCGAAAAATCTTCCGTCGAAATTCCTTTCACAAACATTTTCATTTTTGTTTCATTTCATGTCATGCACTCACACATAATATTCTAGGCTGCCCTAGTGCATATGGAATGCATGATGCCAATCTCCAACACATTCATGCTAATATATTCACATGCACATATATTAACATAATTAAATCACATAAACACAGTTATGCAATCCTCACAATCATTTACACAAAAATTAGCTCACATGGGCTAATTAACAAACACGAGCACTCATTTTAAATCACTCAACCAAACATATTTTCATTAATCGAAAATTTTCTTCTCCACTCCTGCTCAAAGCTGAGACCAAATTTACTCGCTAAAACAAGCCTCTCGTAACATTCCTAAACTATTTACTACTAAATTAAAAGATTAACGCAGTTAGTAAAAGATCCCCACCTCTTGGAGTTGCTCCGAACTCCACTGGGGCCCTGTCCACGCCAGAAGCCTCGCCGCAGAACAACTTTTACTTGCTCGAGAACCTGACTATCCGAATGATCGGAATCTTATAAGGCACACCTTCTCTCTCTAAAACTCAAAAATCCTCACTCACTGCATCCCTTCACGTTTTGGCTCTTCAAATGGGGAAGATGACACTGTTCATCTTTCGTCTTATTATCATTAACAATTCAAATAATTCTCATCATGTCCCTTCTTCTAGATTTTTGACACTGGCACTATCTGCGCCAATGGGTCCATTTCCACTATCTCTAATCTTTGCATTACTGCCAGCCACAAGAAAGAGACGTGACAGCGACTCTCATTACATCACATGTCTCTCAAACTAATTTTAACAATTCGACACCCTCCTAAGTAAGCCCCTAAAAACGTGAAATTCCTAATGTCCTCGCATTCTGACAAAATTCGACGCGGTGGCTAGATTTCGCCGGTATCTATCTCCAACTGAAGTCCGCTTTCACATCCGAGACGAAAAATTTTGGGTTTTTACCAAATGATCTTATTTTGTTCTTTTCGTAAAATCAATTTTCGAAGCCTACATGGGCGCGTCAAGATGAACTTAACCAACTAATGTCGCGACACCAGGTTAGCAATGACGCCATATCATACCTAAAATGATAAGAACAAAGAAGTCCAAGCAGCTACACATCGAGTCAACCACGGGCGCCAGCCAGTTTTCGATGTCAGACGATGTCGCATAATTGCCACAACAAGAATGCTAGGCAAGTGATTTTTTCGATTTTAACCGTAATTGTCAATTCTCATTTTTAGGGCCTAAGACCCGAGTCTATAAATAAAAGCTCCTAGGGAGTAGTGCGGAGCTTCCAACCACTTTTCATCAAGTTTTTGTGTTTTTTAGGAGAGGTAAAGTCTCATTATGTATAGTGTGTGTATATATATATATATATAGAGATATATATATATATATATATATATATTTATTATTATTATTTATTTATTTTTCTTTTATTTTCCTTTATTTTTACTTGTTGGATTTAGTTTCTCTTATTAGAGTAGTGATCCGACCGACTTCCAGCCAATGAATATATTTCAAGCTTCTATTTCTGTCTTAACTTCAACGGAATTTGGGAATTTTTCTGGAATTCATTTATCTTCGCTTTAATACAATCAATGAATTTGTTCGATCAACTAGTCATTATCATTTGCAGATCTAGATTTGAAAGGCTAAGCTCCCTATGGGAAGAACTGTTGTCATGATTATCGACAGAATATTTAATGTTGCTCCGGGTATGAAAATTCTGAGTGATTTAACCGTATTACCCTACATTGAGTTGTTCGAATATTAGTGTTCGTACCCGAAGAGTCAGACACACTGATTTCCGTGAACTCTCCGAGTGACACACGGGACTATCCGGAGAGTTAAGAGCCGTCAATAGTAAATTACACCAATATTATTTGGACTAATGTACTTTGGATCACCAAACATCACTCGTGAAGATCTAACCTTTCGACTTTTGCTGTCTTCCAGGGTGACACCAGGAGTGTGTTCCCCGAGGCATATGGATCCACCCATCGATTTCAACAGCTTTAATTGGTGAGGTTTCGTCTCTGAGTTGAACAATCTCAACCCTGCAGCAGAGATCATCAGTGAGGAATCTCTGCTTTAATTGATGATCGATATATCGATTATTTCGATGTGGCTTCGTGATGATCCGTTTAAGAGGGTGCAATTTCCATCCTAAGAGATGGTTAAGTGCCTAAAATAAAATGATCTCAAGGAGGGTCAATTCATACAATTAGCTCTTCACTCCTGGTCAGAGAGAAGTGTGGTAAGTCGGAGAGTGAAATGTATGTTAGAGGAAATTCACTGCTACACTAATTTGCTCTTTCGATAATTCCAAGGTTCATCCCATACTTTATATTTCACTTGAACTCTCAGAAAGTGATGATTAAACACTGTTTTCATTCCCAATGTTATTCACTAGTGAACTCTTCTAATCATATTTAGAATTCATTATTTCTTTGATTCTTCACTAGAAATTAATCTATCCTTAATTTTGTGTGTTCAAATAGTGAGACCAACAGTAGTGAGGTGCGACTCCTTAAATTTTCAATCAATCGTGGAAATTATATCTAGTATTCTTAAAATCCACTTTATTACTTATATGACATGCAATTTGCAGCGATTTAGATCAAAAACCACTTAAATTAAAAAAATTATTACCAAAACAGAGGAAAAACAGATTATATATATTCAATACAAACAAGTTTTTAAAGTGACTGTTTGGGATTGAATCATTTCTCGGTTATTATGCTATACTCAAATGGGCTGTCTATGTTGATAAATCAAAGTCAAGACATACCAATCAAGTTTATGTAAAATCGCCATTTCAGATCGGAAATGAAAGTAAGCTGTTACCTATTCTTACCAAAGAGAAAATTGCTAGTTCTGCTTCTTTTAATCCTTTATCAAAAATTTTCAAAAATAGTTTTAACCAGCAAAGAAATACCTAGTTATCGATCTTTATGAAAGCATATCATATTATATTATCACTGCATTCTCAATGTATTTCCATTTCGTAAATTTATCACATGCAATGTAAAACCAAAAGCAAATCGCGCCATTACACGAATCGAGACATTGAGAAATCTAAAGAAAGAAAAAGTGTTGAATCAGCAGTCATGGCAAAGCAACAAGAAACACATCAGAACATTCCAACTTTGGCAATTGAGAGACCTAAAAGGCAGAGGACGATGGAAGATTTCTAGAGACTAGTCATCAGAGATGAATATTCTGTTGTGAGGCAGCCTTCCATAAAGGCCAACAACTTTGAGTTAAAGCCAGCTCTTATCACAATGGTGTAACAATAGTATACTGGTCATCCCAATGAAGACCCCAATGAGCATATGGTGATTTCGAGAATGGCAACGATAAGAAATCAACTGAACACTGGTGATAAAAGCTCGCAGCCTCTTTCAATTTTCATATTGAAAGATAGTATAAAGACTGTTTGAGTCATTGCCCCATGGATCTTTGAATAACTAGGAGGAGGTGGTATAAAGCATACATGAGTAGATTTTTCCCCTCCCCGTCTCACTCGTAGAGAATATGAGAAATTATTGTGTTCAAGCAAAGAGAAGATGAAAGCCTTTACAATGCCTGGGAAAGATACAAGAGGCTGCTGAAGAGATGCCTAATGCATGGAATTGATATGACCAAACAAATGGACATCTTTTACCATGCCATGAATTACACCTCTGAGGGGATCATAGATGCAGCCTACTGTGGAGCATTCAAGAGAAAGAGTGTTGAAGATGCCAACCGCCTATCAAGATTTGGCCAAAGCAATTATGAGTTCCATACGAGACTTCAGTGGAGCAAGAGAGTAGACCGAGAGGAGGTGGTGTAATATAGTCAATAGAAGATTGCTATAGAGGCAAAGCTTGATGTATTGATGAACAAAATAGAAACCGTAGAGAGAAGAATGCATTCAAGACATTAGTTGGGAACAAGGAAAGAAATGAGTGGTAGAAAGCACTGAATGATGAAGGAATGCCTGCCATGTAGAGGGTCCCTATCAAAGTATATGCTCAGTTTCAGGTGGAAACAAAAGTTACAATTTTAAGCCCAACACCAACCTTCCAACCCACTACATAACAACACAGAGGAACCATGAGAATTTCTCATATGGAGGTGGAGCACAACAAGGTCAGAGACCTGTGTAGAACTATCGACAACAATATACTCCACATGGGTTTCAGGGACAGCAGCAGCAGAGCAGCCAGAGAGTTGAGAATCATGGCCAAAGGAGGTCCTAGTCTTTTGAGGAGCAGATGTTGAGCTTCATGGGAGAGAACAAAAGACTGTTGAACATTAATGAACAGAAGTTTGTTGAGCTAGTAGCATTCCAGGCAAACACAATTGTGTTTCAGGCCAATACCAATGCCTCTCTTAAAAATCTGGAGACACAAGTGGGGCAACTGGCCCTAGAAATGCAGAACCAGACAATGGATGCCTTCCCAAGTGATACCAAGAAGAATTCTAAGGACTATACGGCAAAGGACTTAAGGAGTGACGAGAGTTTGAAAACATAAAAAGACTATGAAAAAGGAAGATCGAAAGAAAGCAAGGTAATTGAAGAAGAAATCGTCGGGCGCTTTAGAAAAGTGACCAATAGTATAAAGAAAACCAGAATACCAATAGGAAAAGAAACTTGAAGAAGAAAGAAGAGGTGCAAACAATATGCACTCTGTTCCGTTTCCTTAGAGGCTGCAAAGAGCAAAGATGGAAGAGCAGTTTTCTAAATTCTTGGACATGTTCAAGAAAATAGAGATAAACATACCTTTTGTTGAGGCATTGGCTCAGATGCCTAATTATGCAAAGTTTCTAAAGGATATTTTGAGTAAGAAGAGGAGATTTTCTGAAGAAGGAGTGGTGAGCTTCACAACCACCTACAGTGCAGTAGTTAAGAAGAATTTACCTTTGAAGATGCAGGATCTTAGCAACTTCATCATCCCTTGCACCATAAGGAATTTTGAATTTGGGAAGGCTTTATGTGATTCAGGGACAAGCATCAACTTGATGCCACTATCTATAGTGAAGAGACTGTGTTTAGGGGATCTTATTCTTCTGACTATGACCACTACGGATGATGACGAGATAAGACTATGGCTCAGCCAGAGGGAGTCCTTGAAGATGTACTCATCAAGGTGGGAAAATTTATTTTCCCTATGGACTTTATAGTAATGGGCATGGAAGAAGACACAAAAGTCCTATTCTGCTTGGAAAGCCTTTCTTAGCCATAGGAGCTGCCTTGATAGATGTTAAGAAAGGAGAACTCACTCTTAGTGTGGGAGATGAAGCAGTACATTTCAATATGAATCAAAGCTTGAAACAATATGATTGTGACATTGCTGAAAGTAAGATTGTAGAACAATTTGTTCCCATAAGTTCTGAATTGATCAATGATTGTAAAAACCAGAATTCAATGAATGAGAATGAGATGAATTTCCAGTATATTGAGGCTCATGATGTTGAATATCTAAATTCTAGTTTTGAAATTAGAGAAACAGTACTCAATCTAAAAGAAATTAGTGCAGAAAAGTCAAGCAACAGTGAAGAGAAGGAACGAGAAGTGGAAAAAAGTTCTGAAGGGCTAATTCTTAAGGAATTAACCAAACATCTAAAATATGCCTTCTTAGGAGCTGAAAGAGCATAACTTTTTTTTGTAATATAACAAGCCCGACTTGACGGTAGAAAATGGCTTAAGTACGATCGAATTCTCAAGAAATATAAAGAAGCCATTGCTTGGTAAGTAGAAGACTTGAAAGGGATCAATCCTTCAATTTGCATGCATAAAATCCTCTTAGAGGAGAATGCAAAAACATTAATTGAACATCAGAGAAGACTGAACCTAGCGATGAAAGAAGTTGTCAGAAATGAAGTATTAAAATGGTTGAATGCAAGATTTATCTATGCAATCTCAAACAGCCCTTAGGTGAGCCCAGTTCATGTGGTTCCCAAAAAAGGTGGATTCACAATCATCAGAAATGAGAAAAATAAACTGATTCCAATAAGAACTGTGACAAGATGGAGGGTGTGCATTGATTACAGAAAACTGAACACAGCAACCAGAAAGGATCACTATCCTTTGCCCTTTATTGATCAAATGCTGGATAGGTTGGCTGGACACCCTTACTTATGTATTCTTGATGGGTGTTCTAGTTATAATCAAATTGCCATAAGCCCTGAGGACCAGGAGAAAACTACTTTTACATGTCCTTATAGAACCTTTGCTTTTAGAAGGATGCCATTTGGATTATGTAATGCTCCTACCACCTTCCAATGGTGTATGATGTCCATGTTCTCAGATTTGGTGGAAGAGGCTATCAAAATTTTTATGGATGACTTCTCAGTTTATGGATCCAATTTTGAGCATTGCTTGAAAATTTTAGAGATTGTACTTCAAAGGTGTCAAGACAATAATTTATCTCTCAATTTGGAGAAATGTCATTTCATGGTAACATAAGGAATTGTCTTAGGATACAAAATTTCTGCAGCTAGGCTAGAAGTTGACCGAGCTAAGGTTTTTGTCATAAAAACTCTACCACCTCTGATAGTAAAGGGATAAAGTTTCCTAGGACATCTTTGGATTTGAGATAATTTATAAAGGACTTCTCAAAAATTTCAGACCATTATGCAAAGCTGTTGGAAAATGATGCAAAGTTTGACTTTGATGAATCACGGGTTTGCATTTGAAGAAATTAAATCCATATTGGTTATAGCTCCCATCATGACAACACCAGACTGGAACAAAGAGTTTGAAATCATGTGTGATGCCAATGACTATGCAATGGGAGCAATTTTGGGACAAAGAACAAAGAAAATTTTCAAAGCAATATACTATGCCAGCAAAACCTTCAATGAGGCACAAGAGAACTACTCAACTACAGAAAATGAGATGCTAGCAATGGTGTTTGCTTGTGAAAAATTTAGACCATATATTTTGGGGTCCCATGTTATCATGCAGCAATTAAGTATCTAATTACAAAGTAAGACACCAAACCAAGATTGATCAGGTGGGTACTAGTGCTCTGAGGGTGATTTAGAAATCAGAATGAAGAAGTGACAATGTGATAGCTAATCACTTGTCAAGAATGGAAAAACCTATTGAAGAGGAAAGAGGGACAAAAATAGAAGAAAATTTCCTTGATGAGCATCTTTTCAAGTGTCAATCCAATTACCTTGGTATGTTGATATTGTTAATTATTTAGCATGTGGAATCATGCCACCAGATTTTAGCTACCAGTATAAAAGAAAGCTGAGAACTAATGTCAGATTATATATATGAGATGACCCACTGTTGTTTAGAAGAAGGACAGATAAGATCATCAGAAGATGTGTGCTAGAAAGATGAGTAAGGTGGAATAATTGATAAATGTCATGCATCACCATATGGAGGACACTTTGCAGGAGAAATAACAGCCCAAAAAATTTTCCAATCAGGTTTTTACTGTCTTACTCTATTTAGAGACTGTGTTGAATGGGTTAAACATTGTGATAGATGTTAGAGAATGAGCAATATAAACAGAAGAAATGAGATGCCCCTGTAGGGAATCCTGGTGGTGCAAATTTTTTATGTATAGGGGGATAGATTTTATGGGACCTTTCCACCCTCATTTGGGAATCAATACATTCTCCTAGTTGTGGACTATGTATCTAAATGGTGGAAGCTGTAAGCTTGTCGAAAAATGATATAACAACTGTAGTGGATTTTATTCAAAGAAATATCTTAAGTAGATTTGGAGCCCTAAGGACAATCATCAGTAATGAGGGATGCCATTTTGCAAACAAGTTATTTTCAAAACTCATGAGTTGATATGAAATCAGACATGTTATGGGATTGGCTTATCACCCTCAAATCAAATGAATGACGAGAAATATCAGCGGGAGAGAATAAAGATCATATTGGAAAAAACAATAAACACTAGTAGGAAAGACTGATCAGTTAAGCTAGATGATGCACTGTGGGCTTACAGAACTGCCTATAAATCTCCTATTGGAATGTCCCCATACAAGATAGTATTTGGAAAACCTTGTCATCTCCCTCTTGAGCTTGAATATAAAGCTATGTGGGTCATCAAGAAAATGAACTGTGATTTCAAAGTTGCTAAAGAGAAGAGACTATTCCAAATGAATGAACTAGAAGAGTTGAGAAATGAAGCTTATGATAATGCCATAATCTATAAAGATAAGACTAAAAAGTGGCATGATCAAAAGATTATAAGGAAAGAGTTCAAAGTAGGAGAGCTAGTCCTACTGTACAATTCCAGGCTAAAACTTTTTCCAGGAAAACTCAAGTCAAGGTGGAGTGGTCCATACATAGTAGTTGCAGTTACCCCTTTTGGAGCAATGACACTAAAAACCAATTCTAGAGATGAATTCAAAGTAAATGGTCAGAGGCTGAAGCATTACCTGGGAGGAAGACCAAATGAAGAAAAGTCTCAGATTTGAAGAGATCGATAGAATCGTTGAAATGAGAACACACTACAGCAATGTCTAGCTAAAGACATAAAAATGAGCAGCTACTTGGGAGGCAACCCAAGCAATTTCCATTTTCTTTTAGTGTGATTTTGTTCAATTCGGTGTGTTTTGAATAGTTTAGAAGTAGAGTAGTTTTGTTAGAATTTATTTAATTACAATCTGTTAAATGTCGGAATAATGAAGCTACGAGGATATATGAAGGTTATTTTTGAAGCATCTCGAACCAGATTGAGTTATGTAGAGTTAACTACAAGGGGGAGTTGATTCGTGCCATAGTAGGGTGATCCGAAATCAACAAACAGTGTTTTAAATTTGGTCGAACTCATGGATGGGTTTTCTTTGCACAAATGACTAACAGTGAGGTTCAATTTGGTGAATTAAATTTGGATTTTCAGGTTTTTGTAAAAACAGTGGAAGTTTTGATGGTGGCGGAAATAAACTAAAATGAATAAGGAGAAAATAATAAAGAGATCTCACTTGAAGTATCGGGATATTGGGATTTAGGATCCTAGGGCAGCGAGGGTTTAGGGGTCATTTCCTCGCGTTGGGGAGGAGGATGACCTATAGTCATCTCGAGCCCAGGATCTTCATGTAGCTATAAAAACTAACCCTTATTAAATTTCTCTAAAAACGGCATTCATTGGTCATTAATGTTCTCAGTCAATTCAAACGAGTCTCCTTGACTCACATTACAATGGGTAATAAATGATAACTAATGAACATCATAAGATGCAGTAATAAGCATCAGTGAGCACTAAAGATTGCAAATCTTGACCATTCAACATGAATCGGGGACCTAAACCTAGAGTTAAAGGAGAACACAGACGACGGTGAGTACACCTTGAAAAACGAGGGGACTCATCATCTGCCTCGGGATCCAACACCCGATGTAGCCGTCTTCAAGGAGAAAGGGGTTCTGAGTCGCTCAAATCCTTGAGTTGTCATCCTCGGAGGGTGTTTGGCTAGTGAGAAAGTGGAAAAAATGAAGAGGAAGGGCGGCGGGAGCGCCGCCCTTTGTATCTCTATTGCCAAAGTAAAGTCCTTTACGGTGTGCAGTCGGGGTAGCACATGTGACCCGTAATACAAATTACAAAAGCGCTGCGCAAAATACTATTCTGATGAGGCGGAAGGCCATAAGAGTCAAGAGTAAAAGCGGGCGCGAGGAAGGAACGGTGCATGATCAGCGGTGCGCGGGATGGTGAGCAGTGAAAGCGTGGCAAAAGCATACTGCGGTGCTCCGTTTTTCTTCGCTTTTGCTCTTCTTTCCTTCACGGGATACGATGCGCAGCGATGAGTTCAACTCGGGTTCTTCATGTTTGAATTGACTCGATAATTTTGCTTTGATTATGCTTGCAAAACTACAAAATTAGCCACAAAATGCGTCGATAGAATAGCCAGGACCTTAATGTGCAAATCAGGTTAATTCGGTTGATTAGTACACAAAAAGTGCTCAAAACCTACAATAAATAGAGATCAAAATAGCACTTTTTGGACACTAATCAGGAGTCTACTTCGATTGCTTGTTCTATGAAAATGATGCATATACTAAGTTTGGTGTAGCGTAATTTATCTAAGTCGGAAATTACATAGTAGCTTCATTGTCCCTTTGTTAAATAGTTGTGTGAAAAATTTTGCAATACAATGAATATATGCTGAATTGATTGAATTGAAAATCTGAGTGTTACTTTTCATGCTTGAATTGAGATTTTTTTTATATTAATAGACTTATATTCCCGAGCATGAACTAAATTGCAGAAATAAAATGGGGAAAACACATAAAAATTTTCTACTTGAAAGAAGAAAACTCCTTCTCAATGTCGCGACATCGACATCAATGTCGCGACACCGGTGACAATGTGGCGACATCGCATTTGTAGAAGAGCAACACCAAGACTGACCTTGAAGAAGTCAATGTCGTGACATTGCGCTTCCAATGTCGCGACATCCAGAAAAACCCACTTGAAAACCTATGCAATGTCGTGACATAGCAATTTCAATGTCGCGACATCAGGTTAATGTCGCAATATAACAATTTCAATGTGGAGCATCGAGGTAAAGCTATTAGAAAATGCGAGAGATGTTTGCGACATTAGCGGCGACATTGTCCTGACATCACGCGACCAGCGCGACATCACCTTGACTGTCGGCGACATCCTGCGACATTGTGCGCCTGACATCACCATGACATTGTCATGACATCAAATCCCGATAATGGCGACATTGCATTTCAATGTCGCTACGTCGAGAAAAAATCAACTTGAAAACATAATCAGTAGCCGTATGCTTGATTTGAATGTCGACATCGGTAGAGCCAATTAGAAATCTAGCGATGTCGCGACATTACCCACGACATCGAACTCGATGTGTGACTTGTTGCATTGAGTCGCAGAACCGCAGCTCCCGATGTATCGCGATATTATCGTTAGGGTAGCCCACCTATAAAAGGAACATTTTTTTAGAAATTTTCATTCTCAAACCTAATATCTCAAACTTCCGAGCCCTACCATTTTCAAATTTCTTCAAAAAACCAAACCATGTCGAAACCTAACTCTCCAATCGTAGAAGAAGTTTTGGGAAACATCACACCATAAGTACTAGGGGAGAGAGCAGAACAACAGGAGAACCTGGAAACCTATATAGAGGAAGTGAGGAAGGAAAAATTAAGAAGAAATAAAGGTTATGGGGGAAGAAGGAGAAGCCAAAACCTTCTACTCCGAAAAAGGAGTAGAAGCGTTCCAAAGGCATCTGGCCAAGAAGGGTTTTATGGAGGAAAGAGGATTCAAGAAGCTGGTGTCGCCATTCAAGGAGGAAATCGAGCAACGGGGCTGGGAAAAGGTGAGCCAGCATAGGAAGCCATGGGTAAGGGATCTCGTCAAAGATTTTTACACCAATCTGGGCGAGTAGAAGAACCTGACATGCTATGTCAGGGGGAGATGGATCCCTTTCGGGGAAAGGGCCATCTCCTAACTCCTGGAGCTGAGACTAGTGGGAGAGTGCGCAGAGTATGACTAGCTCGAGAAGGCACAGTTTAAGGAAATCGTTAGAGAGCTGAAAAATGGTTTGGGATAATGAAAGAGGACCAAAACCATCTGTAACGCCTACATCGACAGAGGTGATTTGACTGAGGCGAATAAGGTATGGTTCTATTTTGTCAATTTTGTTCTCACCCCTCAAGCATGTCTGACTATGGCGAGACCGTGAGCATATTTTTGGATGCCTTTGGTCGAGGTGTTGTACGAGATAAGGGAGAGATGGTGGAATAGTCCGTGCGGACTACCTTTGAGAAAAACTTCTTAGGGAACATCCCCTACCCTGCCTTGATCACTCTCTTGTGCATCAAGGGGGGTGTAACATTCAACGAGACTGAGGAAAAGTGCCTAAGAGCCTCTCCCCTCACTCTTCTGCTGAGTCCTCCAAAACTCTAGCCTGAGGTGGAAGAGTAGAGCAAGAGAGAGGAGAGGAGCGGTTACATAAGCTGTCGAGAGCAGCCCCAATAGCTGAGGAGAGGAGCAGCGAAAGGGGTTTGAAGACTACCGGGCTTGACCATTGCTCTCCTAGTCTTGAAGAAATAGTTCTTGCTCCGGGGAAAAGAGAGCGGGGAGAAAGAGGGGAAGAGAGAATAGTAGAAGAGCAAAGAGAGAGCAACAATTATGAGTTGTTCTCTCTACTACTTGAGAGATGAGAGAAGAGAATGAGAGAAAGATGAACAACTCGAGGAAGGCGAGATGGAGGGATACTTGATCGGGCCATAGAGAACAAGGAAATAGAAAGAGCTTGGCGAGCACTTCTCGACGGAGGGATGAGGAGTGGAGAAGAATTGATGAAAGGGGATAAAGCCACAGGGCAAGTTGAAAGAAAATGAGAGGGCATTTGTAAATGATCAACTAATGAGATATCAGAACTGATCAAGATCATGGAGATCAGGGAAACATAGATGGAGAAAAATCTGCTCCAGAAAGCAGAAGCCTTTAGATATCTCTACAAAGAATACCAAAAGGAGATCAAGGCATTAATCCTAAAGAGAGATTAGGAATTGGAGCAATCTCTGGGATATAGAGATAAACTTTGGACTAATAATATAGATCAAGTAAATTCCAATCTGATAAAAATGTATCAAGCCTAAGGTGAGTTTGAAGCGATGTTTGAATTATATGGCGAGCAAAATGAGGCTCGTGAATGACACATTCGAACATAAGAATGGTATCTCTTTGACAAGGGAGGAAGTGTCTCAACTGGAAAATCGGAACCCTAAATCCTTGAATTCACTCCCTTTAATGCCAACTATAAGTTTGAACCTGTCAATCTCAAGCCCTCAAAATACCAGAGAAGAAAAAAATAAGCTCTCTCTCTCTCTCTCTCTATCTTTCTTTGTATTGCTAATTCATTGTAATCCATTCATTGTAACTCTTCTCTCTATAAATAAAAAGGCACTTTCTGAATTTTGTGTGCAGAATTTTCTTATTCTTCTTTTTTTTTTTTAATTTTACATGTCTGAGATCTATAATAAATAAGAGCTTGTGTTTGTTTTTCTGAATAAATGAGAATTCAATGTGTTGAAAGTAAGAATGTTGCAGAGTTGAATTGTGATTGAAAATTTTTGGATGTTTGTTGCATATTTTCTGAAGGGAGCTGGGATTGCTTGTTTGATGACTGTGAGAAATGTGTTGAGATGTTGGTGTTATTACTGTTGATCAAATGAACTGAATTGATTAATCGGAATGAGCTGTAAAGTTGAAACGATAACCGCAATGATATGTTTTAAACCAAATAAAGCCAAACTACGTAAATGGGTTGAAAAAATTATGGCGGGTTTTAAGTTGTGATGTCAAGGATAGATAAGCCAAATTTTTAGATTCTAAAAAACTGAAATTGAAATCAAAGCTAATAAGGCTACTAATTCTAATCAGATTGAACAATACGGTTTAGAAAATAACTAAAGTAACACATTGGTCTTAAGTACCTTGAAAACTGATTGTGCTTGGGTTAGGAACATTTTATGGGACTTACTATTAGTAAATATCAAAAGGTCCTAGAACTTGATGCATTATTATTCAAGGCGAAATCCTAGGCATTGCAACCAACAGGAAGTGATTTAGGCCATCTTTTGGATAGTTTGGGCCTTTTAAAAGCCTACCATTTGATATGCTATATGCATATACCTTAGTACCTATTTTGAGCCTAATGTCAGTTTTATCATTAGAGCCACAAAGAATAACCTTAAACCTTCTTTAAGTCTCACCTTACAGTAAAGAAGCCTGAATTTACCCAAAATTACATATCAGAGCAGCAAAAATGATCAAGAGGACAAGTTTGGGGGAGTACAAATTTGAATTGAAATGAAGGAGAAGAATTAAGGATGTGAAAGGAAAACAATTGAAAAAAAAAAGTTGTACTAAAGAAGGTGCACAATAGAAAATTGAGAAGCTGAAAAAGAATGATAGTTTTAAGGAGGAGTGAGTTTTACCTTGTAGCTTGCTTACCTTAAGCAATTGAGTTCTTAGGGGTGTTTTACACCTAGCATCCTAATGCCAACTGGTATGAGAGTTGTTGACCCAAAGCTTGTTAAGAGGTAGTATAAAGCTTAAAAAGGTAAAACATTACACCACTCCAAACCTAAAACAAAGTGAAAGAAAAAAGCTTTAGGAGCAGAATTGAAAACAACAGTGGAAAAGAAAAAGCCATAGAGGAGAAAATATAGAAAAATGCACCAAAACAAGTTTGGTGGTGCTTGAAATACTATTTTAGCATAAAAATAGGATGAGCGGTGAAGGCAAAATGTTGAGAAAATGTATGCGGTTTGGGTAAACGTGAGCCTTAAATGTTCAGTTATCTACCCAAGCACCCTAACCATACATTACAAACTCAAAAGACCTATTTGATTCTGAGGGTTGTGTTATGCCTACATTAGTGGAGAATAATATAACCAACAAGCCTATGTGACCTAAATTGCTCTGAAAGAATACCATTCTGCATAGTCATTCTCATAAAGCTAACAAATCTGCAAATTAGTCGTAAAGGAAGACCAACACACACACAGAGTCAAGAATTGTATCTGTTTATTAACTATGAATTACATGCTGTATTGAATGATCTAAATTCAAAAATTTTAGGATTATGAAAATGAAGCTTAATTAGAATTGATGTCACAACTGGAATATTATTAAGGCCTAAATGCTGATATGATTGATAAGATGATTAAAGTGAAAAATGTCCTTAAAAATAAAATTTTATTGTTTGAGGACAAACAAATAGTCTTTTCCTTACTTGATGGCGAGAAAAACTTTAAGTTTGGGGTAGTTTGATGAGTCTAAAACTCATCTATTTTTAAGTCCATTTTTTCAAGTATATTTCAGGCTTAAAAGTTCAGCTTAATGTAAAATTATGGAGCTTTTACCCAAATTTATGTTTTGCATGAAATTAAGGAAAAGAAGCATAAATCAACATTGTGCATAGAAAGGGCCAATGTCACGACATCAGATTTCCAATGTCGCGACACTGTGTGGAGAAGGTCTTGACATGACTACAATGTAGCGACATAGCCGCAACATCAGTTGAAGAGAGGAAGGCAAAGATATGTCAATGTCGCGACATCATCACGACATTGTTGCGACACCAAACTAATGTCACAACATCACAACTCAATGTCGCGACATCAAAAGTAGCCTCAGCAATCAAACTACATCATATATCCAATGTCACGACATCGCCACGACACGGCTATGACATTGGCTGCAATGAGAAGAATTGAAATGTTCAATGTCGCAACATCAACAAGGATTGTCAAGTGGTATTATCAGTTGACCAATGTCGTGACATCACCACGACATCGTGGCGATATCATAACAAAGCCTTAACCAGTGAAGACATCAACTAAACATTGTCACGGCATCAAAGCAGTGTTGCGACATCAGATCAAAGTAGCATGGAGGTGAAGTTTAATAGGCCAATGTCATGACATCGCCACGACATCGTTGAGACATCAATGTAATGTTGCGACATTGACAGAAGAACTAACAAGAAATGTTGCGACATCAGAGCAAGACTGTAAGAGTAGAAAGTAGCAATGTCGCGACATCGGATCAGTGATGTTGCGACATCGGACCAAAGCAGCCAAGGTGGTGAGACCAACTCAATGTCACAACATCAGCCACGACATTGGTAAAGGGCTTCAGAACATCAAGATTCAATGTCGTGACATCCGCAGCTGATATCATGACATCGGCTAAGGTGAATGAGATGAACTTAATTGACGATGTGTGACACCGATTAGCAATGTCGCGACATTCACTTAATGATTAGAACAGTAGGTCTAGTGTCACGACATCAGAGTCAACCCACGACATAGTAGTTTCGATAATCGCGTGATGTCAGCGACATGCGCCGCTAACTGCGATCTTAAGGCGAGGATTTTCTTGGGATTTTGGGCGATCGTAGTGTCACCTTGTTTTTAGGGCCCAAGACCCGAGCTTATAAATAGAAGCTCCTATGGAGTAGTGTGGAGCCTAATGGTACTGTGCTTTTTAGGAAAATTTGAGAATCTCGTTATTGTGTATATATATATATATATATATTGGATTTAGTTTTCTTATTAGGTAGTGATCGGCGAGGTCCAATTTGGATGAATGTATTTCAAGCTTACATTTACATGCGAACTTCAATGGAATCTAGGAATTTTTCTATAATTCATTTATCTTCAGTTTTGATTACAATCTCAATGAATTTGTTTGATCAACTAGTTATTGTCATTTGTGATCCAGATTTGAAAGACTAAGCTCCATCTGTGAAGAATCTGTTGTTGGGATTATTGATATAATATTTTAATGTTGTTTTGGGTATGAAAATTGGAGTGATTTAACTAGTAATGCATCTGGTAAGGCTCATTTTGAATATCGGTGTTTGGTACACAGAAGAGTTGTATCATTCTTTCGATTTGAGTCACTCAGAGTGATGAAGATGGACTACTACGAGGAACAAGCGGTCAGTTAGGGGTAAATTACACTAATATTAATTGAACTAATGCATTCTTTGGATCACTTTGGTACATCACTGGTGAAAATCTAACCTCTAACTTCAAAGTTCCCTCTTGGGTGACAGCAGGAGTGTGTTCCCGAGGCATATGTAGCAGTTTAATTATGAAAGGTTTCACCTCAGTTAAAAGTAACAATCTCAACCTTGTGTTAGAAGAGATTCTAATCAAGGGGAGAGGTGATTCTTATCTAATTGATGGTTGAGATACCAATTATTTTGGAGAGGGCTTGCATTATTCTGTCTATGGGGGTAAGCAATTTCTAGTCCTAAGAGATGACTATGAAATACTGAAAAGGAAAAACAGTCAAATCTTAAAAAAGGGTCAATTCATACAAGTAGCTCTTCAGACCCATTGTTTAGAGATAGGAGTGTAGTAAGATGGAGAGTGAAATGTGTGGTGTTAGGAGAAATCCATTGTTATACTAATTTGCTCTTGGACAATTCCAAGGTTCATATCCATACTTAATATTTTACTTGGAACTTGTAAAGTGATGGTCACAACATTGTTTTCATTCTCAGTGTTATTTCAGTTCAATGAACTCTCTAATCATGTATTTTAGAATTTCATTATTTATTTGATTCACTTTACTTCAGAAATTAAATCTATCCTAAAATTTGGAAGTTCAAATAGTTAGAATCTTGAGTAATGAGGGTAGTTAATCTTTAAATTTTCTAATCAATCATCGTGGGAATGATATCTGGATTTAAAAATCCACTTTATTACTTGTGACTTGTGTACCTACAGTGATTTAGACCAAAACCAATTTAAATTACAAATTATTACCAAAATAACAGAAAATAGATTTTATATATATTCAATCAAACAAATTTTTAGCATGACTGCTGAAAATTGAATAATTTCTGGTTGTTATGTTATAACTCAATCAGTTTTTGGGCTATGTTGATAAAATCAAAGTCAGCGCATACTCAATCAAGTGAGCCATATCAACCCCCCTACATTATACAACCGAGACTGCTCAGTGTTGAAGGGCAATGACCCTGGATGTGCCAAATCACTGTCAACCACCGACGGCCATTCCTCTTAAGGCAAAGAGAGTTCACCATTCCTCTCTGTATATGCTTATTTGTGAAATTTGTTTTTCTTTTTGGCGTTGAACTTTCAAGTTTCTACCACTGAAATTGGGATGGGAGGACCTTCCAACCGGAGCCCCGTATGCTGCACTTGGCAAAGCTGGTTGACTCAGAAGATGTTTTTTGTGAATGTCTGCTCTACATACAATTTGCAAGAATGTCATTCATTTTCTATATGAATTAATTGACTAGAAAAACTGCTTCTCCCCTCTACCTCGCCTCGTCAGAAAAAGAATATAAATGAATTTAAATATATAATTCCAATGAATACATATAACTTAAAATAAATTATGGCCCGACAAACAACCTAACACTAATGAGCGAATACTGAATAACTTCTCTTGCGAATGAACAAGGAGATTCAGGACATCTCTTTTAGAACCTTTGAAATGGCCTGAATGGTGGAAGGTGTGGTCCGGCAACACCCTCCAATGAGTTTAGCACCCGAATCACGCCATCTTGTTGCATACAACTCAAACTTATCATCACCAAAACACTGCGATGGCTGCCAATCAAAACCACAGAGAAATGGGTTATTTTATATGAAATTATTAAAAAAAATTCACATGGATGAGAGAATTAATGGTGGGACTCACCAGCCATCTCTTGGCTCTGCCGTCCCATACCTCACCACTATTGGGATAAACAACTATTGCTTTCTCAGTCAACTGAACATGGAAAACAACTAGAAGTTCAGTTCATAAGACTATGGAATTCAAACAGACAGGGATAATCCTGGTGCTTCACTTACTTATGTTTGCTTCTATATATCATTTTTTTTTTAAAAGATATTCAGTAGTAATTTGGAAGTTACCTCCTTAAACTTCCAGATGAGACTCTCAATGAAATGGGGCGGTGCACAGTTGATTCCAACTGCGTTTACTTTTTTACTCTTGTTTATGACATCTAGACACTCCTTAAAACTCTCTCCTGATGGTGCATTCTCACCATCTACTGAGCTGAAGCAGATCCAAGATGGAATTTGCACATTTTCTTCTTCAAGCAACTCAACACAAGCCTGCAACAAGAGGCCAAAAAAGAAAAAACAAATGAAAATCTTGAAACAATTAAATATTATGATCCAATCTGGAGGCAAAAGTTTGGATTTCATTATCTTATCTCAGCAGTGAAAATCAAATCTTGTATTATCAGATAATATACAAATACAAGTTATGGCAACTGCCAGAAACAAGATAATGCAGATAAGTTTAAATATGGTTAATTGATAATCACACTGCTAATCATATAAGGGTACCAACTTTCAAATGCAGGTTTGATCTAGCAGGAGACCCACTTGACAGCCCATGTGGTATAATTAAACCAGGTTGACTTATCAAGACATCCTTCAGGCGGTTTTGTGGGATCCTGGAACCTTTTAGATAGCTGTGTCATCCTAGGATACTGATAGGCCTCGGATCCAGGTAACCTACACTAGGAGGAAAAAGGGGAAATCATAAACCGCATATGATATCTGATTTTTGCTAGTTTGTTTGCTTTTGGGAATAATTTTGTTAAGAACCCTTGTTTTTGTTTCTCCTGCCTTGGGCTGTTGCTGGAAGGTCAGTTTTGTCTTTTGGTGGCCTTCTAGGAGGAGTTGGTTAGGAAGTTAGTGGAGTAGGGGGGGAGAGGGGGGTTGGGGTTTTGGGGGATGTCGGGGGTGTGTGTCCAGGCACTTTTTTGGACAGGGAGTGACTGAGGGGAGGGTGGGGCAGCCTCTGTTTCTGCTCCCCAGCTTGTACTGCTGAGAATTTCTTCTCTTTGCAATATGAATGTCTTTCTTCTTATGAACAATTATCATAACTGAATTGCAATTTTTGCTTACTTGGTTGGAAAAACTTTGAGAACCCATCAGATACCCCTGGTGGTGATTTTCAAGGAAAAAGAAAATCATAAACTATGGCTAAATGCTCCACATCATTGACCAAATTGAATCACATTCATACTATTGTCTAAGTCTTTTGTGAAATCAACAATCTCCAAGGATAAAAAATATTCTTAATGATTCAAGTATAGAGGAAAATAAAATGGTAAAATCTATGTTATGGAAATCATCAATGCTTGTTTTATTCTAATTTAACATGTGGAAAGGACACCAGACTTCTACATGATGACCACCTGAGAGTAAATAAAGTAGTGTGCAATATCAAGCTCTGAATAACTTCTAATTTTGATTATAGCATTAGAACCATAAAAGAAAATGAATGCAACCAATGAATGAAATCATGAAAGGTAAAACAGTCCTGGCCCCAGATATGTTGACAAAAAGACGCTTAGAATTCCTGGAACCAGCTATGTAATGGGAAGCACGTACCATTCACTCCAGAAAAGTCTAGTCAGACTGCCATTTTTCTCATCTGTTTTTGGCTGGAAGCCAGAAGACTCAGTATGTCCACATAATAAATAATTCTCAAGGACATTAATCCCATTCTTAATGTAAACTAGTAATTTACCCATTTCAAAGTTCAAAATACTCAATGTAATGGACTTTCTAGAAGAGCAAACCTGAGCTTCAAGCTTGTTAGGAATGGCCTCAAAGGCCAACAGATCCGGACAGGATCTCACAAGAACTTGCAATCTGCGCTGGTGAAAATCCTTCAGCTTATCCAGATTCACATCTGGCCCATAACACCCACTGGAGAATAAGGCAAATGAATCACAAGTAAGACAACAACAATACCAGTTGTTCATTTAACAAGAAAGGCTAGTAAAAATCTGCATATAATCCAACTGTTTTGAAGAAAGAGTTGGCTGATTACTGGCACCTGTATTCTGAACCATCAGCAAGATATGCTCCATAGCTTCCTATGGAAGCAGCGATTAAAGCTCGATTATAGCCATGTACAGGAACCCTCTTCACGACATCCCAAAATCTGTCTCGCGCTTCAACAGCCAATGTGACACTCCTTTCAAGTAACAACTCCCCTTCTTCAATGGAAAGTCCCTTAGACAGAAATCCAGGAATTGTAGCCTGCAAACAAAGAAAGAAGAAATTGTGACATCTATCCTACAACAAAGCATACTACAGCAATTGAATTCACTAATGGTAAAATGGAAATCAGAAGTCTGAATTCATGAAAAATGTTTGTGTAAGCAAAATTCCAAACACGGGCAACCATTTCTTCAAAAATGTCATCATTAATACTAAAGAAGGATTCATGAACAGTTCATCAAGTTATCTTCTCTGCTGATCAGTGAGAAATGTAAATTAATGGCCATATCAAGAAATATCAACATAATCTTTTCTCTTCCTTTTGTTTTGAATGTAATCTGTCCTCCCTTTTTATGGTCTTTTACTTTTATTCATATGTTAAATTGTCATTTATTTTTCTAATTTTGCACAGAGAGTATTTATCTCCAGCTCTGCATCCTGTTACAAAAACTAACCAAGTTGTGATGGGAAAGTGGAAATGATTACACTGGGCTATCTCCTCAACATGAAACCTAACTATCTCCTAAACATGCTGGAATAGGACAAAATTACAGAGAAAATGACAATTTTCAGGCTTGGAGGGAAATGAAGAAAGAGGAAAAAGAAAACAGAGTAAACACTTTTTTTTCTCTTCCGAGAAATCCTTTTCCACCAACAAACTAGCAGAGGCTGCAGAGCCAAAATGAGAGAAGAACCATGAAATGTTAGAATCATGTCTACCATACCATCAATATTAGATTTCCCAAATTTTAATGAAACTTCGAATCCATGATTTCAATTTCTTTTCTCAGTAGATGAGAAAACCCAATAAATTAAAGGCTTTATTGCGCAAATGGACAAACCTGGTAAGATGAAGTTACCAATATATCTGCACCAGCCTCCAGATATTCCGTATGAACCTACAGAACGAAAATCCAATTTTTGTAAAATCCCAAGCCATACATCACACAATAATTCACATTATACGAACAGAGAGAGAGAGAGAGAAAAGTACCGTTTTGATGAGGTCAGGGTCTTTGATCAAACAAAGAGCGCTCCAAAGAGGGTCGTTAATGGAAGCACCATGAATCTCTAACTGGGTAGCGAACCCTCCATCGATCACGGCACACCCACCGGCCTTCTCTATCAGATCCTCCAACAACGAACTGCTCTTCCCCATTATCTCTCCTCTTCACAAAACAAAACAATGAAGGAAGACAGAGCCGGCAGGCAAGCACGTTCTGGATTCTTCAAAAGCGCCCGATTTTGGTTCGGTGGGGTTGGTGCCGCGTTGAAACGAGAAAGCGGAAGTTTTACGAATTTGATTCTTGCCTTATATCTCACTTGGCCCATTTTATGGGGGCTTCGTGCTTCTTAACTGATTGGATTACCTAACCCCCATCTTTTTATTATTTAGGCATCGTCTTGGGCGTTTCGCGGGTTAACGAAAAGAGCGGAATTATCTAAAAGCATATTTTCTTCCAGCAGATTTTGAGATTTGAACTACCATTAAAGGGTATGAGCTCAACCCGGTGAAGCGTCTAAGCTTCGTATCACAATATATTCGATTTTGCCCTTCTCTTCTTAATAATTAAATCGTATCTTGAATTCGTTAAGTATGTCAGCTAAATCACCCCAAAATGGAAATTTCCATCATATACCATGTGCTTGTGAAT
The DNA here is from genome assembly GCA_016808115.1 of Tetrastigma voinierianum. NCBI lineage: Eukaryota > Viridiplantae > Streptophyta > Magnoliopsida > Vitales > Vitaceae > Tetrastigma > Tetrastigma voinierianum. The sequence goes on along the minus strand of JAEQBH010000226.1, from coordinate 182,916 downwards.
AGTTCACAGCAATATTTGCCCAGAATATTGATGTCCAGCTATTGGCTGCGATCCTTTGCTGAAGGATTGCTCCATTATTGGAGACGGGTTTTTTTGTTTGAGCATACATTTTTTGCTTTGCTCCCTTTGCGGAGATGCTGTAATAAGTAGTCTTCCAGGAGAAGTTTGTGCAAACAGTTCAACAGTTAATGCTCATTCTCCTTTTTCTGGATGAGTTTGACTGCCTGTCGGCTTTTTCGATGAAAAGGTTGCTTGCATGTCGTGCTAGAGGTGTCCAATGGGCTGTGTCGCGCATTTTGGCACATGGGCCGACCCATTATAATGCCATGATGTGCCATGTCGTGCCAGCCCGATTATTATAATAAGTCGGCCTGACATGACATGGGTTATTGGGTCGTGTCGTACCTTAGGAAATAGCTCATATTACCATCGTGCTGGCCCATCGCACTAGTACATGATCGGAGTGAATCATGCATGCATTTCAATAAAATTTATATGTGTTTTTATAGCTCAATTGCATGATTCACATTCATATTCACTAATATTGCGCTAATCCCTCATACTATAATGTTTTATAGGACATATCGATATTGAAATAAAAAAGGAAACTAAATAATAGAAGAAAGAACCAAAGCAGAGAAAGCAATGAGTAATGCAGTGGAGTGCAGTGGAGCCTCGGGTACGCAGCAGCAAGGCACACCATGTTGCTGTGTAGTGCTTCGCAGCAGCGTGGAGGCCCTACGCTGCAGCGAACTCCAATGGCCTCGGGTACACCATGGCATAGCGAGGTCTCCTTTTCTAGAACGGTAGCATTAAAAACTCTGATTTTTTAGGCCATTGATGGGCCTGAATCTTTGGATATAAAAGGGAAGCAATTTTGAGGCAAGAGGGGGGATTTGGAGGCAGACTGAACAGAAAGAGAGACGGATAGAGAGAGATTGGCGAAGACGGATTCCGAGAGATCGCAAAGACAAATTCCGAGAGATCGCGAAGACGGTTTCTTCTGTATTTCTTTTCCGGATTCATTTGATGCTGAAAATCTTTCAGTCTGTAATGAAAATCACTATGAACTAACTTTTCTCCCTAGGGTTTTGTTAACCTTAACCGCACTATTATGGATTAATACTTTAATTGTGGTTCATTTAATATCTATATGAATATCTATGGTTGCTTTACTCTTGAATTTAATCACATGTTATTATTTGACCAATTGTGCCATGTTAATGCTAGGAGTTTGATATCGAGAGAAGATGACTCGTAGGGACGTGGGTAAAGCAACACTTGGTCAATCAGGAAATAGAGATATCCCGCATTCTAAGTATAGCACTAGGGTTTGCATTCATGCATCTTTGAGTCAAGGGGTCGAAGGAGAGATGCAATACATCCCACTAGCGAGATAGGCTATATCTCGAGAGAGAATATCTTGTAGGCACGATCAACCCGCTAACATAAATCATATGGAATATTAAATAAATACGTTATCGAGGTTAAAATCCATCAGGTGTGGCGAAGGCAAAACCCTAGTTTTCTCATAATTACCTTAAATCGAATTTTTAATATTAGGTTTTCTTTAAATCAGTTAATTTAGTCATAATTCACTATAGGACTAGATCCATATATTGTCTAGATCATCAAGCCGGTGTTATGCGCTTCTCTTCGTGAGAACGACCTTGACTAGCCCTTTACCTCACGTGAACTCAACGTGTATACTTGCACGCATAGTGCATTTTGACTTTACACTCACTTCGGTACAATAAGTCCATAAAGCCTATTAACAAATGATTTGTATTTTGTTACTTTTTCTTTATCAAATTTCTAAAGTATCCCTCATAACAACTATATAACGGTTAGTTTGAAGGGTAAAAAAGGTAACTCAATAATGATCTTCATATATTTTATATCAAATGTCTATAATACCCCTCCTAACAACTATATAATGGCTAGTTTTAAGGGTAAATATGTTTTAAATATTTGTATATCAAATACCTAAAATATCGCTCTCAACAACTATAAAACGACTAGTTGTAAGGGTATATATGTAATTGATCTTCCAATGATTTCCTATAAAAACCTCTTATTTTAATTCTTTCTCATCCAATTCTCTATTCTCTCATCTCTCTTTGCACATTGTTTACAATTTCCTGAAGTTTCTCTTTCATCAATTTACAAGTGCTCAAATTCAAGAATTTAAATTACTTATGAAAAAAATAAAAATTTATTTTGTTATGATAGTGCTCGAATCTTTTGCATCAACTAATAAGGCATTGTCATAAGTGAAGTAGTTAACCCTTTTATGATGTGCAGTATGAAGGTTCAATAAGTGTACGAAGTAGTAAGATAAAAGGTTAGGTGAAAGATTATACACACACACGAAGAGACGAGAGGGTGATTTCTGATGATTTAGCCAGTTGCCCATGTCCACGAGGAGTTCGACCATATCATAAGTGTCATTATCTATTTATCAATCAAGTTACCAATTGCGTACTGACAAACAAAATCTCCCAGTTCATCTGCCGTCGCTCTGTGTATCCCACGAAACATTGAAATAAGCTCCTTTGTTCCCATAAGCAATTGGGCTCATTGATGCTTGATACTCCATCGTGAAGTAGTATCTTACTCACGTAAGTTCGGCGATTACATGTAACTACTCTTTCTCCAAATAACAGCTCGTCCAGAAGACCTCATGTTTATGTGCTTAATCGATGATCTGCAAGGGTCTCTTATTCACCTATTTAAGCACGAAGATGGGATTATTCATATTGGTCGAATCCACATATTTCCAAAACTGTTTTATATGTTCACCATCACTAGTTAATTTCTTTCCTTATACATGGGACATAATATTTTCTTTTCCAATTGGGCTCTTATAGATGAGATCTTCTACAGCTGAGATTTTCATAATCTGGAATTTCCTTTTACACTTTCTTCCTTAACATGTAGAGAATAAACCTAGATCTTCTTAATCTCTTGCTTGATTGGCGAAGAATCCTTCCAATGCAGTTGGTACCTAGCTAAGGTAAGATCTGTAACACCCCAAATTATACCCTAACGGTTTGATAACATGTTTAGGGTATAATAAAAGTAATAGTATATTTGTCCAGAATAAAATAAAGATAAAAAAAAAACAAAAGTAGGAATATGCATAAGTTAAATTACAAATAATAAAGAAGATTTGAGGCTATTGTAAAAATATCATAAATTGATTTTCAAATATTAGAAAGAGTTGGAGGACAATGAGGAAAATAAAAGGGGATAGACGAAAGAAATATCTCATTTTGGTCTTGGAGAAAAAGGAAGCAACGGATAAGAGAGAAGAGAAGAAAGGAAGAAAGAAGAAGAAGAAGAAGAAGATCACCCAGGTATGGATACATGTTTTTGGAGTTGTATGGAACTATGAGTATGTGTATGTAAGTGCAGATTGTATGGAAATCTAGTTTTAGTCTTAGAAAGTTTAGATGTTGTTTGGAACCCTTTGTTTGGTGTATGGTTTAGGTTTGGAAACTCCCGAACTCATTTAAGTTAGGAGGTTGAGTTGAGAGGAGTTAAGGCTCCTATAGGGTGTGTTTTGGGAAGGTCTGGTGCAAGAGTTGGCCCAAGAAATTTCCCTATTTTTGATCATACTCAGTAGTTGGACCTTAGAACGGGTTTTTGGGTCAGAAATAAAGGAAATTTGGCAGTAAGTCCTTCTGGTAAATGGTAGCCACACCAATGAACTTGATGTTAGGCTTTTGAATTTCTCAATTCGAACCCCTGTAGACCAAGTTATGGTCTTTTTACTCTGAACAGTCAAATGGGCTAGAGGTGAGCCCATAGAGTCATGCGACGGTCGACCCGGACCTCATGCGGAAGGTCGGCGGACCTCATGCAGCGAGTCAGCATACCTCATCCAGCGAGTCAGCGAGGCCTCATCAGCGAGGTCAGCGGACCTCATGCGGTAGAGGTCGATGGAGCCTCATGCGGCCCGAAGGTCGAGACCTCACCTGCTAGCGGCGATTCGGGTCCAGCCCTTACGGGTTTGACTTCATTATGACACCGACTTAGGAAGGTTATAACTTCTTCGTTCGAACTCCGATTCGAGTGTTCTTGGACTGTATGGAAAGCCCATTGAGTCAAGAATCCATTCATATGCCTGAGGATGATAGAAGGTATTAGACCGAGGTGTTAGGCCAAGTTTACCGAGTTCAGGTCAGCTCAGTCAGTTCAGGTCAGCTCGGCTGGGTGTGACTACGTATGACCTCCAACTTCGGAAGGTCATATCGCTGGCTCAGGAACTCCGATTCGGGTGTTCTTGGACTACATCAAGAAGCGATGAGTCGAATCCATCCATAGATAGCTTGATAAAATTGGAACTCGTATTCATTCCAGAAATCATGAAAAACCGTAGGCCCTGTAGGTAACCATAATTATTCATATTATGAACGCCTATTATAAATTCATAAATAGCTCATAGGCATACTTGGTAAAAGCATTATTGTTATACATATAATAATGAGATATGAATAAATGATTATATATATATATATATATATATATATATATATATATATATATATATATATATATATATATATATATATATATATATATCTCACATATGATTCATAGAATGACAAAATGATTCGAGGCCAAGAGATATGTCTTGAGCGTATTAAAATACACATGGATTGTCTGCTTAGAACCTAGTAGAGGGATAGATAGGCATGCCTATAGGGAAGATACAGTTGTTGCAGCATACAGATATAGATATCGAGGCCCCGTTTGGGTCGATGACATAGATCCCGTTTGGATCACGGTGGCCCCGAAAGGGTCTGCCACGGTATGCTCGAGGCCCTCATGGACCGTGGCCCCCGTGCGAGTGAGTACAAACGCCTTCGGGGCCCTCATGGACCATTTCGTCACCCCGGTGAGTCTGGCGCCTTGGGCCCTTATAGTTTCTGTATCCACTTATAAGGTTTATCTGAGGACATAGGAAACTATAAAAGAAAATAGCCAGTATATGCAAATGAAATGTAGAGAATATGACATGATATGAGAAGCATAGTACTACTATGCGATGATAGTATCTACGATTACAAAGAACAAGTAAAGTCTGAAGATGACATAGTATATGGAAGATGATAAGAAATGAAACTAGTTATGAAAAGTATATATATATGAGAAATGATAAGAATCTGTAAATGTTATATGTGTTATATGCATTTGTATAGAAGTGTGGTGACTCTTAATAGAGGTCATATTCCCAATAAGCGTAAAGCTTAGCACGGGTGTTCAATCCGTGTAGGTGAAGAAACGAGGGCTAGGGCAATCCACATCGAGTCAAAGGACCGCAGCGTCAATAGGTGCCTTTGGAGAACCTTTAGGTCTATTTTGTATATGAAATTTTGTAAACCAATGTAAATATTGTAAATGTTGAACATTTCCATATATGGAGCTTGTATCTATATTTTGTAATCCGCTACTAATCCGCTACTACATAATATAATACAAGTTAAATGTTTAACATTATATGAATGAACTAGCTTAAAGTTTTATACGTGGAAAAAAAAAATCACCCTCACTTGACACCACATGCTAGAGTTGGGGCGTGGGTTGGTATCGAGCCTAGGTTGGCGTTTTGGAAAAAGCTGAGTTTTAAGGCGGCTCTGGAATAAGTATATGATAGAAAAGCTTTTGTGTTTAGTAATGTTGGCCTGATGTGGATGTCCTTGTGTTTTGGCATAGATGGATCGTCAGGAAGAAGGCTGGCACGAGTGTTAACCTGAGGAACAAGGGTTATCGACACGAGCCTTCGGAAGAAGTAATGTACCTAATGAGCCCACGGAAGCCTTGCTGAGAATATCGCAAGACATGGCTCGGGTTTTGGATAGATTGACAACTCCTAAAGCTCCAATAGACACGGTAAGAAGACATGGACGGGAGGGAATTCCATGGTCGAGCATGGAAGAGTCGGAGAAAGCAGTGCAGTTAGAAAAAGTTAGAAGGGTATTAGAAGAGGTTAGATATCCTCGATCGGAGAGCATCATGTGCGAATCTCATTATTCTGAGTGAGGCATATGATTGGTGAAACTAAGCTTTGAGAAGTCGAGGATTCCAAATCCATGACTTGGGAGTTCTTGTCGGGTTGAGGCAAAAGTATTAAAAATGTATAGGGATTCAGTGAAGCAGTTCTGAATTTGACAAAGGAGCTTATCGGTGGTGAATATGAAAAAGAATTTAGCCATCTTAGTAAATATGCAGGGTGGACTTCAGAGGCATTTCGAGGTGTAAGCAATTTGAGGATGGATGCATGATTCCATGAGAGATATTTAGCACCTATATTCTCTCCAAGCGGTGGATTTTTATCAGTTTGGTCAAAGGCTGCAATGAAAGTAGAAGACTAGAAACGACGGCGAAAGATTTCAAAGAAGAAGTTTTTTAAAAGGAGCTTAGTCGCCATCGGGAAAAGAGCTAGAATCTCATTTCGATCGAGAATATAGTTCCTTCAGAGGTAGAAGGCAGGTCTAATGCTGCATGTGCGAGTAGGAATTAGCTGATTGGACGGAGAAATTCCGAATGCCCTCATTGCCATAAAGGCATTTGGGAGTTTACGGACGTAGCGGGAGGGTGTTTCTGTGTGGAAGTATGAGCATTTGAAAAGCCTGGTGTCCCAGGAATTAGGGGATAATAAAGCCAGCAAGGAGTGGCGGAGAGGAAGATCTAGCGGCACCACTTTTCGACTCGTGATCGTAGTAGAGGTCGTAATGGCCCATCTCGGCATGAGACAGGAGGCATAGTTTCGAGACCGGTGGATGGATCCTGTAGCTACGGCACCGGCCACGAGCATATGCTATGAGGCTCGTGAGGATGGGGATCTTCAGCGAGGTTATAAATTTGGTATATTTTCTTTATATGATATAGAGATGCATGCATTGATTGATCCACAGACCTACATTCATATGTGTGCATGGAGCATGTATTTGATAAGTATCGACAATGAAAATTGCATATGTTGTAAGATGTAACTGATCCGTTTGGGACCACGGTGTTAGTGTGAATAGCATATATAGAAATTGCCCCATTGTTATACAAACAAAGAGAGTTTCTTGCTGATATGATAACCTTACCATTCCCTTGGGTGACTTGATTCTAGGCATGGATTGGTTGCCTAAGCAGAACTATCGTTGATTGTGGACAAAGACCGGTGGTGTTAGGGATATTTTGACCCGGGTGAGGTAATAGTAAGGCATTGGATCAAGTCCTTAATGTCAATGTGATCTCACTATGCAAGCTAGGAGGAGATTTATGAGAAGGATGTGAGACATTCTTGGGTATGATACTTGACTCTAAGAGAGGTCGAGTTGACGTGAAAGATCAGTAGTAAGGGAATTTCTAGATGTAATTCACGAAGAGTTTTTACCAGGTATTCCACTTGAGAGAGAATTATGGACTTAGCTATAGAAATTGTACACCGGAAACAGTCCCTATGTCTAGGGGCAGTCTGGGATGGCTCAACGGATCTGAAGAGTTAAAGTCGATTGCAAGAACTTTGGATAAAGGATTTGCTCCAGGCCACCGGTGTGTCCCCTTGGGGTACTTTGTTTATTTAATGAAAGAAGAATGGCACTCTACGGATGTGCATCGATTATCGGCGAGATCAATAAGATTGTGATGAAAATAGGTACCCATTACCGAGGGAAGTCGAAGATCTTTTTGATCAGTTAAAGGAAGCGGGTGTCTTTTCGAAGATAGACTGCGATTAGAATTGATATCAGTTGAGTAAAGAGAGTAGATGTCTTAGAAAGGCGCATTTAAGGCAATGGCCGTGAGTTTTGGTCATGCCACATTTGGGTTGACTAATCTGTAGCAGTATTCATGGATTTGATGAATGGGGTTTTTCGACCCTATGTGAATCCAATTTGTTGTGGTTTTATTGATGACATCACAGTGTATTCTAAGGATGCACGGGAACCTGACGACTTTGAGAATAGTCTTGGACGTTAAGAGAGAAGTTATATGCCTAAGCTCGGCAAATGTGATTTTTGGCTAAGGAAGTTTCATTCCTAGGCCATATTGTGTACATTGAGGTATAAGTTGATCTACTAAGATTAGGCTGGTTGTGAATTGGAAATCACCTGAAATGCTTAGGGTGAAAGCTCTTAGGTTTAAGCGGGTGTATAGAAGATTTGTAGAGAGGCTTTTTCGGTCACCAGCTTCTCAGCTCACCAAATTACTTTCGGGAAAGGAATAAAGTTTGAGTGGACGGACAAATGTCGAATAGTTTTGAACGGAGTTGAAAGGAATCTTTGGTTGAAGCACCGGTGTGTATGACTACTTCGGGGAAAAAGTATACCTTGTATAGTGATGAAACGGGGCATTGGTTTAGGATGCGTGTTAATGCAAGATGGGAAGGTAGTGGCTTATGCGTCGGACAATTGAAGCCACATGAACAAAATTATCCACTCATGACCTAGAGTTGGGCGTGGTAGTGTTTGCTTTAAAAATCGGCGACCATATACGGGAAAAGTGTAGAATTTACACCCAGATCATAAGAGTCTCAGTATTTGCTAACCTTGAGGATAAGAGTTAAATTTGAGGCGGAGGTGGTTAAAGTTATTTAAGGATTATAGTTTGCATCATAGATTACCACCGGAAAGGCTAATATAGTGGCCAGGTATTTAGAGTCGCTTGGTGGTAGCAATGTCCAGCTACCGATAGGTGATTGGAGACTAGCGGATGATGGAGCTATGTTAGCACCTGACTAGAGCGCAACTTAGTTTTAAAGCAAATATTGATTATAGATCTTGTGAAAAATGATGAAGAGCTACGAGAAAAAGTTAGAGATGGTTAGAGATGGTGACCAAAGACCAGTTTTTTAGAAAGAAAATTTGGAAGTTTGTATTTCGAGAATAGATTATGTGTACCGGATGATAAAGAGTTAAAGCGAAGTTGCTATATATGAAGGGCTCATATGCGGTATTTACCATCAAATCTGGAGGGGGAATAAGATGTACGAGGACTTGAAAGCAGTTTTATTGGTGGAAAGGAATGAAAAGAGATGTGTTAGTATGTCTAAGTGTTTGGTGTCAGCAAATTAAAGCTCAACACCAGTGCCACGAGGTTTATTAAATCCTTCCAATTCCTCAATGGAAGTGGATAACGATACATGGGATTTTTAGCCAGGTTTTCCCGCACAACAAAAACATGACTCTGTTTGGGTGATTGTAGATAGGCTCACAAAGTCGGCCCATTTTATACCAGTCAGGATTGACTATTCTATGGATCGACTAGCTGAGTTATATGTGGATGAGATTGTGCGATTGCATGGTGTGTCGTTGTCTATTGTGTCGGATAGAGATCCGCGGTTTACATCAAGGTTCTGGAAGGAATTACAGTCAGCTTTAGGCCTTGGGGCGAAGTTTAGTACGACATTCCATCCGTGAAGCAGTTGACAATCAGAGATTGATTGAGTTCTCGAAGATATGCTTCGAGGTTGTGTCATGGAATTTTCGGAAGTTAGGATAAGTATATTCCATTGATGGAATTTACTTTATAACAATAGTTTTCAGTCAAGCATTGGTGGCACCATGAGCTTTGTATGGTAGAAATGTAGAACTCACGTGTGTTGGACGAGTGAATGAGCATAAACTGATAGGTCCGGACATGGTAAAGATCTGAAGAGAAAGTACAAGTTATTCGACGAAGGTTAAAAGGCGGCAAGTGATCGACAAAAGTCATATGTTGATCTAAAGAGGAGAGATATTGAATATAAGTGGGGAGACAAAGGTCTTTAAAGGTATCACCATGGAGGAAAATTTTAAGGTTGGTCGAGAAGCGAGTTGAGTCAAGGTTCATAGGGTCATATGAGATTTTGGAGCGTATTATTTTGTGGCTTATCGATTGGCACTTCCCTACGGGTTGGCTAAATTACACAATGTGTTTCATGTGTCGATGATTCGGATATACTGCTCTGATGAGTCACACATACTACTAGTCTTGAGAGATACAAGTCTGAGAGGATTTGTCCTTGTGATGAGGCCAAAGACCATTACGGCTCGAGAGGTGAAGCAGGTTGGAACAAACAAGTACCGTTAGTGAGATTATACAGCAACACCACGGTAGAAGAAGGTATAGGGCGGAAGCTGACTATGAAGACACAATATCCGCAACTCTTTGAATCGGGTATGAATTTCGAGGACGAAATTCTTTTAAGGGGAGAGTTGTAACACCCCAAGTATACCCTACTTGGTTTGATAACATGTTTAGGAGTATAAAAGAAATAATAATATATTTGTCCAAAATAAAATAAAGATAAAAAAAACAAAAGTAGGAATATGCATAGAATTAAATTACAAATAATAAAGAAAGATTTGAAATTTGTGTAAAAATATCATAAATTGATTTGCAAATATTAGAAGGACGGAGGACCAAAGTGAAATAAAAAGGGAATAAGATCAAATAAAGATAAGACCAAAAGAAATATCTCATTTTGGTCTTGGAGAAAGGGAGAGCAAACACGGATAAGACAGAAGAGAGAAGAAAGGAAGAAGAAGAAGAAGAAGAAGATCACAGGTATGGATACATGTTTTGGGTTGTATAGAACTATGAGTATGTGTATGTAAATTACGGGTGTATGGAAATCTAGTTTTAGTCTAGAAAGTTTAGATACATGGTTTAGAACCCTTTGTTTGGTGTATGGTTTGGGTTTGGAAACTTGAGCTCATTTACAGTTAGGGTTGAGTTGAGAAGAGTTCTAAGGCTCTATGGGTGTGTTTTGGGAAGAGGTCTAGTTGCAAGTTGAACCAAGAAATTTCCCTATTTGCAGTCATACTCGATGTCGGACCTTAGACGGGTTTTGGGTCCAAATAAGGAATTGGCAATGCGTCCTTACGGTAAATGGTAGCCACACCTTGATGATGAACTTGATGTTAGGCTTTGAATTTCGGTCGAACCCCTGTGGAGCAAAGTTATGGTCTTTTTACTCACGAATAGTCAAATGGGCGAGAGGTGAGCCATAGAGGTCATGCTTGAGAGGTCGGCCGGAGACCTCATGCGGCGAAGGTCGGCGAGACCTCATGCAGCGAGGTCGGCCGGGCCTCATCTGCAATGAAGGTCGGCCCGGGACCTCGTGCGGCCCAGTCTGCGAGACCTCATGCGTGAGTCTGGCCCGGCCTCATTTAGCGAGAGGTCTGGCGGCCTCATCAACGGTCAGCGGACCTCATACGAGAAGGTCGCGGACCTCATCCGGCCCAGCCAGCGGACCTCATGCAGTAGTCGGCGGGAGACCTCGCCTGTAGCGGCAGTTCGGGTCGGCCCGTGCAGGTTTGACTACGTATGACCTCCAACTTCGGAAGGTCATAAATTCTTCGCCTGAACTCCGATTCGGGTGTTCTTGGACTCTATGGAAATCCCATTGAGTTGAGAATCCATTCATATGCCTGAGGATGATAGAAGGTATTAGACTGAGGTGTTAGGATAAGTTCTTGAGTTGGTCAGCTTCGGTCGGTTTAGGTCTCAGCTCGGCGGGTGTGACTACGTATGACCTCAACCGGAAGGTCCTTAACTCCTTAGATCCGAACTCGGTCGGGTGTTCTTGGACTCTATGGAAAGCCCATTGAGTTAAGAAGTCTATTCATAATCCTGAGGATGATAGAGGTATCAGAGACAGGTGTTAGGCCAAGTTTACGAGTTCGAGGTTAGCTCAGGTCGGTTAAGTCAGCTCAGTACAGGTGTGACTACGTATGACCTCCAACTTCGGAAGGTCATAACTCCTTCGTCCGAACTCCGATTCGGGTGTTCTTGAACTCTATGGAAAGCCCATTGAGTGAAGAATCCAGCCATAGATATCTTGATAAAATTGGAACTCATATTCGTTCCATAAATCATGAAAAACTGTAGGCCCTGCAGGTAACCATAGTTATTCATATTATGAACGCCTATTATAAATTCATAAATAACTCATAAGCATACTTGGTAAGCATTGTTATTTATGAATATAATGAGATATGAAAAATGCAAAGATATGAATAAATGATTATATATATATATATCTCACATATGATTACCGAATGACAAAAATGATTCGGGAATAAGAGATATGTACTGAACATAAAATTCACATGGATTGTCTGCTTATAACCTAGTAGAGGGATAGATAGGCATGCCTATAGGGAAGATCACGATTCTTTGTAGCATCACAGTCTGAATGTGAGGCCACGGATTTGGGTGATGAGGATCACGGTGGCCACAGAAGAGGTCACCCGCAGCGCCTTCGGGCCCTCATGGACCATTGTTTGATACCGGTCGAGTGCGGCGCATTCGGGCCCTCGTGGACCCATTTCATTTCGTGCAGTGAAGTCTGGCGCCTTCGGGCCCACATATAGTTTCTGTGTATCCACTTCTAAGGTTTATGCGGACATAGGCTATAAAAAAGAAAATAGCGGTATATATGCAAATGAAATGTAGAATATATGACATGATATGAGAAGCATAGTGCTGTATGCGATGATGAGTATCTGATTCTGAAACCGAGTAAAGTCTGAGATGACATGAAAAAGTATATGGAAGATGATAAGAAGTAAATGGTTATGAAAAGTATATATATATGAGAAATGATAAAATACATGTAATGTTATATGTGTTATATGCATTTGTATAAGTGTGGTGACTCTTAATCGAGGTCATATTCCTTTAGCGTAAAACAGCACGGGTGTTCAATGTCAGGTGTAGGTACGAAGAGGAAACCCGGAGAATTAGGGCAATCCACATCAGCAGTCAAAGGACACGCATCCATAGGTGCCCACTGGAAGACCTTTAGGTCTATTTTGTATATGAAATTTTGTAAACCAATGTAAATATTGTAAATGTTGAACATTTCCATATATGGAGCTTGTATATATTTTGTAATCCCAGTGCTACATAATATAATACAAGTTAAATGTTTAACGATATATGAATGAACTAGCTTAAAGTTTATACGTAGAAAAAAAAAAATGACCTATCACTTGACACCACATCTTGGGGTTGGGGCGTAACAGATCACCTTTCATATGCACTTTGTCGGCAAAAATACACACACGACTCTAGACATATGTGATGAATGTCACGCAGCATCAATTGCGTCAATAGGTGATGCACTTTATGATTTTATTTTTGATAAGGGTTCTACCAATAATCTCCCCTTTTGGCATGCTTTGGCAAAAATAAAATTTAGGGATTACCAAGAATACAATCACGCAGCAACTAACCATCCATAGCGAATGAGAAACATGTGCGGAAACCATATCACGAGATAATCATATCAAAAACATAAAGAGAACTACAAAGAGTAGTGTACCAACCATCATCCACAGCCAGAGAATAGGATGCCATATTGAAGTGTGACATCCGCTTCGGTCCCGACCAGATTGGTGGAGTGCAGGCCGGATCGGGATGCTCTTGTTTTTTCTATAACTTATAAGCTTTAATATTTTCATTCATATTAATGTTAAACATTTAACTTGTAGCAATGAGATACAAAATGCATATACAAACTCTATATATGGAAGTGTTCAACATTTGTTCATTTACAAAAAAAAAAAAAAACACATAGACATATACATTATAGAAAAAACCTTCCAGTGGACCCCTAGTGATGTGTTGACCTTAGGCTGGCGATGTCGTTTGGTTTCCTCTTTGTACCTACACGAGATGAGCTACCGATGCTAACTTACTGCTGGTGGGAACCCCACCTGGACAACCTCTAACAAGGGTCATCCCACTTTCAATGCATGCATATCTTTATAACACATATAACATGTACATATATATTTATCCATTTCTCATGTCTACTTTCTTTTCTCATAACATGTTTCATTTCTTATCATATTTCGTATACTTTTCGTGTCATTTTATGTGTATTTACCCAACGTTTAACTTAGTATCTTATGCTGTGTACTTGATCTTATGCTTCTAAATATCATTTCATATACTTTATACATTCCTTTATATATGCTTTATTTTCCTTTTATGTTCATGCACATGATACCACAGTGGATACGGGAGAAAATGTGTATACTTGAAAGTCTTATCATTGTTATCTATCTGTATGTACCCGAAGGTACTATCACTATACGAGACAGTGATCTTTGTATGACCCAAACGGGGCCGCTATAGTGATCTAAACGGGATCTATGTCATCTACCCAAACGGGGCCTCGATATACGTATGCGTATCTTTGTAACAGAATTGTGCCCTATAGAGCGTACCTGTATCCAACTACCCGGTCATAGGCAGGCAATCAATATTCTTATGTTTTCTTAATAATCTTTCATGTATTAGAAAGATATCTCATATACATGAATACCTATTGATATCATGTATACTTAGGAGATATTCATTATCAATCTCTTATACATGTTAAACTGTACTTTTAATAGACTTATACTTGTTTAGGACCTTACTATTTTATCATAAGGCATTAAGTTTGCCCACATCAAACTCACTGAGGCGGCGAGGTACGGTGCGGTTTTCACCTAGTTTCACTCTTATTTGAACCCTCATTAGTCATTCACTAGGGTTCCTATACTATTGGTGTATGAATTTGGGCTTAAAAATGTCAAAATACAAGAAATCCAAACAGCAGGAGCAAACTTGCATCTGCACTCACGCCTCGACCGGCACCGGTACAACCCTGCCTCCGTGAGTGGTACCGATACCATTTAGTCTCTGCATCAATGGTACTGGTACCACCCTGTTCTGGTACCGGTACCAGTCAAAGAAACTGCCCAGAAATGGTAGATTTTACCTCTTTCACTCACTTTTCTTCCATACTCTTCCTCTATTCCATCTTACTTCAAAAACCTATCATGAATTACTCCTAAAACAACTCTAATATGGGTCATAACCCATACATAAACCAAACATAAAGAGTAGTTAGGGTTTGTTTTAAACCTAAACTCAATTACTTGCAAATAAACCATGAATCCAACCTCAAAGGAGTGATTCTAGCTAGTACCTTCTCAGACACTTTAAGGTTTTACCAACCCTACTTTCAAGACATCTAAGGTTAGGATGAAATCCTAACAAAACCCTAGGTTTGGGAACAAGCTACTATCCATACAATTCCATGGAAATCCATACAATTTCATGGAAATCTATACACAACTTTAGAATTCCATACAATTCCAATGAAATCCATACAATTTCATGGAAATCTATACACAACTTTAGAATTCCATACAATTCCATACCTTTGCTCTTCAAAGTCCTCTCTTCTCCTTCTCTTCTTCTTCTTTCTCCTTCTCTTTCTCTCTTCCTTTTCCTTTTCTTTCACGCTTTTGTTCTCTCCAAAAATGGGAGAACAAACTTGATCTTATCTCTTTTTATTGATTTTACTTTCCTTTATTTACTCATTGGTCCTTCATCTTCCATCTAATTGCACTCTTTACTTGTCTTATTTCACTTTAGCATATATTCTTATTAAATTATGACCTTTGGGTCCTAAATTGGTAAATGACCAATTTACCCTTGTCTTTTGTATAAATTCCGGGTTTTGCTTATGTTATTTTTAGCATTATTTTATTCCGGAAAAATATAAATTTACTTTTATTATACCCAAAACATGTTATAAAACTGTCATGGTATAATTTGGGGTGTTACAGAAATAGAGAACGAGATACATCGCCATATCAAAGAAGAGAACTAGAGTGTGTTAGAATATATCTGTCATACCAAATTATCTCCCCATTTGCCAAAGAAGGCCAAATAAGGGAAGTCTAAAGCTCGAATCTGAAAAACTCAAACGCTCAAGATCATCACTACCGCAACGAGCGGAGTCACCCGTGAATCGAAGGAGTAAGGGAAGGCCTAACGGGGACATCAGAGTCAAGTGAGGCAAGGGCAACAGTGACAAAAACCTATCTATCTCGGTTTAAGTGGAAGATAAGCAAGCAAAGAAGCATGGTCTTCAGAGCGCACGGTTCACCAGATTACAAAGAAGACTAAGTATCCATCGCGAGGAGAAGACAAGTCTAGTGCAGTATGAGAAGGCTCATGTGTTGGGCAGCGATGAAGTCATTAGCAGAGGCAACAACATCACCTTCAATCCTAAACTGCAGGTCATTCTTGCAGACCCCCGAACAAACGCGATGGCATCGAAGTATTCCTTTGACCCCTTGTTCGTCCCAAACAAGTGGAAACCATAGTTGGAGCGAGAACGACAATGAAGAAGCTTCACTCCAAAGGAAAGTTGTCAAACACACTATGAAGATAGCCAAACGCAACCAAGGAAGGTTGCTTTGCTAAAAAAAGCAAGTGAATCGTGAGTAAATACCAATTGCCATCAGAGAGTAAGAAAGCAACTTCATCGCTCAGTTTTTCATGATAACTGCCCAACCTCAGAATGATAAGAGAGACACAAGGCACCAAAGAGCAGGAACAACTGATCGAATTTTTGTTTTGGAAAGGAGATCTTTAAGCCTAACCTCGAGCGCTGCATACGCAAATTTCTCTGCCCAATATCGGGAGCTTACGCATCACAGAGCCCTCTACCTCTACCAGGCTGACGGTGTTGCAACGCAACGGAGTGCTTGAGATCCTCCACCTCAGCTTCTAGTTAGGGAACCTTCTTCAACTAGGCGACCATCACGCTGTGCTCTTTTGCCAACATGGCCAACTTCAGCTGCGTCTCCTCCACCTCCTTCTCCAGCCGAGGAACCTGGGACTCGGCCTGGATCTTCATGTACATATCTTGAGCCCCTTCTTCAAGTGGGACAAGTGGTTGAGCTGATGTTACCAGGCGTCACAATACTTGGCCTTGTAGGCACCAAAAATGCTCATCTGAAATAGTAGAGGTCAACAACAAAAACAATGGGGGACATGAATGAACACTAAAAGTACAAGAAAAGGGTTATCGAGGCTGCGATTTAGAAGGGGGTGGAGTCCCTCAAAAGGTCCTGGACCTTCTTCATGGCCTTTCCCTATGCGAAGACTAAATTAAAGATGACCCTTTTTTTTTAGTTCTTCTCGTATGGCTCTCAAACAGAAATAAATCCGCCTATGAAAGCCTCTGGGGAAGAAGGGGCTAGAACTTCCTCCATAAGCTGCATCAAGGCAATGTTGTCTTCCCTTTCCTCACCGCTGTGGGCAGCCACTGGGGATGTGCTCGCGGCTTTTAGGTTTCGTAAGTGGCTCGAATAGAGTTAAACCGCCTATGAGAGCCCCAGGGTTAAGGGGTCAGAGCTTCCTCCACAGCGCGGGCAGCTCAAAGGGCAATGTCGCCTTCCCTTTCCTATCGTCAAGCAACACCTCCCGAGGGGATGTGCTGCCTTTGCGTCTTTTGTAATCCCAAATTATACCCTAAGAAGCTTATTACATGTTTAGGCTATAATGTAAGTAAAATTTGCATTTTTCTAATTTGAGTACTGGGTGGTAAATTAGTAATTTTCCACCATGGGACCCAAGTGACATAAGATGAAAAGATGATATGCTATTAATAATTTAGATAAGTTGATGTGTAAATGGAATAAAATTGAGGACTAAATGCAGGGAAAATTTTAAACTAGTAAAGAGGATAAGGCCAAACTCGTCTTATGATAAGACCCAACATTTACTTTTGGCTTTGAATGGGTATCTCGATGGGGAAAAAAAAAGAAAAGAAGAAGGAAGAAGAGAAGAAGAGAAGAAGAAGAAAATCCAGGTTTGGAACTTTCATATTTGTTAGTTTGGAACTTTAGTATGGAATTCATGTTTGGAACATCTCTTTTGTTTGAAACTTTTGTTTGGAACTCTTGTATTTGTTAGTATGGAACCTTTTTGTATGGATTTGTTGGTTAGGAAATTAACCTAACTTCCTCTTTATTTAAGTTGAGTAGGAAAAATCCTATTAGAAATGTTGTTGGTTGGTATAAGATGAGTTTTGTAGTTTGTTTTGAGGTTTATTCGAGTCAGGTTTCGGGGTTTCGGGAGGAGAAATTTCTGGGTGAAAAGAGGCAAACCGCCATTTCGCAAAAATTGCAGCTTAAGCATTCCAGATCGAAAGTTGAGCACCCAGACTTCCAAGTTGTGTGGTTTGACTACGCCCAACCTTATTTCTATTCTATTCTTCCGTTAATTCCGAAGGAAAGGGGTCCTTATATGTATAAAAGTTATAAGAAAAATACTCTGTATCTCGCCACCGAGGTGAAGTTGGGCAAACATTGTTTCTTGCCCTTCTTTGCTAGTGTGATTAAGAATATATATATATATATATATATATATATACTGTATGCTCGCCTAAGACCGACAATAATGAATGCATGTCTCTGCTCGCGACGATACTCCTCGCATTGTGCTACGACACCTCTGCTATGTGGGCGTACACGCCTTTGTTCCAAGATGTTCCACTTCGTACCTATTATGCTACGTTCATATCATTCATTGTTACTAGTCTATATAGGCAAACATTTATATGAAAAGTATCTGAATAAAATGATGTGTCAAACTTTTATATGATAAGCATCTGAATAATGAATAATAAGAAAGCATAAGAAATCAGTTCAGTTCTATAATGTACCTACGGGTACCTTCTGTACAAGATCTTTGTTCTGAACTCCCACAGGAGATGAAAACCCCATTATAAGAATTATGTTATATGAAAACTCTGTTATATAATTCTGTTATATGTATCATGTAATTGTGGACCATTCCAAGTGGTCATATATGTTATTTGTTTTCCGCTAAGCTATAAGCTTAGCACGGGTATTTCATCCGTGTAGGTACGAAAGAGGACATATGGGGTATTCTGCATTCACCAGGGCCAACACAGTAATAGGAGGACACCTGATGTAGGTTTTGTTTTTTTTGTTTTTGTTTCGGAATGTAAATGTAAAATGCTTTATAATAGTGGAATTTGTTATGTACAAGTAAATGGGACTCAGACATGTATATACAGGACATTTAAACACCACTTGGTGGTAATACTAGAAGTTTTATTTCATAATGAAAATATGAAATGGGCCCACCAATGTCCGAATTAAAGAGTCTTAGTCTGCGGTCGCGCCCCTCTCTTCTCTCTCAAAGGGGTAGTGGCAGCGATGCACTTCCATTATCTCTATACCTTCGGGCGAGGGGGATGGTCGTCAAGCCAAGACCACCACTCCAAAAGACAGTAACTGCTCACCCGTAGATGGTGATAGCACTCGAGGGGCCTCCCTGTAATCGCCTAAAAATACTCCTAGAATTTTATAATAAAATTATTATATATTCGATAATCGAGCCAACTGGTATGAATTGTTATGATGAATATTGATTAAATGATTGAAACCAAAAATGAGAAATATTGAATCCGTAAATAAACCCAAGTGGAAAAGAAAAAAAAAAATATGGAAATTGTAAAATGGGGACCTAAGGATCAATTGTAAATAAGTTTATATGTTCATGAAATTAGGAGAAATAAATGATAAAGTGGGAAAATAATAAGAGACTTAAATGAGGAATAATAGAGAAATGGAGGGACTCAAAATATAAAAGAAATAAAGAAAAGAAGAAAAAAAATCAAGGAAAGGGCATGTGGTATGTAGGAAAGAGGAGGAAGTTCTTTAAAGTACGATTAAGGGTGATCTAGGAAGAAAAGGAAAACAGAGAAAAGAGGTAGAGACTTGTAGTGAGAAGCTCTAACTTCTCTAGATTTCCGACGACGTGACCGGCGAGATTTCCGGCGGCTAAAGAGAAAGTCCTCTCCTCGTGACAAGAGTCGCAAGTGAGACGGATCGGGAGTTTCGACAACCCAAGAGCAGAATCTTCTCCTTACTTTGGTTATTTTCACCCCTAAGGGTCAGGTGGTGGCTATTCGCCCCTAAGGGAAATGCTCGTTGTATTTAAACCATGGAAGTTGCCACATCAGGCAGCGCATTACTATTCGACCTTAAAAGGATTTTGGGTAATAACAAAGGGAATTTGGTAGGGTCCTTGGTAAATTGTAGCCACATCAATGAACTTGATTTTAGCTTTTGAATTTCTCACTGACCGTGGGCCTAAGTTATGGCCCTTTACCTAGATAGTACTTCGCCTAATACAGTTTCATTCAGTTGCACTCGTCCATTGCACTCGCCGCGACCCGTCCAAAGGAACCTCAGCCAGTGCACTACCACGCACCTCAGGCCGCTGCACCTCGGCCGTGTTAGGGTCAATTTCGCCTAAGTCAGCCACGGCCAAGTCGCCACTACTGGCTTTGACTAATGCAGGACCTCCAACTGGAAGGTCATAACTTTTTCGTCCACCTTGTTTGGTGTTCTAGACTCTATGGAAATTCCATCGAGTCAAGAATCCATTCATATGCCTGTAGAGGACAATAGTGATCTCGCATGTGCCAATGTAGCTCTGACAGTCACCGCTGGTGTGACTAAGTGTGACCTCCAACTTCAGAAGGTCATAACTTCTTCTTCTGACCTTAGTTTAGGATGTTCTTGGACTCTATGGAAAGCCCATTGAGTCAAGATAATGTCAGAATTTGGAATTTCTCAATTCGGACCTTTGTAGACCAAGTTATGGTCCTTTTACCGAGGTTAGGTCAGCTCGGCCAGTTCAGGTCAGCTCGGTTGGGTGTGACTACGGTGACTCCCAACTCGGAATGTCATAACTCTTCATCCGAACTCCGTTTCGTGTTCTTGACTCTATGGAAAGCCCATTGAAATAAGAATCCATATATATATATATATATATATATATATATATATATATATATATATATATATATATATATATGGATCTTTTGAATTGTTTTAAATGATTTGAAGGAATTGATTGCAAAAATGTTTGCATATGAAAATTGCATGACTATTGAAAGTAAACTATTTTATACAAATGTACATATTGTATCAGACTTTGCTATAAAAATATTCGAACGCCTAATGAATGTTAGCCGCTTAGTTCAGATAAGGATAGATTGGTATACCAATAAGGGTCAAAATAGCCAAGATCGCTAACACCAGGCTGCGTGATGCCACCGACCAGCGCTCCAAATGATCGGCATCGCAGAAGGTTCACTAATTGATTTTTAATAACCGCGCGTTCCGCCGGACCGCATCGCGTTATAAAACCGCTTTTATACCGGCCTCGCTCAGCCAGACCGTGCCGGTGACTCGATATCCTCAGCATACCTAAGATATAGGTTAAATTCTGCTATGGGCATAACTCGAATTGGAATGCGTAACCGAATTTGATTTTGTGAGCATATTTGAATTGATTCTAGATTGTGAAATATTGAATAAGTGAAAAGTGTATTTTGGGATGATCAATGAACTATAACTGATTATATATATAAAAATATGTATTGTATTTACATTGACCATCCATTAAGGTTTAAAGTTTTGAATTGAAAGAACAGATGATTTGTTTTAAACTAAATCGAGAATGGATTTATGTAGAACCACTAAACATGAAAATGCTTAGCGTATTGCTTTACTAATGCAATGTACTAAGTGATAGATAGCGATCGTAAAGTTTGACCCAAGATCGAGGAGCGCCAGTCATGGTAAAGGAAATTTCGGAGTATGTCTCGACATGTGCATTCATTCCATGTTTTCTTTTGATATTATATTTTGTAAAAACAATTTGAACTCGAACATCTATTTTGTAAATTACTTTGAAAAAGGCTTGAATGCCTTCATTGTAAAATGTATTTTGTTAAATGTAAATGTTTATGGGCTTGCCTAATTTTAGAAATTGCTTCAAAGATATGATTTTGACATTTCGAGTGATAACAGTGGCATCCTGCACTCCTGCTCGATCTACCCAAACTGCCCAAGCCGGGTAAGGGGTCCCGGCACAGCTTTAAGGCATCGTGAGCCTAGGTTTAAAGGCTTACAAAATGATTTTGAAACGCTTGTAAATGATTTTGAAATTGTTTATAACATGCATTTCATTTATGGCATATGCTGGATGACATGAGTCCGACGCGATCTTGCTGGTCTTAATAGGATGGCATGGACGGTTTCGACTCCCCAGTGGTCCAGGATGATTGGGTGACTAGCCTCAAATGGGCCCAAGTAAGGTGGAAGGTGGCATCCCATGCTCCCACCAATGAATGGACTAGAAACAAGTGGCAGGAGGCAGCCAGGTATCCTCCGCCAGCCTAGCTCAGGCATTGCAAAGAGCCGGGCAACCAACTGCAATTGCTCCACAGCGATCAGCCATTGAGAGAATGACAAGGTACCGACCTGTAGATTTGATGGGAAAGAAAGAGAATGAGCCTTCTATGGCGTAAAATCGTCCCGATAACTGCTTAATGCTTGTGCAAATGCATTGCACAAAGAGAAGAGAAGAATGTACACTCATTACTAAAGGATGAGGCTTATCAGTGGTGGGTTTCTATGACCAAGACCGCACCACTAGAGAGTATTACATGGAAGTTCTTCTTGGATGAATTCAAGAAGCATTATGTGGGTCGCATCTATTTAGCTAACATGAGAAGAGAGTTTCATAATCTGAAGTAAATACAGATGAGTGTGACTGAATATCATAGAGAATTACCTAGGCTGAAAGCAAGTATGTTCTAGATACCAGTGTGAGGAAGAAGCAAAGCGCTGTGAGGTTCGAAGACTACCCAACAGACTGAGATATCTGAGCCTGCATGTCAAAGCGATTTTTCCATGAGGATTTCTCTCCAAAATCAGGACATGTGCATTGAATGTGGAAAGAGTAAAGAAAGAGGAAAGAGAGAGAAAAGATAAAGATGTGGAAAAGAAAATCCCACATCTCAGCCAGAACAACAAAGAAAGGAAGAAATTCAGTGGATCAATAGGTTCTGGGGCCAGCTTACAAATTTCGTATCACCGTAGTGGAATACTACTCTTACTGGAAGACTGGCTGGCGCGAGTGCACTGTGAGGTGCTTCTAGAGTGACGATTGTTCTCATTGCCCAATAGGAGGAAATCATAAAGGAGAAATGTTGGAGACTCTAAAGGTGCTTGTTTGATTTGTGGATCCAAGAGCATAGAGCAAGAGATTTGTTCTAGAGCTCGCTCATTTACACTAATCGTTGCATCGGGGTACAAATTTTTAGGTACAAAAAGGCAACAAGAGAGTGTTGCATCACCCGAGTGTTCGAGACAAGGGACACAAACTAGCAGTAAGATGGTCGGGTTCTGAAAAGCTAGAAAGATAGTGTAATGGAAAAGCAAAGGGAAGATACCGACGATCCAGATGTGATAGCCGTATACTTCAAATCTTTGATACTACTATATATACTTACTGACTCCGTGGTCAACCCACTCATATTTTCACCGATATTACCCAACTTGGGGTAAATTATCGAGGAGTGAAAACCTAGTATGACATCTTGGTGACGAACCCGCTTTGGCCATAGTGTGCTTGTGAACAGAGTGTATAGAGATTGGTCCCATAAAAAATAGAGAGTATGAATTTTTGGGAGATTTAATTGAGTTATCCTTCTCGGTGGAGTTTGATGATATTGTGGATGGATCAAGTTGTCCCACACCGAAAGATAGTCGATCAGAATGAAAAGAGCGACCTTAAGGAACACCGGGATGAGGATGAAGTAACCATCGATGAGAGGTCAAATCACCTATCTACGTGATATCCATGCCCATCGCCAGGAACAATGGCGCGGAAAGGATGTGAAGCCCACGGCTTATGATTGATACGGTAAAGGCAAGGCTTTTAGTGTATCCGACATATCCCACCAAGTAGTGACTTTCCGATGTGCTTCCGGAAGAGTTGCCGTGATCGTTTCACGTAGGAGATCGAGTTTGCTATCGACGTCGTAATTCTGTGTGCCCCACCGATCCAGTCACATCGTACGTAATGGCTCCACTAAAGCTATAGGAATTAAAATTGTTTCTGCAAAACTACTAGAAAAAGGGTTTATCCCCACCAAGTGTATCACCACGGGAGCTCCCCGTAGTTTTTGTTAAAAGAAAGATGGTACACTTTGGCTACATTAGATTACGTATTAACCGTATCAAGTTAATGTAAAGAATAAGTATCCGTTAGCCTAGAATTGATGACGGTTTGACCAATTGACAGTGTAAGTATCTTTCAGATCGAATTTGCGCATCTAGGTACCATCACTGAGAATTAAAGATGCCATGTGCATAAGACTGCTTGGGGACGCGATATGGACATTATGAGTCTCTTTGTAATGCCGTTTGATTGACAAATGCCCAATGGGCTTTCATGGACCTAATGAATCGTGTTTTCCACCGATGTGGACTGGGCCATCGAGTGTTCATAGACGACATTCTTGTATTCAAAGACGAAAGTCATGACAATACACCTAGAGTAGGCTAGAGACTTTGAGAAAAGAGCAGTTGTATGCGAAACTGAGCAAGCGTGAGTTTTGGATGAATGAAGTCCTTTCTTACATTGTATCGAAAGAAGAAACCGAAAGTGTATCCAAAGAAAAGTAAGTTGGTCGTTGAAATGCAGCTTCACCAAGAAATGTTACGCTGCATCGTTACGTATATGCTAGTTTTTGATTTGCAGAGGATATCACGTAAGATTCAAGTGTTAAGCTTAGCGCATCAGAATTACGATTTAGATTGGCCCAAAATGTAAAGTATGAATGAAGTGAAAATGTCAAAGAAGTTTTGATAAGTTGAAAGCATTCTAATCGAGGCTCCTGCTCTACTCAACCGACCGCGGTAAAGAGAATACAGATTTTTAGTGATGCTAGCCACTTAAACGGATTTGATGTGTTCTAATGCAAGAGGAGTGAGGCGGCTCGTGGCGTTTATATCACAAAGACCCGTCGACTATGAGATTGAATGTTTAACGATTCTGCGGAATTGAGACATTATTCAGAAACAACACATGACATATTCCTAGTATCCCACAACGAGAGTTTAACTTAGGCGCATTTATTAATTAACAGATTTGATCGCGTGACGATTATCACCCGGAATAATGGTACACGCTGAGTGTATTACAAACATGTTCAGATAACTTAATATTTGCTTGTTACAGATCGATAGATCAGATCAAGGCACTGGATACGAGACCGGAGCTTGTTGAATCGTGAGCAATTAGAGGCACAAAAGAAAGAGCGAGAAAATTGTCGTAATAAATCAACATTGAAATGGTAAAGAAACCGAGTGCAATGTGCTGAACGAAAAATGGGGAGTTTTGTATTATAAGGATCGGGTTTGTGTACCCGATTGTAATGATTTGAGGAAATCCATACTTGAAGAGGCACATAGTGGATCTTTTGCTATCCATATCGGTAGCACAAAAATGTATCGAGATTTAAAAAGTCATTCTGGTGGTTCGGAATGAAAAGAGATGTGTTAGAATTTGTAACTAAGTGTTTGGTGTGTCAAAGAGTAAAGGCAAAGCATCAAGTTCCTTCGGGATTATTATGCACCATCGTAATACCTGAAATGAAATGGTACTGAATCACCAATGGATTTTGCGGGCTGCTACTAATGATAGGAGAATAAGATGACTCAGCCACTGAGAGACCGATTCACTGGTCACCACTTTCTACCAAAGGAGAACCGACTATTCACTTGACAAGCTAGCAGAGCTGTATATCAAGGAAATAATTTGGTTACATAGGATTCTTGTATCCATTATTTCAGACCGAGATCCAAGGTTTACTTCGAGATTTTGGGAAAAATTGCAAGAGGCCTTAGGCACTCGACTGAATTTCAGTACAGCGTTCCACCCATAAACGGATGGACAATCTGAGAGAGTGATCTAGATTCTAAAAGATATGTTAAGGAGTTGTGTGATCGGCCTTGAGGGTAGTTGGGATCGATACATTGCTTTAGTCGAATTATACAACAACAATTTCCAATCAAGTATCGAATGGCGCCTCATGAGGCTTATATGGAGAAATGTAGAACAATTAATAAAGTTGGATTTAAACGAGTGAAAGAAAGCAGGATTGGCCCTACTTGATACAAGAGACCAAAGAAAAATGAAAATGATTGTAGAAAGATTGGGGCTATACACCGACAAAATCATATGCCGATGAAAAGGAAAGATATTCGATACGAGATCGGTGAAAAGTGCTTTGAAAGTATCGCCTTTGGAAAAAGGTGATGAGATTTAGAAAAAGGGCAAGTTGAGCCCTAGATTTATTGGCTCCATGAAGTAAATCAACAAAAGTGGGTCCAGCAAGATACGTATTAGCATTACCCTGACTGGAGAAGTGATCCATAACGCGCTTCATGTGTCCATTCTAATGGAGGTACCGATCGTAATCTGGCCACATGTAGTCTCTAATGAGACAATTGAGTTGGTAACGATTTGACATATGAAGAAGAGCCATGAACTGGTCGCAAGTGAAAGAATTACTGAACAAGAAGATTCCGCTAGTCAAAGCAAGCGGAGAAACCACAAGATTGAAGAAGCCACTTGGGAAAGTGAAGAAACGATGCGGCAGCAGTATCCGCAACTGTTTGACTAAGGTAATTTTGAGGACGAAATTTTCTTAAGTGGGGGAGAGTTTTAACGCCCCAAAAATACCATAGAATTTTTATAATAAAAATTATTATATATTCCGGCATAATTGAGCCAACTTTAAATTTTTCGAGGAATTGTTATATGAATATTGATTAAAATGATTATAAGCTAAAATGAGAAATTTATTGAACTGAAATAAAACCCAAGTGAAAAAGAAAAATATGGAAATTGTAAAAATGGGGGACCTATAACACTGTAAATAAGTTTATATGTCTAAAGTGAAATTAGGAGAAATAAATTAGTTAAGGGGGAAATAATAGGAGACTTAAATGAGGAATAATAGAGAAATGAGGACCTAAATATAAAAGAAATAAAGGAAAAGAAGAAAAAAATCAAGGAAAGTGGCTGGCATGTAGGAAAGAGGAGGAAGTTTCCTTCTTTTAAAGTAATGACACGGTGATCCTAAGAAAGGGAAAAACAGAGAAAAGAGAGATTAGAGTGAGAAGCTCTAACTTTCTCTGATTTCCGCATCTGGACCATGATTCAAGAAGAGGGAAAGTCCTTCCTCGTGACAGAGCCTTGCAAGTAGAGATTCCGGATCTAGGAGTTTCACAACCTAAGAGGTAGTCTTCTCCTACTTTGTTATTTTCACCCTAAGGATTGTGTGGTGGTTATCTTGCCCTAGTGGAATGTTTGGTTGTATTTTTAAACTATGGGAAGTCGCTTACATTGTGGTAGTACATTAGCCAAACTTTTAGAACTCGATTTTTCGGATAATAAATAAAGGGAATTCGTAGTGAGTCATTCTGTAAATTGTAGCCACATCAATGGAACCCATGTTAGGCTTTGAATTTCACCGAACCTCGAGCTTGAGTTATGGCCCTTTACCTAGATAGTGTGCCGCCAATACAGCCAAATTAATGCACCTCCGCCAAATGCACCTCGGCCCAAAGGCACTTCTACACAGACTCCCTCGCCACAGTTCCTTCAATCGACCACCTCGCCAAGGCTGCCACCCCAGCCTGCACCTCGCCCGTGTCAGCCGCCGCCAAAGCTAGGTCACCCGCTAAGTCAGCCACCGGCCGGGTTTGATCACGCGCAGGACTCCAACTCTAAGGTCATAATCTTCTTCTGGCCCGACTCTATGGAAAGCCCATTGAGTCAAGAATCCATATATATATATATATATTTTAAATTGAACTCAAATTAAACTCCAAAAATCAATCCTAACCAAAACCACTAGCACGCACGAATAATATTGTTCTTTAATGGTTTTGGAATAGGGGCTGACGAGGAGGAAAAGCCAAACTGAGATTGAGATTCCGAGGATTGGAATCAAAGTGCAAAGCTTTTTGGGTTTGTTCTATCGACTTCTATTCCTTGTTTCAAGTTTTTGCATGATTTTTCTATTTTTCCTATTCTCGTTTCAATATTTGAAAGGCTTGTTCTAAATGCATAAGAAAAGCATATTGAATTGTTTTAAATGATTTGAAGGAATTGATTGTAAAATGTTTGCATATGAAATTGCATGACTATTGAAAGTAAAACTATTTATACAATGTACATATTGTATTGTACTTGTTATAAAATATTTGAACGCTCTTAATAGAATGTTAACCGCTTAGTTCAGATAAGGATAGATTGATATACCAATAAGGGTCAAAATAGCAAAGATCGCGAACGATTGTATCACGTGTCACTCCTGACAACAGCCCGACCATATCGGTGGTTCACTAATTCGATTTTTACAACTAATTAGCGAAGGGACCGTGACAGTTATAAAACTGCTTTTATACCGCCCGCAACCTGCCAGATCGCGGCCGTGACTCGATATCCTCAGATATCAAGACATAGGTTAAATTGGCATGGGCATAACTAAATCTGAATCAAGCAGAATCGAATTGAATTCCATAACCTAATTTGATTTGTGAGCATATTTGAATTGATTTAGTATCAGAAATATTGAATATGAAAGTGTATTTTTAAGATGATCAATGAACTATAACTGATTGTATATATAACAAATATATGTATTGTATTTACATTGACCATCCATAAAGGTTTGAAAGTTTTGAATTGTTAAATTACATGATTTGTTTTAAACTGAAACTGAGGAATGGATTTGTATTGAACCACTAAACATGAAAATCCTTTGCGTATTGTTTTACCAATGCGCATGTACCGAGTGATAGATAGTGATCGAAAGCGGACCCAAGATCGAGGAGCGTCTAGTCATAAAGAAGGAAATTTCGGAGTATGCTCCGACATGTGCATTCATTCCATGTTTTCTTTTTGGATATTGGATATTTTGCAAACAATTTGAACTCTCCGAACATCTATTTTAAATCATTTTGAAAAGGCTTGAATGCCTTCATTGTAAATGTATTTTGTTTAAATGTAAATGTTTATGGGCTACCACTTTGAAATCGCTTCCGCAAAGATATGATTTTGAGTGATTGAGTGATAACAGGGCATCCTGGACTCGATTCGGATCCGCCCAAACGGGTCGAGCCGGGAAAGGGGTCCCACATCCTGGGTAGCCTTCCTCTACCAAGGGATAAAGGATCTTCCCTCAGCTTGGGATGGCCTTTGTGGAGTTGCCCGCTGCCGTAGCTCGGACATGCCTTTCGCCTTCATATCCCTCAGTCTCTTCAACCAAGCCTGCGTGTCGCGATGGGGAGAAGGGGGGAGCGAGAAATCATCGCCAAAGACTATCTCCTCGGCTTCTTGTTGGGTTTGGGCCTCAGACGTCACCTGAATGCGGGATAGAAGGTGAGACACGCCTCAGCTCGGTGTCCTCGAACCTCATAATCGAGGTGCGCAACCTTGGGACCAAACTCCTGGGCCTGCTAACACCTCCCAAGGTCAAGCTCTCGGCATCGAAGGAACCCAGTCCTCGGGAGGCTCAAAACCTTGACAAGCGAGTCGAACTTGGACGGACTCAGGTCGTCAACGAGCTTACCTTGACCCAAGGTACCTATGCATAGACAATCAAGGTTAAGGAAGGTTCACCCCACTTAACAAAACATCAAAAATACCTATGCCCGATCTACAATCTCGCTAAGAAGATCGCGACGCGGTCGACTAAAGCATGATCCTTAGCACCATCCCTAAGCCCCTGATAGGGACACGACGCTAATTCCCACACTTATTTTCGCTAGTGTTCCTGGCAGCCTGTCCTAAGTTACAAATAATTTTGCATCAAGAAATACTTTGAGGTTGTCACTGGGGAAGGTGTAGGCGTAGAGCACCTCCTCCAAACCCAATTGCGGCTCGTGGTTCTTATTTAGCACGCTCACACCCAACAGAACACGGATAATGTTCAAGTGAATATGGACAAGGTGGAGTCAAGTGAAGGTGTGGATTGGTGAATTATGAGAAGGGGGGGAACTTAAATTTCAACGATCGTGGACTCAAGCAACAAACTGAAGTCCATCACACCTCGCCTCCTGCTCATGCAAAGCCACAAACCGAGGCCTTGGATGAAAATGAAGCGTGCATACTCTGAGGAAAGGAGAATCTCTTTCATAAGGCATCCGCCCGAGACTTCCTAATGGGTCTAATCTAGGTGATGACTCCATTAGCATCAACGTGCAGAGAACCTCCCCGATGTCTCCGTACAGTTAAGCAGCTGATCATTCTTCTCCCATACAAACTTTCCCACATAGTCTCCACCTACCATCCCTCCGAGTCAGCTGTCACAAATACGATGCTCTGGGAAAATCAACCAGAGGACTGACATCGGGCCATGCGGCCACCCACTGTGTGGCAAAAATCAAGCAAGTCTGCTGTGGGGAAACCAAAAAAAAAAAAAAAAAAAAACTTATAACGAGAATCAACAACAAGGTAATTTCACTAAATGATGATCCTCTAAAGAAACATACTTCGACCGATCTTCACTTAGCTCAATACAACCTTGAAAAATCCATGACGTTGGTTGTTAGACGATGGGTTGCCAACGAGCGAAGAAACCTTAAACGATGTGGAATTCGTGAGCAAGAGATGAATAACCTAAACACTCTTCGAGCAAGACAAACGAAAGAAACTCTCCCAAAGGCCTTCAAGATATTTATATCTAAGGCACAGCTGATTGAAATGGATATTCAAAAGCCATTAAATGTGGCTTCGCCCGTCGACAACGCACCAAGGCCACGAACGAATCCCAAGCTGCCACTTTTTCATAAAGAACGGCGAAATGACGACTTTATGCACCGCGACAATATTGAAAAGGTCTCACTCTCTCCACTATCTAACACTAATAGTTTGAAACGACGCTGTGGGGGCTGTAGTGAATGGTACATGTCATGGTCTCATGACAACCATAAGTGACTGAACTCAATCACTTGACAATCAGATGAGGAGACCTGCTCATGGAGCTACCCAAACCTGATCACATGACAATCACATGAGGTAATCCCAGCTCGATGCAGAAGGCCTGCACAAGCCCAACTCAACCAATTCTAAGGCTGTGTTAGATGGAGGTCGATTAATTACAAGAAAAAGGTCATCGTTGACATATATTATATTGACTTACACAAATATATGTTAATATTGTTCTACTATATGAGCAATGCATTTATTGCATACAACTTCATATACCAATAATGACATATATTAAAATTTGCTTGAATCTTTCACAGACTTATATGATAGAAAGTTGACTTATAATTTATAAGTCAATGACAAACAATAGATTTTGATGCAACAATCAATTTAAATAAAGACTAATAACTATAATTTGTTTGATTTAGATATCTTAATTACTTAAATACACGTAAAACAACGTATAATAACAAATAATAACAACAACAACGTGATAACAACAAATAACAACAATAATAATAACAATAAAGAATGGATAAGCCTTTATAAATCGAATGACCACCTATTTTAATAAAAGTAATAATTATGTTTATATATATATTAATTTTTTAAATTGAACCAATAAAACCTCTTTTTAGTCTATATCAATAAAAAAAATGTGATAAACTATTTTAATTACAAACTAATCAATATCAACAAGTAAAAAAATATTTTATTAGGATTGATTATAATTACATCGAAATAATTAAAATTACTTAATAGAAAATTTATAAACTATTTTTTATTTTTTAAAATAAATTATTTTATTCATATTAGTAAAAGAAAATTAGTTTTTAAATATTTATATTAATTTAGTGAATAAAAAAAGTTCTTAAAAGTTTACAAAATAATTTTTACAATTTTCTATATTATGTTTTTTTTTTATTTAAATAAATATAAATAAAATCAATTCAATTAAATTGTGTTTATTTACTTGTATTAATAAATTTTATTTTATTGAGCAAGGATCATCTATTAATTTTATTAGGATTTTTTAAGAGTGATGAACAATTTAGAAAATGGGATTAGAAACACGAGGAAGGAGCCTTGGTCGAGAAGAGAGGGGTTTAGCGTACCAGAAGGAAGGGTTTGTGAAAGAGTAGGAGCCGACCCATTTTGAAATTTAGGGGCTTTGGAGAGAGAAAAAAGGGTTATTGGGGTGAAGGAAATGTTAGAGCAACTCCAATGGAAGTTGCCAAATAAGTGCCAAATGCCATTTTGCAATCTTGACAGTCATTTAGCGCGCAGGCAGGGGTTTTCTTCCGTGGTAGGTCTTGAAATGGGGTGTCATTTAATAATTAAATATTTTTTATTAAAAATATAACTAAACTGCAGTTATATTTTAACGGTATATTTTCATAACGATCGTAATTTAACGGATATATTTGTATAGTAACAATTTCAAATTTCAAATTTCAAATTTCAAATTTTGTCCACTTGAAATTCAAATTTCAAATTTCAGATTGAAATTCAAATTTAGAAAAATTGTAATAAAATAAAATTTTAAAAATTATAATTCGTCTATAAATATGATAACCAATTCTCATGTTTTTCATCCATCTATCTTACATTCTCTTTCAGTTTTCCAATATCTCATTTCTCTTTGAATCCTTTCATATTTTCGTTCATCAAGTGATACGAATGCGTTTCCCTAATATTTTAG
Organism: Tetrastigma voinierianum; assembly: GCA_016808115.1. Taxonomy (NCBI): domain Eukaryota; kingdom Viridiplantae; phylum Streptophyta; class Magnoliopsida; order Vitales; family Vitaceae; genus Tetrastigma; species Tetrastigma voinierianum. Next base: position 150,530 of record JAEQBH010000226.1, on the reverse strand, counting down.
GAGAGATCCTCCAATATTGAAGATAATGATGATTTGGATGTGTTGTATCTTTGCAAGCCCAAGAGGTCGAAGGGTTTTAGTCAGGACGGATAAGAAGGCATCGTGGTTAGTTCAGGCCCCACGAGAGATGGTTAATCGTGATAGAGGTGAAGGTCACGAAGAGCTACTATGTGATTTATTTTCTTCTTGCATGTGTATGAAAGTTTTTTGAAGGAGGTTCAGGAATGAGTCGATCCTCTTTAGCCCGGTGTAAATGGGGTTGAACAATATGATCCATACTTCATCCGAAAACGAATCTTGGTTGGGTTTCGGTTTGTCATCCCTTCAAAAGATAACAGCTGCTTATAGAATTCTTGCATACGGAACATTTGGTCTGTGGATGAATACATCGAGTGGAGAAAGCAACGCCATAGAGGGTTTGAGAGGAAAGGTTTGTGAAAGTTGTTATTTGCAATGTTTGGCGACCATTACAGGTCACGAACAATGTCGATATTGCTTTCGATTGCTACAAGCGAGAGCAACGTGGCTTTCTGGCATGTTAGGAATTATTGATTGCCGTGGAAGTGGAAATTTAATCTACGTGGCAAGGTATGTATACTAGTCATTGTCATGAACCAACAATCATTTTAAGTTGTGGCATCTCGAAGATCTTTGGATATGACGAAATGCATTCTTTAGTCTACTGGTTCATTGAATGACATAAATATTACAGATAGGTCCCTGTTTTTTACATTATTAGCAAATGGTCATGCTCATCACATCAACTATATAATTAATGGTCATGAGTATAGAATGGGATATTATCTAGATGATAGTATTTATCAAAGCGGTCGACATTTGTAAAAACAGTTCCGCATCCCGCAAGGGTTTAGATAAAGCATTTGCTAAAACATAAAGTCGACGAGAAAGATGTAGAGCGGGCATTTGGGGTACTTCAAGCTCGTTTTGCAATTGTGCGTGGACCGGCACGTTTTTGGGATGAAGAAACACTTGCAGATATTATGAAAGCGTGCATAATAATGCATAATATGGTCATTGAGGACGAAGGAGATATTGGTAACAATGACTTTGATGGAAGTGATGCAAATCCGCCTGTAGAAGTGTCACATGCGTATACATCAGAATTAGAAGACTTCATGCAAACTCATTATCAGATCAGGGACAGTGTTAGTCATTCTCAATTGCAATCAGATCTTATCGAGCATTTGTGGCAACGACATGGTGACTAATAACCTCTATCAATTTCAAGTTGAAGTTGTATTTTCAATTCCATGTTGTATTTTAATTCCAAATTTCAATTTCACGTTGTATTTTAATTCCCAATTTCAATTTCATGTTGTATTTTAATTTCAATTCCAATTTCATGTTATATTTTCAATTTCAATTTCAATTTCAAGTTATATTTTCAAATTCCAATTGCAACATAATAAATATTGACTCTAAATTAAAAATAATAACAACATAATAAATAACAACTAAAAATTAAAACCAGCTTTTTCATAACCTCTATCTTGAGTTTATTGATATGTTGCGAAAGTAGGTCCATACCCCGGTGAGTATCGGTTCCATGATTTTCATCTCATTTTGCATTTTGAATTTCTTGCACACAATATGCTTTCTTCAATTTCCTAGCCCCATTTACGATGTTGCTACAATGCTATCTGTTGAGTATAAATTTTGTCTTGTAAGCTCGTGACTTTTTTGTCGTTCCACTTCCATTCTTTCATTCCGATTAAGCGATGATCTAGTGATCTTTTCGGCGGTTTGCTTCTCTTTGTTTTTAGTTGTTTCTTGAAGCCTTGCATGATAGTCTATTGAGGTTGGTCGAGTGGACGAGGGTTCAGCGTCATCCCCTAAATGGTGGAGTTGAATAAATAGGATTCAACATGAGTTGATTCAGCTAGACTACCGCTTGAATGAGTTTTGCTCTCTTATTGTCGGGTCGATTACTACCCATTTCAAGCCCATTTTCAATATATTCCAACAATGCTTGTATTGAAATGGTTTTCCAATAATCTTAGCAAACATTTCTTTTGCTTTATCAACCTGACAAACATATTAAATCATTCAGTTAATAGTTCAAATATCAAATCATACTTGTGTCTAAATTAAAAGTTTATATCTTACATTATTTTGCTCGGTGTGTCCACTTTGTCGAGTTCCCTAATTTTAATTATAAAACCGATAAATTTGTCGTATTTGCATTTATATCGCACCAACGACTTTTAATAGAAGATTGAGAACGCCTTCTGATTGCCTCCATGAAGTCTCTGGGCATTGCAAGATTTTTGCCGTATCGCACCAATCTTGTTGTTCATTCCCAATAATTGCATCTTTGCTCGTATTAAGCCACGCACACAATTAATTTATCTTCTTCTGCGCAGAAATCTCTTTGTCCTCGGCATTTTCTCAATCTGAACGACTTCATTTCTCAGACCGGGCGCCCAATACCGTGGGATTACTCAATAGTATCATTATATAAATCTGTCGCTCATAAGCAACCGCTAAAGAACCGTCATATTGCAAAATCCATCTACAAAATAAAATAAAATTATAATCAATTTAAAAAATGAGCAATTTATAAAGTATACAAATAAATCTATCAATTATAAAATTTATAATCAATTAAAGAATGAGCAATTATCAATTAAAATTATCAATTTATCAATTTAAATTTAAAAATCAATTTGTAATCCTAAAAGAATGAGCAATTTATCAATTAAAAATTATAATCAATTAAAAGAATGAGCAATTTATAAAGTATACAAATCAATCTACCACTATAAAATTTAAAATCAATTTAAAGAATGAGCAATTTATTAATTAAAAAATTATAAATTTATCAATGTAAATTTAAAAAATCAATTTATCAATTTACAAAAATGAGCAATTTATCAATTTAAAAAATTATAATCAATTTAAAAAAAGAAATTTATAAAATATAATCAATTTAATAATTATAAAACTAATTGAATAAGAAATATACAAATCAAATCAATTTATCAAATAAATGAATGTAAACAATTAATAATATATCAATTTTTAAAGAGAACTCTCGCATCTGCCTTCTCTTCCCTCCCTCTTCTTTCTCCTCTTTCTTTCCCTCTTCCTCCAAACGGCACAACGAGGGTTCTGCCTCGCAGTACGCTGGGACCAGCTTGATTCAGGGAAGCTGGGATTCGAAAAGCTAGGGTTTTTCACAAGCACCAAAAGGTAAGAATTTTATTTTCCTTCATTTTTGGCTTCATTCTCTGCAATTTTATAGGGTTTGAAATGGAATATAGCCATTGAGAGAGCCGTTGTCCAAAACAGTAGCCATCAACGGCTATTTTGCATCCCCTGACTTCTCTCTCCAAAGGTGCCAAATATGGCACCCCACAAACTCGGATGGCATTTTGCCACCTCCGATGCAATCTCCGTTGGAGCCAGGATTTTTATGGTTTGGGTGCCATTTTAGCAGTTATACAGATGGCACCCCTGATAGCAACTCCCGTTGGAGTTGCTCTTAGATTTTAAAATTCACCTTTCCCTTTTCTATCTCCCTTTTCGCTGCCTGGATTGTCGCGACTGGTAGTCGAAATGGTAGCCATTGTTGCCTCTCTACAGCATAAGATCCCAGAAAAAATCCACTCCGCCACCCTTTGAATCATTTTCTGTAAATCTAACTACCAAAAACCTTGAATAGGGGAAAACAAGATCCAATCGAAAGAGGGGAAGACGGAAATGGACCGAAGAAGAATCAAAGCGTGGAGCCAGGGTTGCTACCACTACCGTTACCTTCGATCTGGCGAGTAAAGGAGACTAGTTTGCCCCATATTTCGAGTGTCATTATCGCAGCATAGGGGGAGGGTTTTTGGTAGAGTTCGAGCATACCGGCCGAAGAAACTCGGATCTTTGCTGGTTTCTTCGGCGAATTCTTTCATCATCCCAAAAGCAGTTCATAGATAGATGGTAAGAGTATATGGAAATTGAAGAAAATATGGATGTTCAATCCTTCATCTCTGTGTTATACATGGAGTTTTTTGCTGCTTAATGTCTAGCTTGTTTTTGGCTAAATGGTAAGAGGATAGGGTTTTTTTTTTCCTTTGTCCTTAATTCTTTCATATTTGGGCCATTGCTATTTTTCTTTTTATTTTTCATTTTGTTTAGGAGAATCTGAATCAATAAAGTTTCAATTACCTAAGCCTCACTAATTTTCCATATTTTTGGTCACTGCCATTGTCAATGATGATCAAATAGGTAAATTTCCATTTTCTTCAAAATTTTGGATTTTTCAAGAATGTTATGCTTATTTTCTTGTCCATTAAGTGTGAGGATATCATAATTTCTAAATAATCAAATTTTCACAATGTCGGGTTATGAGAAAATTCTCTATTTACTAGATTTTTTCACTTTGGTTTTCCTTAGGGCTGGTGCATCAGAACCAAGGTCGGATAACTCATGAACTTATAATCCATAATTGACCTAGTGACATGGTGGAGGAGATCCTACCATTAAAACTTTCTTTCTTTTTATTTATAACATGAGAGAGACACGAGAGTGTTGTTAAAAGAATCCATACTATGCCTTTTGACAATTCAATGATCAAAACAAGGTAAACCACTTGGCTTGGATTGTATATTTTGTAGGCTTAGGACTCACTGCTGCACGGAGCCATACATCATTGCTACAAACGTAGAACTTAATGCTATACACCCAATCTATAAACTCCTGTAACCTCATTTCAGGTACATAATGAATTTCAATACTCTTGCTTAAAAATTGCTTGTTTCTGTTGACATAGTTTTGGTGTAGTAATAAAATTTGTGGTTATTAAGCATAATTGTGTTTCAAAAAAATCTTTTTGTTGCTTACCAAAAAAAAAAAGTTTGTTTTAAGGATGAGCATCCTTTTACTTTAGGAATAAGATTTGTGAATAGTTTGAGGGTGAATTAATGAATGATGCCTCCCAGGTGGGTTGCTCCTTTTAGAGCCATGACCATAATCCGTGAGTTTGGACTCTTCCTTTGCACTCAAGTTCTTATTTAATTTTTAGGTGTTTACTTCTGTTATCTTTTGCCTTTGTAGTATGGGTCACTAGGAATATTGATTACCACTCTCCAACCTGATTTCCTTTTACCTCCACTAGAAATTAATTATAATACGCATGGAAATATATTAAGGAATAATCCTATCACATAGTACATAATCCATGTTAGTGAGAAAACCTTATATTTATGAAAAACAACTTTCTCTATCAACACCTAACAGTAGCTTCATGTATGAATAGGAAGACTATGCCAAAAATGACATGGATGATCTTCTTGCAAGGTTCTTTTTGTGTTTATTTGGGTAAGTTTCTAAATTTATTTTATTCTTGCATTTAAATGTAATGAGTTTAACATTTCTTTTTTTTTTCTACAATATTTTTTTCCATTCAGTCAACCGTCTATCTTATAATGATCAATCTCGTTCAAAGGTAGCTGAACTACTACATCTTTTTCAGTTTTCCTTACATGAACATTGTTTATAGATATTAGATCACAAAACAATTTTTTTCATTGAATTATCAAAATATAAACCTCTAAGTTGTTGCAAATTTTGGAGAGTTTGTTGAATTCATTTCTAGCCTGTGTGATTATGTAGTCCTTTGAATTAGGTGAAGCTGCCAGCTAATCTTTTCCAAATTCCTCACATGCAACCCCACCAAAATTTTCACTTTCATCTATAAGCTTTTCCAACAAGAAATTTAACTTTTATCTTCCTAAACTCTAAATCAATGATCTTGATTTTTAGCTTCATCTCTAAGCCAATGATCTTGATTTTTAACTTTATAAATCTTAGCCAATAATCTATATTTTTATCTTCAGAAACACTCCACTAAAAGACCTACTCTAAACTCTCAACCAAAGATTTTGATTTTTCTACCAAACTTTTTTATTCTGATTTTTAGCTTCCCAAACTTTTTATGCAAAGTTGTAGCTTTTACTTGTTTTTGGTGAACTCTGCTATATGATTAATTATGTGAATAGTGTTTTTTAATGAATTACTTATCTCGAATAGTGTTGATTGAATGTTTCGCTTTAAATATATATTTTTTTATAAATGATTAGTAAGGTTTTTAAATAATATTGTTTATTATGGATGTCCATATAAAAGTTTTATCTTATAAGTTTGTTGATTTGTCATTTATTGGGGACTTTGCACTTAAATCGCTTGGAAATATTTTAGCATGCTTAAAGGCTACAACAAGAGTGATTATTCTATTTTTTCTTTAATTAATTTAGTTAATGAAGCATATTGATGTACCAACCCTTGTATTATGATCCCATAGGAGAACCTTTGTTCACTTGGTTTCTCTTTTGTTCTTGAGGTGGGGATGTGTTTTCATTTTATTCTCGAGTCTTTGATAGTTTCCTTTTTCTTGTTTTGGTTTGGAAATGATTTGACTTAGACTTATCTTTACTGTGAGACATTTGTGAGCTTGTGTTTTCATTTTTTTTTTCTTTTGCTCTAACTTCTATGATGAATATATCATGTATCTAGCTTCAAAGTCATGAGTTTATACTATGATTCTAAAAAAATAAATAAATAGAGGATATACATATAACTTTCATTACCAAAATAAGAGCATGGAGAAGGTTAGAGGTATTCAAATTGGGTTTAATTCCTTGGCGATATATACTATTTGAGAACAACATTTTTGGACAAATCTAAATATGGACGAATCTAGATGCAACAGCATAAGGAATTTGGAGAAATTGTACAAGCCAACATGAGTATGGAATTTGTATGACCCCGTGAACTATTTGTACTATCACACTTTTTCTCATTATATATATGCCAACCAATTACAATATCACACTTTTTTACATTTTTTCATCACTATCCTACTTCTTGTTGACTTTATTGCCTCCACATCCCACACACTCACCTATGCACTATTCATTCACACATACACAATCAACCACACACTAAACCTCAACCATGCTATATTTCATGTGTTTCTTTTTTTTTTTAATAAATTTCAAGCTTTACCTATTTAAAAATAAAATTATACATCCAATAAACCTTAGGGTTTTCCAAGGAGCTATCCTACAACTCGTATTGAATACCTTTTTATGTGTGTGTGTGTGTGCGTTTACTCATTTTATTTATTTCCTACACTTCATGTTTATTAGATTCATTTCATTATTCAAATGCAATTTTCACATCATTTAAAAAAAAATCAAAATCTAGTCTCTAATCTCTTATTATTGAACTTTACATTATACTACAATTTCTTGTTTATTTATCTTTATCTTTTAGATATTAGGTCATGATTTTATTAAGGATATATAAAAGAAGTAAAATAAAGATAAATAATTACCACCAATAAAGAGTGTTGTATCTTGGTTTGAATGTTTATCCATTTGGTTTCACTCATGCCTTGTGTTTCTTGTTATTTTGGTATATAGGCTATAATATGAATACTAAATGAGTACTTGAAAGAAGTCACGGTTGCTTTAAAGAATGGAAAAGTTACTTAGTATGTGACACTCTTACTATTAGTTAAAAAGTATAGGTTTATATAAATATAGAATCTTTTGTGCATTGCCCCAAGTAAATATTAATTAAATAATTGATATACCATTTCCTATTAGGCTACATTATGCTCTATTTCTTAATCATTTATTTTCCTTTTATGGTGAAAAGTTAAACTTAATTAAAAAAGTAATTAATATTTTGAACTAAAACTCCTTTTAATTATTTAATGTTTGAAACTTCATCTATGATATGATGCATAGGTTTCCCTAGCACTTACAAGAAGAATCACTTCTAAGCTATAAGGAGAGATAAATAATTGTTTTTACCATTTAAATTAAAATCAAGTGGGCCCTTGGTGGGAATCACTAGATCAAATATTTGGAAACTTTGAATCAATTCATAATTTTGTATGACTTGTTTTTATCATATTAACGAAATTGTAGATGGATTAAATTGTCAAGAATTGCGATAAGCCACAGAGTTAAATATAGATCCATAGATACTACGACTTATTTATATGATTTATTTATAACATATGTCCTATATATTGTTATACTTATGTTTTGAAATTCAAGTATGATGAGTTCAATTTATTGGAAGTATTTACATATTAAATGTGGTCATTATTTATGTCTATAAACTATATATTTTAGCAAGATACCCTTATTAGGTGTCATGACCATTAAGATATTTAGCCTAAGGTTGATTGTCAATTTTATTTTCATTATTCTTTTTTATTTGTCAAACTAGTTTGAACAATTTCTTATAATATTCTATTTGAAGTATTTAAATCATATTTTCCTAAATGAATGTCGAAAATCTTATATCACTTTTATTAATAGCAAACTTATGGAAGGACCTCTATGTTGACTAATGAAATGGTTGCGATAGATCTTGTAGATTATCTTCATTTATCTATATTAGATTTTACATTCCTTTTAACAAAAGTGGCAACACTATATTACATAACATGGTAAATGTACAATTTTATATTATGTTCAAAGCATGCTTTAAATTACATTTTTTTAGTGTTTTATTACTTATCATTCTAATAATATTTTGTTTGTCCTAATGTATCCAACAAATATATCGAGAAGACAACGATGATGATGAAACAAAGACCATCTCTTATGAAGAAAATGTTGTATTTTTTGGTTTTAGTTTTGTATGGAGAGTGGCTAGAAAAAGCTTTATTAGATTTTGGTCCGATAAAAAAGCTTTATCAGATTATGTTTTTATTACTTAGATGTCTATATTGTAATTTTTTTTTTTCTTAATTTGTTTATTTAACTTATTCACATTATTCTATTGCTTTATTGCTATTACTATAGTTAAATTATGTACCTATTGAATTTAGAGATTATCTTCAATTGTGATTGATAACCATGGCATATGTCATTTCTAACCTTAACATTTGATGAAGAATGATAACATAAGATTTAGTTATCTCACATGAAATCAAGCAATCTTGTAACCTTGATATAGAATAGAGGTAAATCTTGACATATATGTATATGTCAAATTCATTCTAACCTTGACATAGAATATAGAAAATCTTTACATGTATATATGTCAAGCTTGTATTAAACTTTTCTTGACAGTGACATAGATAACATATGTAAGAAGTAGCCAATCTTGACAGATAGACAATATCTTGTCGGTGAAAAATTGCCAACGTAAGGCTTTTTTCTTGTAGTGGGATACTTGAGTAAATAGAATTCTGCTTCGAGATAAAGCAAATGAGCACGCTGTTGTCCACTCAATGTGTGTTACGAATGCCAGCTTAATGTAGGCAGCGCTTAATGTACAAATTAATGAGTAACACAAGAACATTGAGGGTCACTCATAACTGCCCATCTCATAACCGTCCGTCATGTAACCCCACGATGGGTATATAATGTATGGGGATATACCTGAAATAGGATCCGGTTTTTTCTTTTGGAGAAGTAATAAACAAATTCTTTTGGAAGGATATGAAACCTTTCCAGTAATGATTACATAACATAACCTCAAACTATCCTTAAAAGTACATCTTCTTCTTCTTCTTCATCTTCCTACTAGCACGATGTTCATCTTCATCTTCATCATCTTCTTCTTCTTCTTCCTCTTCCTCACCAGCCAACCACGACGTCCAACCACATCTTCATTATCATCATCATCTTCTTTTTCTTCTTCCTCACCACTTAGCCACAACGTCCACCACAATCGCAACCACTTATTCTTTTTCTTCTTCTCACCAGACTTTTCTTCCTCACTTAGACACAACATCCAACCACATTCACCCATCCACTTCTTTTCTTCTTCCTCCAAGGTTTCCTCTTTAAGCAAAAAAAAAAAAACTTCTTCTTCTTCTTCACCTAGCCACGACATCCAACACTACCTTGTAACGACCGCCCTACCGACTCACCGCAATATAGGTCAACGTTAGCATCGCTTGCATAAGCACTACCATAACATACTGGGGATACTACCATAACGAACTGGGAGTACTACCCAATTCTATTATAACCAATCATTGGAGAAAACCCCTTAGTAATACATAAAATAAATTTTAATTCCATTGCTAGGTTGTAATGAGTGAAGCAATTAGTATGAATGAGTTAGGTCACTGGGTAGCATCGGTTTTCACACAAGTACTATCATAACATACTGAGGGTATTGTCATAACAGATTGGAAGTACTACTCGGTACTACCATTATCAATCACAGAAAATACCTTAGTGATATGTAAAATAAATTTCAATTCCATTGCTAGGTTGTAATGAGTGAAGCAGTTAGTATGAATGAATTAGGTCACTAGTTAACATCAATTTCTAACATCAATTTTCGGATAAGTACTACCATAACATACTAAAGATACTACCATAACGAATTGGGAGTACTCCCATAACATACTAGGGATACTACCATAAAGAATTGGGAGTACTACCTGGTACTACCATAATCAATCATTGGAGAAAACCCCTTAGTAATACATAAAATAAATTTTAATTCCATTGCTAGTTTGAAATGAGTGAAACAATTAGTATGAAGGAGTTAAGTAACTTGTTAGCATCAGTTTTCACATAAGTACTACTATAACATATTGACGATATTACCATAACAAATTGCTAGGTAGTAATGAGTGAAGCAATTAGTATGAATGAGTTAGGTCACTAGTTAGCATCAATTTCTAACATCAATTAACATCAATTTTTGCATAAGTATTACCATAACATACTAGGGGCATTATCATAACGAACTGGGAGCACTACCTGGTACTAGTATAATCAAACAATGGTGAAAATCCCATAGAAACATGTATAATATTTGTTAACTCATTTTAAAAATTAACATATAAGTTAACTCATTTTATGTTGGACCGTTGGGATTAGCTTACTCGAGATGGTTCAATGTGTGACGCCCTAAACTAGGATTTTTTTTTTTGGCTTCTGCATGTCCTGTCGCTGACCGAGAAATCTTGCCGCCATGTAATTCGCCGTGCTAGTGTTCTATTGCGCGCCCATCCCGGCCGCTCACGCCACTCAAGCAGCGCGTCCGCCGCTCGTGCGTGCGGCCTGGCTGTGGGTGATAGAGCTCCTTTGTCATGAGCAGCAGAGCGCCTCTATCGCGCGCGCATCCTGCCTTGTTGGCGACGCAACGCCTTACCCCACCGGGCCAGGATGATGGGAAAAGGCGTCGCGACATGGAAACCTTATGTCCCGAGAGATTTTCCGCCGCCACAGAGAATACCTCTACAGTAAATATACCTCCCCATGTTGGACAACTCTGTCTCAACATAATAACATTCCGTCGTGACTGGAATTTCCCTTCCTTAGCCAACTCTATCGCGACATAAAATACTCAGTCGCGACAGAAAATCTTCCCAGCATGTCCAAGTATGTTGTGACATAATTCCCATGTAGCGCAAGGCGCACTGTCAGGCGCGCCCAAGGCCCGTCGCGGGCGCCGCCCGGTTTAGCGCGCGCGCATGGCCTCTTTGTCGCGTAATAAAGCGGCGTCAGACCGCTGCGGCGCGTCACTACACGCCCAACCCTATCATGTGCGGCGCAGCTTTGTCAGGGCTGCCTGCCTCAACCTAAAAATCCTCTGCTATGGCTGCATTTCTTCCTACCCCAAGAACTTTATCGCGACATAGAATTGCTATGTCGAGACATAATTTATTTTGGCCAACTCTGTAGCGATAGCAGAGCCCTTGCTGTGGTCATTCCCTGTCGCGACATAGAACCTTATGTCGCGACATAGAAAGCTCCTACATCCAACACCTTCTGTCGTGACACAGGTTCTGCCTTGATAGTTATTCTCTATCGTGACACAGAGATCTTTGTCGCGACAATAAACCCTTCCAAGAAGGGTGTAACCATGTCGCTACATCATTTTTCTCCTGCCGCGACATAAACTCTTGGTCAGCGACCAACCCTAACGCCATAAAACGTATGTCGTGACAGAAACCCCGGGCTTCGATAATTCTTTTGTCGCAGCGAAGGAAAATTCCACGTGACCTAGAAATCCCCAGCAAAGACCAAACCTGTCGTAACCCTGAACTCTTGTCGTGACCGTCTCAGTTGCGACAAGGGAACCTCTATAGCGACATTGTTACGACAGGGAGCAACCACGGCCGCGACCCAGGAACACCCTGCCAAGACCAAATCCTATCGCGACACAAAACCCACTGTCGCGACACAGAACTAGAAAGCCATAATAAAGAAAACCTCTGCCGCTACTCCAGTCCCGTCAACTGCGCAGCCTTTACAATTTTTCTCGCACCTTTAGCTCTCACCTAATTGCAGTAAATTCCATACTACTACCTCTATACACATTCTGCAGACAGTATAAAATCTGGAAAACTATTAACACTACACTGAACAAGTCCAAAAATAAGTTTTTATTACAAAATTTCTCATTTACATATACATAAATTGGGTTTTTTGCCCAGAATTTTACAAAACACAGTAAAGCCAAAATCTGGCATTTTTCACAACTAAGATCTTAGATGTGTTTTATTCCCCAGTGTACCTCCAGTACCTAAAAATATTTTCCCACGACAGGGTGAGCAATGCCCAGTAAAGGAATTCTCTTACAAGGGCTACTCCCCACCTAAGTGCATATGCAATGACAAACACACACACATTCAAGTAAAAATATGCACATTCCTACTCGAATGTCTACATGCTATGTCCCATGTCTCGAGTCCTCGCCGACTCCCTCACACATGCATTTTCCATGTATGAAAAATTGTTTTCAAAACAAAAGATTTTTGTTTTTGAAAACTCATTGGATAATCTTTGATATAATTTATTGGACAACCCTCCGATATAATTTATTGGACATTCTCCGATAAAATTTGTTGGACAACCCTCCGATATAATTTATTGGACATTCTTCGATAAAATTTATTGGACAACCTTTCGATATAATTTATTGGACTTTCTCCGATAAAATTTGTTCAAAAACCATGTCATGCACTCACACCTGTTTCACGCGATGTCCCCGTGCGTATGAAATACGGAATGTCATTTCATGCCAATTCATGTTACATGCATGATGAGCACTACATGCAACATTAATAAATCATGGATAATTATATTTCCTACATATAATTTACATCCATAAAGTATCTCACGTCAATACATCATATAAGCATAAATTAACATGATTTTCACACAACCAGCATGTTATTCATTTTTAGCAATAACACATAAAAACAAAGACACACAAATTCAATAACAATTGTAATTACCCCGGACTGCTTGAAAACAACCCCAAATTATAACGCCTGGGCCCCAAAATTTGGGACTGAACGCACCCGCCACTCACTCTACCCCAAAGAACCTCATGCTATTAAATGACTCTTAGACCAAGAACAACCAAAATAGGAGAGAAACCCCATATTCTTGTACCTACGCGAAGCTCTTGTCGCGTAGATGAACTTTGCCTCTTGTTCCGACGAAAATCGAAGGCCCGATCTCTGTAGATCTTAGAGAGAAGGTAGAGCTTCTCACTCCACTTTCCTTCCTCTTTCTTTTCTTTTATTTCTTTTTCTCTCCCTCCTTTTTCCTTCTCTCACACCAAATGTGATCCACTTGATTCAAGTGGGAAATTTCCTCCCACCTCCTCTCTGTTATTGATGTCACTTCTTCATTTACTTTCTTTCTTTTATCTTATCTAAGGACTCGATTCTTATCCAAAGACTTGGATTTCTTTTCTCTAGGGGTATGACACATGGATTTTATGGGTCACCCCTTAGACTTCTCCTTTTGTTTTGACTTATCTCTCCACATAACACGTCTTAATGTGAGCCATGGATCTTTCCCTTTTTAATATTCATGTGCCATGTGTCACATGGACACATGCATTAAGTGGCAATTGCCACACCACATGACTCTCATGCCATGTGCACCCCTCACAAGCTGCCATGTGGCAACTACATGGTCATGCTATGTGTCACCACTCCTTGTGTCACCTGACACCCGATACCTCGAAAAACACGAAATTAAGACTGTTTTAGAATTTGACGAAATTCCCACCGTAGCTAGATTTCGCGATCAATCAACAGTCGACTTGTCATCCGAGATTCGTAAAAATTCAAGATTTTCAACTGTACTATCGCACCATCGCTTTGCCATTTTTAAAAAAAAAAATTGAATTTTTCTCCGGGTTTTACATAATGCGATCGAAGGGATGGGAGGGAGGAACCTTGAAGGAAGAAAAAGAAGATGTGGTTGGGTGTGTGGCTGGATGTGTGGTTGGACGTTATGTTTAGGTGAGGAAGAAGAAAAAGATCAAGAAGAAGTGGTTGGAAGTCGTGGTTGGGTGAATGTCGTGGATCAAGTGAGAAAGATGAAGCAAATTAAGAAAAGAGGAAGAAGAAGATGATGATGATGATGTGGTTGGACGTCGTGATTAGGTCAACGTTGTGGCTGGTGAGGAAGAGGAAGAAGAAGAAGAAGATGAACGTCTCGCTGGTGAGGAGAAGGAAGAAGAAAAAGAAAATGATGAAGAAGATGTACTTTTAGGGGTAATTTGGGGTTATTTTATGTAATCATTACCTTTTTACCCATAAGATACTTATTTTCTATAACAATGTATTGAATAATGCAAAAGAGATTCTTGTTTTCAATTTTTATAATATTTGTCTATTTATGTAGACAAACATAATATTCCCTGTATTCAATCCTTTGATAATTGAGACAAGCGTTTCATGACTTTTTTTTTTTTTGAAAGAGCGTTTCATGACTTTTGGTACATGGATTTTGATCATTATAATTTATTTAGGATTAATGGTCGTTGGGAGTTCATTACGTGCTAACTTGTTAGCCAATTGTATTTTCCTAGTTTAGGTTTGCATTGTTTAAGGCACAGTCATTAAATTAGTAACATAGGAGAGAACCGGGGGAAGGGACATCAATGGTGGAGTTTTTTTTTTTTTTGGATAAGTCTTAATGGTGGAGTTGAAGAAAGGGTTTGATAGTGACATGGAGGTTGGTAGCACACGCCGCCCCGCCTATAGGCAGGTAGGTCGCCGCCAGTGGTCCCACTCTTTATAGTGGGGCCCCACTTTATAGTGGGCTCCTTTTTGAAATAATAAAATATTATATATATTTATAATTTATAATTAATTAAATATAATAAAAAATTTGGTTGTTAACAGCTCTCAAAAAAACTCACGTTAAATGCAATAAAGCTCTCAAAAAGACTCCCACTTTAAATACAATAAAGGAAGTCTCACATGGGCCCCACTTCATTAAATGATATGTCTTTTTGCAAACTCCTTCAAATTATCGATTACTCTATGCGATGGCTTCTTTTTATTTTTGTTAAAAAAAAGTTCAAACACTCTTTCAACATCTGAGTAAAAGAGCAATTGAAGTGTTAGACTATTTGAAAATGATGGATTCCTGTTTTCCAAATGTATGGATTGCTTACGTATCACTATTGACTATACCAAGCATACTTGCCTCGCTAGTAAAGAAGTTTCTCAAAGTTGAAGTTAATCAAATCATACCTTCGATCAACAATGTCACAAGAAAGATTGAATGGATTGGCTATACTGTCTATTGAAAAACATATGCTAGAACAAATTGATTTTAATAGTTTAATTATTGATTTTTTTATCTAAAACGTTTAAGAATAAACTTACAAGAATTTTATGTAATGTTGGAATATATTTGTTCAATAAAAATTTTATTTTTAACTTATATATATATATATATATAGTATATATATATATATATATATATATATATATATATATATATATATATATATATATATATATATATATAATAGGACCCAAAAAATAGCCTAGGGCCCCTATAAAGTAAGGGCCGGCCCTGGTAGTAGTTGAGATCTCTTGACTTTGATTCCGTCTAAACCAAACCCCGGTCATTCAAAAGAATTTCTCCCATCCTATCATTAAAAAATGTTTCCAAAAAAGCATGTACATCATATATCAGTGCCAAACTGACCGCTAACATAAACTGATTCTAACTCTCTTTTGCTGATATTCTTGAATCAAAATATTTTGTTTTCTTTCTTGCTTTCTTTCTTCTTGTTGTTATTATGTTAGTTTTGTTAGATAAATAAATATTTGGGGTCAATTTTATGTCATTAATAGGGATGACTTGTTTACTATTTTGTAATAAGGCCCTTGGTCACACTCTCAATAAGACTCTGGTTTGCCCATTGGACTGGGGGATCAACTCTCTTTAAAAGCTTATCATGACTTATATAAACTATAAAAAAATGCATAGAGCAAGTAAACAAGTTATGTTAGTATCTTTGTGATTAGGGCTTTGAGAAAGTAGTAGATAATGGTTTGAGAGTAGTGTATCCATAGGCACTATTTTTACGGTATTTTACGTTTAATAGGATTTCAAATCTTATTTATCATGGCTATATTTGGAGGTTAGTATATTTTATGCTTTAAAGGAATTAGTATGCATATTTTATCCATATATATTTAATATATTTCTTTCAAATTTTGGACAAAAAGTCATAAATTTAGCACATATGAGTAAATCAAGAAGACCGAGATAAATAAGATCAATGGAGGTGAGAAATATTATTGACATGTTTTACAGAGGCATATGTGTGTAAGTTGTCTTCAGGTTACTATTACCTAATTAATATGGTATCAATGGTTTACGGTTAACCTTGGTGGCTTCAATAACGTGTTCTTTATATATTCACTAAAACATTGATTTTTTTAAGAGAATGTAATATTATTGATTCAAACTTGTAATATATTGATAGATCCAATATAAAAATTGTTAAAAACTATATATGATGAAACAATGTTCATGTTAATAGCATAATAAATCGGTATAAATGCTATAAATTTGATAATATAATAACTAAAATATCCATGACTTCAGTTCTTCACACTACAAGGAAGTGTTGGGGCCACTGACCTCAACCAAAAGAAAGGTTATGTGCAACTATTTCATATGGTTGCAAATAAAATGGGCCGCAACAAGGTGTGACTATAGGAGGTATGACTAAAAGATTATAGTTGCAATTTTAGTTTGACAGTAAGAGTCTGGCCAAATGAGGAACTATGGATGGAGCTCATTCATTAGCAGCTAAATTAAGTTATGGTTGGGGTCATGTTTAGGCCACAACTAAATGACATGATTGTGGTTTAGGCTATTTCCTGGCCGCAACTATAAGGGTGCCTATGAATGCGTCTATTTTCCAACCCCAACTATAAGGGTGACTATGAGTGACAATTTTGACTAGGAGGGAAGATATAAATGGGGTTCGTAAGTGGCCACAACTATAAGATGATATATAGATGGGGTTATGTGTTGACTGCTACTATAAGGGTAGATATAGATGGGGTCATGTGTTGGCCGCTGATAGGCCTCTAGCGTGAGTGTAAATTAGGCGAGAAAGCTTGGGCAGTGTGCTATGATATACACGTAGAGTTGGCCCGTAGTGTAGTGGTTAGTCAAGTGTCATTCCCTCTCGAAGCGTGTTGACTCTTGATTTAATGACTTTGACAGTATTTGAATTTAATCCTAAAGCGAGTGCAACTAGAAATTACTAGAGATAGGAACAAAAACTTAAGGGTGGATGTATTGAATTTATATCGATGATGAGAAACCTAGGGTTTATGATATCTACACCACACTTGAGTCGTGTTGACGAATTCAATTGGGACTTATTGAGTATTCATATGAGTTATGTTGGCGGGTTGATATTTCCTACAAGATATTCTCTCTCGATATATATTTGCCTATCTTGCTAGTGGGATGTATTGCATCTTTGCCTCAACCCCTCGACTCCGAAACTCCTAAATGTGCAAACCCCAGTGCCACACTTGCAGTCTGGAATATCTATATTCTTTGACTACCCAAGTGTTAGCTGTATATGTCCCTAGCAGTCATCTTCTCTCGATCTCAAACTCCCAGCTTTAGCATGTCACGGTTGGCTAGACAATAACATGTAATTAATTCCAGAATTAAAGTAAACATATGAACTCATATTACTATTCAAATAAGTCAAGGCGAAAATCCAATCCATCAAGCGTAGTTTAGGGTTGACAAAACCACAGAGAAAATTAGTTCATCATATTATTCATTACCAGTTACAAATTCGAATCATAGTAGGTTAAGGGTAGAACTACGAAAATTCGTCTTGGCGATCTTTCGAATCGAGTCTCTATTGATCTCCTACCTTGTATCTCCTTCTTCTTGGCCAGATTCCTCTCCTTTTTGCTTGAAATTACTTCAGCCTTTTTATACCTCGGGACCTGGGCCATCAATGGCCTAAAATAAGGGTTCTTTGAGTTCTGTTTTGAAAAGGGTGCTACCTGTCAGCCAGCGGCGAAAGGTTATACAGATTGTTGTGTGTAGAGACCACTTTAAACTCTTGTCCCTGGTTCATTCTTGCAAAGGGGTCTTCAACTGCCGGTGAAGTGCACTACGTCGCGGTGAAAAGAGTCTCTTCGCCATTAACGTGCAATAACACTCTGTATCTTCACTTACTGTCATTCACATACGTTATGTTTTACGTCTTTTAGCTCCACTGATTCCAGCATCGCCATATTCTATGAAACGATATAATGTGAGGGATTAGCGTAATAATGAAAAAGATTGTGAATCGCTGCATTTTAATTTATAAAGGACAGAAATTCAGAGCGAAATGCGCATGATTCATCTCGATCAACACCCCAAAACTTAGCTTCTTGCTTGTCCCTAAATAAGAATAGACTCCACCGGGGCACCTTGAGAATAACGTGAAACTATATGTGATATGGGTTAGGCACACATGATAACAACAGAAGGGGGTCCATGATAACCGGTTCAAAGATCCGGGGACTACATGATTGTTTAGCTTTCAGAATCTGCCTTTGGGTTGGTGCCGGTTGACCAAGTAGGTGAAGCCCGTTTTCTAGTGCTTAATAATTTTTCCCAGGAATTAAAGTGCAGTTAAAGTGGCGGAGTATCTAATGCTATAGTTTTACGCCGGTAGCCCCAAACTTGAATCAAACTCGCCTATTTGGAATAGCTTAACACGGAAGGATGAGAACACACCAATTCCTTGACCTCTAAGGGGATTAACTCTAAAACGAATCTGGGAAGAGTACTAGTCTTGAGGTTTTAGGTGAGGTTCTGTAGCGGGGATCAGTGGTGACTCCACTAGTTGGTTAAGAGACACTTGGGCATTGGTTCCCTTAGAACTTCACCACTGAACACTAAACCAAACCTCGAGGTCCCTGGGTGTGGAATCATCCATCCTCATCCACACATGTAACGGGCGAGTGAAGTCAATGGCTCGACGATTGACTCGGGCATTAGAGCTTTGAAAAGCCCCTTGGTGTGCCCGAGTTTCGATTGGATGATCCCACATTATTATTATTTTAATTTTTATTATTTGGGGGCTTAAGGCGATCATCTTTTCTAAGGTGTGTTGCCATCACTTGGAGTTACTTCCTAAGGTTTGTAGAACTCTTGCATGGTGAGTCCCGAGTCAAGCATACCCGAGAGATCACGTGTGTGTGTGTGCGGGATAGCTGCCGGGGTGAGTTCTTGAGATCCTAAATAGGGCGACGGACATGGTCATTCTCGACTTTACACAGCGCAGTCCCAATTTTCAACCAACCCCTCGAGAGTTCCTACTTCATTGGACATGGGTTGTTTGCAATTCTCAAACTCCTTTTGATTATATCTCTTCAAAAATTAAAGCGAGGACCTCAAAACCAACTCTGGAGACTGTCATATTATAATATGTGCAATTTGAATACATGTTGGTGCATGGGAAACAACCTAACACATGCCTAAGAAAAAAAAAAGGACCTAAACATGCAAAAATAGCAAAATAAAAATGGACCTAACATGCAAAAATAACCCAAGTCAAAATAAAACTAAGTCAAAATAACAATCAAAATAAACTAAATTCACACCCCTTCACCCACACCTGACTTAAGCGCGGTGTCCTTAATGGTAGAAAGAAAGAGATTAAAAGAAATGCGTCCTAGAAAATCCTTTAGCGATTGGTGGCGGCGATGGTAATTTATTGAAATGATGGGAAGAATTTGGGCTAGGTAATGAGCAATGCGGTCTGGTAGGCGCGGATGGTGACCATCTCGATCGATGGAATCCATGTCTGGCTCGGGGCAACGGTTATCTGAGGACTCATCGATAGGCATCGAAGTGGGTGGTGAGTGCATGGATCTGGTCGGCCAGGGATTGGGTCGAACTAGAGGGGACCTCAAGGTCGTCGTCCACTGGGTCGCTCGCGCTAGGTGTGGCCTCTGGGACATCATCGTTGGTCTTATCATCGGACTCGTCAGGGCTCCTGAACTTCACCCTGGGCAGTGGAATGGGCGAGCCTTGTTGTACTGCTCCTCGGAGTCCAACATCGGAACTCAGGCCGATCGCCTCATTTGAGTGATCAGGGAGGGATGGATCAGGGCTCCAGTGCAGCGTCCGTGAGTCGACTCGATCAACCCCCGCTCAATGACCGTCCTGACGTCGAACTGGAATCCCTTGGTCATGGCGTAGAGGAGGATCGTCTTATCCTTTGTGACTGTACTGAGATGCAATGAAGGTTTAATCTTAACACATATAAAATTATACCAAACCTTCGCCAAGGGCGCGAGTGCATGCATTTGAAATGTGGTGAACTCGGCGGTCGACGAGTGGCGTCTCCATACTCCCTGGCCCTGTGTGAGCTCTGCATCAGGCTCTCGAAGTCGGTTTCCACAAATAATGCCCGATACTCCTCACTGTCGTCCTCCCGCAGCTGATAGATCTGGTTGATGGTCCGTGCCCCGAAGTCGACCCACCGAGACCGAAACACAGTGGTGCCAGCACAGGCCAGCGAGGTTGAATGGAACTCTCCTTATGGCCAAAGGCCACTCGGTCGAGGAGCACACGGTGTCTTCCATCTCAGTGCGGATGGTGAAGTTGAAGAATGCGTTTGGTGGGAAACCTCTCTTCGAGGCAGATGAGCGGTTGAAGCTTTCAGCTTCGTGGTGGCCGCTCCCACCTCCGGGGGGGAGATGGTGGCGCGGATCGTCGGGAGGAGAGTGCGCCGTGATGTGGAGCTGGAGCGGTGTTGTTTGGCTCGGACGGTCTTCTTAGGAGCCATAGTAGTCGCGGTCGGCTAGAAATCTATGAAAAACGCACACCAAACAAGAGCAGGAGATGAAGGCGCCGCAAAAACATTAGAGGGAAAAAATGGTGTGCGCGGGTATTTATGACCTCAGGGATCACGGTTGCTTCGCCCGCGGCTGAGATCCCTTTCGTTGTGACGATATTACGTAGCTGCGAGCGGGCCCGGTAACTGTGAGACCCGGTAGCTTCAGATTGTTCTCCTCTGTAGCGGCGTAGCAAGCCGCGACGACGAGATTGTATTTTTGCACCTTGGCCGCGGACCAAATGCGGGAGCTGTGTTTTACTGCTGCCTTTAAGACTCACTTATCTATTAAAAATAAGCATAAGTAGAAGGCCCAAAACAAAATTTTTACCGTAAAGCAGTCGAGAGGAATGGAAGTAATACGAGTTTAGGGAAAAAGAAAAATCTCACAATGCTTGGGTTGCCTCCTAAGAAGCGCTAAGTTTAACGTCGTTAGCTCGACATTCCTGCATCTCCATGTTGTATTCTAGAGGAACTGGGAATGCTAACGCACCTTCGTAGTGCTCAAAATCGCTACTCAAGGCGGTTGGACTATTTTGGCTACCATACCCTTGATCTTCTAGGTAACTCGTTGTGCAACACGAGACTTATCTCGGGAGTTTACCACTTCGCCTTGCAAGATCTCTTTGGGGTGGAGGATCGAGGTATCTTTGTTAGGGTAGTCATTTGGGAGCTTCATGGGCTGGAATACATGAAAGGTGATCTCGTCTCTTAGGGCTCTCAATTTCAGTTCTCCCTTCTCCACATCAATCAGTGCCCCGCCAGTCGCTAGAAATGGCCTACTCAATATGATAGGTATTTCTTTATCTTCTTCCATATCCAGAACAATGAAATCTACCGGAAAGATGAACTTGTCCACTTTGACCAGAACGTCTCCTATCACCCCTAATGGTGTTTCGAAGGACTCATCCGCTTAACCGGAGGTGATCGTGGTCAGCGAGCTTCACCTAATCCTAATCGCTCGAATACGATAATGGCATGAGGTCGACATTTCTGCTCCTAGATCACACAAGGCCTTCAAAGATGGAATTTCCAATCAGGTACCCAGATAGTAAACCTGCCGGTCTTTAAGCTGCGGGCGCTTTTCGTCGTAGGATGGCACTACACTTCTCAACGAGGTTTATCACCTCAGCTCGACGCTCTCTTTCGACAATATTTCCACGAATTTCACGAACTCCGCAGACCGCTCTAATGCATCTAAACGTATCGTTTATATGGAGTTTCTGAACACCTGAAACTCGGGTGAATCAAGCCAGTCCAATTTACTCTTTTTCAAGCGCTGAGGGTACGATCGATAAGGAGGTTCAGCCTCAGATGGTCAACCTCGACTCGCTTCTTCACCCAACTCTTCGACTTCGGGCCGTTCTACCACTCACACCGTCAGGCCGGATAACTTCTTCCGTCTCTCACGTCCCCTATCACTCGGTGGTCGCCCGGTAATCGCTAGTTCTTTCCAATTTCTTAATGTGACAAAATTTTACATGTTCATTACCCTCTTGCCCTGTTCACTTCATAATTACTCTGGTATCGCCCTGCTGCCTCTCCTAGTCAACATTGGCCATTCGCCCATTCAGACCTCTAAGTTTCTCAGCCAGGTTGGGCCTCGATTGTTCAATCAGGTTTAGGTTCGTAAATTCGCTTTTGTCTCATTAAGTTATAAAGGTCACAGGCGAGGTGAGCATTCTCAGGCAAGTGTCGCTTTAAGTCTACTTTCTTTTCAGTGAAAGGCTCATTCACTGGGTAGTGGTACGCTTGTTTCGACTATTCTCCATCCATTCTCCTCGATTGTTCCGACTATTCCGATTGCCTCCATCTCGGGGCCTTGATTTTCAATACATCCTCCGTATCCGTTCCGATATGCATCGCTCTCCATATTGTCCTTTGCAGGCTGATTCGCTAATTCACATATCAGCCTCGCCCATCACATCTCGCCTTGATCGAGCACTACAAGATCAGATCGCCCATAGCAAGATTCACTAATTTCCCACGATTATTCCTCGAATAGCATTACGATACCCCGTCGCTTAGAACGCTTCAAGAATCAGGCAACATGATTTACCAGTTACTTAATCTCTATGTCCGTTCCCCGCTGTGGGTTTCTCAGGTGCCGATCTATCTCTAGGATTAATCGACAAGTCGGTACCAGATTCTAAGATCTCATAGCCTGGACCAGGGTTTTCTTCATTGTATTTTCCCGTCGAGACACACTGTCCTAGCCGGTCGTTTAGGACCGTTGTGAACGATGCACCTCGATCCACTTTAGCAATCCGTGATGTGACACCCCAATAGCTCATGAAACTCCCCAAGCCTCACTTAGGTTCTCCCCAATCAGTTTCCAAATGTATTAATTTCTCAGACCACCGAGCTATTTTCATGTGGGAAAATTTTGGTTAGAAATTTCTACACCAAGTCATTCCATGAGGTGATAGATGATGAGTCCAAAAACTCATTAGATTTTTAATCCATTTTTCTGAGTATATTACAAGATAAATGTTGATTTTGCTTTGGCAGAATGCGGATATTTTATCAAATTTACTTCATAGAAAATACAAAGCAGAAGCTCAAATCTGTAAAATCAAGAAACCAAATTACAAATAGACCAAGTCGCAATCAAAATCTGAGTCGCAACAGGTTTAGTCACTGCCAGCTCCAAGTCACAACATCACCAAATTCACTAGAGGAAGAAATAAGACCTAAACAAGTGGAAGTTTCGTGACTCAAGAAAGAGGTCATGACAAGGGAAACGTAGTCGACTAAAGGGGTGCATCCAAAAAGAAGAACCTTCATGTCGCGACATCACTCTGAGGTCGCGACACCAACTAAATGCAACTGATGTCGCGACGTGGATCCATCAATGAAAGCCACAAGAGAGGTCTGTAAAGAAACGGTTGCAACTAGCTTGACATGAGCGTTCCATTCGAGGTCACGATACGCCGTTGGAGGTCACACATAAAAAATGTGAATTGGAGTCTCAACAGAAAAGGTGAAGTTGCAACCACATTAAGAGTTTAAGAATGTAAATGAGGTTTCCAACTGAAAGAAGCCAAACAACGTCTTAACAAGAAACTGAAGTGGCAACCATTTAATGATCACAGACCGCAAACGATGTCGCGACCTGAAGAAGAGCTAAGCAGACAGAAAAAGAGGTCGCGACATCACCTTGAGGTCGCAACCTGGAATAAAGGTGGTAAAAACCGTTGCAATAAAGAACTCAGGTTTTACCGTAAGAAAAGAAATGGGCAAATTAAAGAGGCAACGACATCACCATCGAGGTCGCGACATAAAATCAAACCCGCGGGTCAAGACCACCAATACAATCGCGACCAAGAAATCAAGGTCATAACATGAAGCCATCTTATAAAATGTAAAGGTGGTCAAGAACCCAAAACCGCTGTCGCGAACCTTGCTTCAAGAAGAGAAAGACAAAAGAGGTCATGACATCACCATGAGGTCGCAACATCAACACCGGCAAACACTGAAAGCAAATGAGGTCGCTGACATAAACGGCGTCGCGACCATCGGACAAAGCAAATAAGAAGAAACCGGGTCGCAAAGCAGAGATAATGAGGTGGCGACTAATCACGAGCGCAAGCAAGAGAAACCATGTCGACATCAATCCTGAGGTCGTGGACATAGAACAAAGGTTGAGCCGCTTTTCTTCGAAATTCGACCAGAATGTGATCTCTACTTCAAATTCTTTTACAAAGATAAATAGACAAAAGAGATTAGAATAGTAAAGTAGCTCCCGCCTTCACTACCTGTAAGTGGAAATGAGAGGAACTCAGCATAGTTTAGAGTAGATTTTTATTTTTTTCTTTGTTTTTAGTTTATTTCTTATCCTGATTTAAGCGAACTGCAAGTAGACGAGTAGAAATGATTTTATTTATTTTCCTTAGTATTATCGCTGAAAATTTATGAAATCTAGACAAATTTCTAGGAATTCGCTTTCTTCTCAGCTTTTATTGGTAATTAGCGTTGGTTTCAGACGGACGGCACTCCATTTCTTAATTCGCACGCAAGCATCAGAGCACACTCCTGCTGAGTCATTTACATTTAGTTACGCCTGAGACAAATATGGAGAAATACTTGGGTTCGATTTTACTTAATTGGGTACAAGCTAATTGATAAGTCTCAATAAGAGACCAATACCGCTATGGAATGTATCTGCCTTCCGATATCCAGATGCCCTCTCGCGTGACACGTAGATCTAGAGACTCGAGAGCAAAGAGCATTCTTTTCTGTATGCTGTGACTACTATCGACTAACTCGCGAGCTCGAGAGTTCATTTTGATAAACTCATTCGCTCATAATTGAAGTCGGGAGGGGTGTATTTAACAATATAAATAATCGTGAGTTCACCTTAATCTAAAGGTAAGTTCCTAACCCCGTGTTAGCTTAGATCTAATCGCGGAAAGGCGAACCCATAGATCTCGGGAGGTCGAGCCACCAATTAAGTGGTGAAACTTCATAAACTCGAGAAGGAAAAGTAAAAAGGTCCACAGCCACCGTGAAACGGGTGTGAAGTATCGAGAGAGAGAAATGCCCAGATCTTTCGCAAGAGAATTTAAATACTGTGTAGTCGGTCGATCTCTGGTTCGAGAGAAGCAAGGATATCTAACCTGAATATGGAGAAATCCAATTCCAACAATTAGAAATCTGACAAAACCATAATCATGATATGAATGCAGCAAATGTACTTTTAGTGTCGAATCAACGTTTGATTGCATTTCACTAATAGTTTTCGCTTTCTCAGAAATTGATTCAATCCATTCTTATAGATACTATTTATTTTTATTCATTTACTTTGTTTATCTTAGCTTTGATAATATTCAATAAGATAGATCTTTAATTTTTGCTGTTGTTTAGATAAACTTTCACTACGAAGTTCTAACCAAAATAGTATGGAATTTTAGTAGCTGGGTAATTGATCTTAATTGGCCGCTAATCTCTCGTGGGAATGGATAACTTGACTTACATCTCATTTTACTACTGTATGACCTCAGGCACCCAAAGTGTCACAGACTAATCTCTTATTTTTAAATCATGAATATTAAGAGAAGATTATTTTATCAAGTAAACTTATCCAAAGTGACATGGATGCAAGAGAAGTGTAAGGCCTCAGAACTATGTTAATTCGAGGGGTCTTTATTCATATAGAAAATTCTCATCAAGTCATTCCATGAGGATTTTCGAGTCCGAGGCCGGGCTCGGGTCAAACTCAGCTTGCCACTCTTTACTAATATGACAATGGGAATAACCGTGGTCCGAAGGTTCTTCCTACTCCATTATACTCTCGATCGATCACGCACTTCAATAAAGCTGGTCAAATGTGCATTTGGATTCTCACTAGGTAGCCCATGGAACTGTATATTATCGGTTATCCGCAGTTACTCCTTTAGCTCAAAGTTGTTCGCTCAGACAGGGTGGTGGTCGACGATAGCCGTCAACAACCGCAAGTGGGCAAGGCAAACCTCAAGGAACATACGGGATAATCTGCCGCATCTAAGGTGTGGTGGCCGGATTTCTATGGTTTTGTCCATTCGCTCCACCGGTTCATCCCTATAAAAAAACTGGCCTCGCGTCTACTATGCCGCAGATGATTTCAGCCGAAGTTACGCTTCTACGTAATCGATGCAATGTCCGGGCGGTTCAGTGATCTAATGAAGCAGCTTCCCGTGATATTTGCTTTCGTGATACACTCTAAATACTTCAAATCACAAGGATAAGATCAAACCAAACCACAAGACTCCGGATGCAAATAAAGGAGAACACGTAACTAGGAATAACAGTAAAAAGAAATGATCAAGAAGTGAGAAGAGCAAAATAAAATAAAATAAAATAAAATAAAATAAAATAAAATAAAATAAAATAGAATAGAATAGATCTGAAGTACTATCTATGGCACGGTTGTCAATATCAACACTAAACTTCTCCCCTACCAAAGGCGCCCAAAACTTGACAGCTCTACAGTGGAGGTGTGTAAAATTAAAGTGACATGCAAAAACCGCTACACAAGCATACGCTACGAGTCGACGTAGCGTGCTGGTTAGTCAAGGTCGCTCCTCGAAGAGTAGCGTGTCACCATCGATTTAATGACTTCGATAATACGGATTTAATCCCAAAGCGAATTACACTAAATTACTAGAACACAAAACTTAAAATTCGATGTATCAATTATATCGGCGACGAGAAACCTGTGGTCTTACCTTCCTCCTACTCACTGATGGATGCTAATTCAATTAAGGACTATCACATTCATATGAGTTATGTCAAGGTTGATCTTTCCTACAAGATATTCCTTCCTCGAGATATATTTGCCTATCCGCTGATGTATCAAGACTCGCTCAACCCTCGACCAAACGCCTAAATGTGCAAACCCTGAAGCAGCACAATTTGCAAATCGAATATCTCTACTCTTCGACTACCCAAGTGTTGCTTAACCATGTCCCTAGAAGTCATCTTCTCTCGATCTCAAACTCCCACTTTTGTGAAATGTCACTTATCAAGCCAAACAATAACATGTAATTAAATCCACTAAAGAAACATATGAACTCATATTAATATTCAAATATATACCTGAAAATCAATCCATCAAACTGTGGTTAGGGTTAACAAAACCCTAGAGAAAAGAATTAGTTCATCATATTATTCATTACAGATTTACAAATTCGAATCATGAAGTAGGTTAAGGGAAGAACTACAGAAAAATTGGTCTTCGCGATCTTTCCCGAATCCGTCTCTATTGATCTCCTCGCTTGTATTCTTCGGCTTCGATCCAATCTCCTTTCGTCTAAATTACCTTTTATACCTGGGACACTAAACACCAATGGCCCACAAAATTAGGATTCTTCGCGTTCCCGTTTTGGAAAAGGGTGCCTCGCTATACACGACGTAAGGCTATCATTGGCCATGAGCTAGACCCTTTTAAACTTTGGTCCCTTGGTTCGCCGGGCTGCTATGGTCTTCATTAAGTATGCTACGCCGCTATAGAATCTTTTCACCGCTAGACTAATAAGATTTCGTCCGCTCATTATTTTTGCTTATGTTATGTTTTTCTCGTTTTATTCCTCTTTGATTCCAATATCGCCATAGTCTATGTGAATAATATAATATGAGGGATTAGAGTAATATTAATGAAAAGATTGTGAATCATGCATTTAATATAGCGACACCGAGAATTAACCCAAATGCACGCATGATTCATCTCGACGTACCGCTACTATAAGGTGCATGTTATTTATTGCTCTTGTTCTTTCCCTCAACGCCATTTGTTACTACATTGTTTGTTTGTTACTGGTTGGGTATCATTTATTAAAACTACTATTAATAAATGTTTAACCCGACTAAGTCATCAGTATATTAATCGCTTCGAAGCCCTAATAAAGTAATAGTTTTCAATCAATAAGCTCACATGGAGGTTTTAGTTTGTCGGGTACATTATACAAATCCTGTATCGTTATACCCGAGAAACTAGTTGATGGTAATCAACACCAATTAGAAGATGTTCTCGACCAGTGGTACTCATTAGTATATGAACGAAGATAACACCAGCAGACATTCGCTACATATGGCAAAACTATCCACAAAATCTATTTGATTATTAAGAAGTGATAAATGAGAAGTCGGGTTGAACACAAAACTCTTTCCTAATCCCAACAATTCAACCCTAAGTTCCCAATCTCGTAAACATCATCCCCGATCTATAAACTTAAAGACACCCATGTATGCAAAACCACTCTCATAGCAACTTCTACCCTCAATTCAAAACTTAATTCTTTAGCACTGTAAATGGTTCATCACTTCACAAACCATCCATCTCGCGCTTCGATGAAAGTGCCAATAAAGGTACATCGAGGAGAATTTTAAGAACTTCAATTAGTCCGAAAATGTGTTGGCATTTCATCTCCATCATGGTGATAGCTTTCCATGGTGTAAGGAGAAAACCTGGAAAAATAAAAAATGACAAAGAGTTATGATTATAGAAATGCTAGAGTTTAAAGTGCAATTTAAGACTATGAAAACCGATGAGATGAAACATACCGCCTATTTCTCATTCGTAGATCTCGCCATACCAAGCTCCATGGTGTCCCAATGATTACGGAGTGTAAGATCACTCTGAGATTCACATAACTGAAACATAAGATATTCAACAAAGAACTCAACCAAAATACTCTTTCCCATATTAGCTTATAACCTCCAATGTAAATCGCTACTTCATTTACTACAACACTTCACTTCAAAGATATTATAAGATACAACATAAGGCAAAAGGCCACAATCCAAAGAGCATATTTCGCTTCTTCTCGTAATGTGGAAGAAAGATCCATGTGTATGGGAGAAAAAGAAAAGCTCAAATTTTGAGTTAAAAGATAGAAAACTTCAGTTTGAGTGAGAAAATATCAAGCCAAGATGGAATGCACCATTACCATAAGAAAAGATACATAAGCAATGACAAGAATTGAAAACAACCAAGGATAGGGTTTACTAATTAACAGTAGCAACAATAAGGAAAAGCGTAAGTCATGGTTAAGAGTTTGTGGATATAATCATTTAAGATATACATAAAATTCCCTAGAGTTAAGTGGGTATGAACTAGTTGGGTTGGGGGTCAGTGAGCTACTTGAGCTTGATTCGTAGAATACCCGAATGCATGTTCCTAACTTGAGATTGATGAATAAAGCTTATTTCCTATCCGAAAGCTAGTTTTTCATTTCCAACTACAGATCATAGAAATAACAAATAATTATCTCATATTTAAAATAAGCCACCCGCTTTTTTATAAAGGTTTATCGTGCAAGAATCATTATTAAAGAAAAACTGTTGTATGTGTGATTCAGAATACAAAATTCATACATTTAGATGCACAAAGGCACGAAATAACATGACAAACAATGGAGTCTCACTTAAAATAACATAACATCGATCGAATCATTTCGAAGTCAGCCTCGGTTAAAAGCTAAAAGAAGAATTGGTTAAAGCCAAAAGTTTCAAAGAGCTCATTTAATTCTTCTGGAAATAAAGAAGCTTTGCTCATCGCTTCAAATTTCACTACCAAGGTTGACCAACCACAATTAGAAATAAATGTCATTCTCTGGATTGCAAAAAAACATTAGCTTTTACAAAAGAACCTAAATATTACAAAATATAAACAAACAAACAAAAAGAAAGAAAGCAAATGCATGCATATAGCAGCACTCCATGAGGAATAAGACATACAAAATAAGTAGGTACCTCATTGGAATTGGGAACAAGTTCTTGCAGGTTCTTCATCATTTAAGCAATTTTCTCTCTCCTGCATCATATAATTTTTTCAAAGGGACAACTAAAGAGATTATAACCCAAGAAAGTTTTCATCAAAGCCATTTTGGCAACTTCAAAGTCCTATGATGTGTATATGAGAGTAACAAACAACATGAAGAACTTGTCCTGTATGATCATAGAAAATTTATCACTAACTCTTTGGGCAATACTATGAGGATCATGGCTCGCCACGACGAGCCTACGTGGCTTCCGCATCCATAACAACCACCCAAACAAAGAGGGGCTAATGTAGTTTGCAAATCGATAATTATGAGGCTGAGTCACAAGAATGTTTATCGTTTTCCTTTACCCAACTCTACCAGCTTGACAGAACTAATGATGGAAAATAAGACCAATCAGGAAGCCGTCAGAGAACCAAGATCCAAAGCAACCTGTCAAGTAGGTGTATTTGGGGCCAAGAAGTTCCCCATATCCAACTTACGTGTCGCCACTCACCGCTTCCATTCAAGGAGGAATTGCTTTCAAAATTTAGCGTCTTGCCGCCTGGCGCTTCTTCCAAAAGTAAGCCCTTATCAAGACCATGCTCGTAATTTCTACCAAGAACAATCACGAAGTGTCTTCAAGAACTGCCCTCGATCACGAGGTTTGAATGAGTCATGCCAACATGTGAGTTTTATTTGTCACCTTCATAGATTCCAATCAACTCAACAAACATCCCATTTGGTTCACCAGCTCATCACAAATCCAAGATGATCCTTTCTTCTTCGCTATTATCCACATCCTAATTGGCTGCTTGCGGGATGAAAACAAGTGATCCAGACATAGTCATCCAATTATAAAACACGTAAACAATATGAAACCACAGCCGAATTCGCAAAAGCAAAGCTCCACATAATTGCTTTTCCTTTTCTTTCGCGCGTTACCCAATGGTTTATTACACCCAATTATCTAGGTGCACAAATTGATGGGTTGGCTGGACATGTTCCTTAAGTACTGGGATAACAACCAAATGTAATAAGGGATCAGAAAATGAACTATCGAAGGGAGTAACACCACAAAAGATTAAAACAATCTTAGAATACCAAAAAACCTAAGAAGGCCATAAAATCCTCAAGTATGGAAACAATTTCTCTTACTTACAAATACCAAAAGCATGGACCAACCTAAAAGGCAAAGAATGAACTCTTGGAAATCCAATAGACTACATTTCAGATAAGAAATAAAAACCTGAATTTCGCCTTCCAAAGGAAATTGGGAGTCAATTTTTTTGTCTCTATCATGTAATTATAACATTAATGAATAGATGGATTAGCAAGAGGATGTATATTGTAAAAGGATGTTCTACACTAAAACCAAGTTAGGTGAAGGGAGAAAAGAAACATGATATTGTGCTTGAGAATACTATTTTGTTTTGAACTGAACAACAAAACTAAAAGACAAACTTGATAATTCTACCAGAAAATTGGTTAAACCACTATTTCACCAATTGAAAATAAATAAATCCTGTAGTGCCACTCCTTCTAATCACATCAACAAAGCTAAATTCCAAATCATCCAACTTAGGTCTTCAAGGCACTTGATAGTGTGCTTGAGAATACTATTTTGCTTTGAATTGAACAACAAAACTAAAAGACAAACTTGATAATTCTACCATAAAATTGGTTAAACCACCATTTCACCAACTGAAAATAAATAAATCCTATAGTGCCACTCCTTCTAATCACATCAACAGAGCCAAATTCCAAATCATCCAACTTAGGTCTTCAAGGCACCAAGTTCAATATACCACTTTCTAAAAGTATGGACAACTACGTTAATCTCATCAATCTCGTTTTCACCATGCCATTAAGGCTCATCTTATCGACATGGTTATTCTGGCGCAAGCACCACAAGGTTTATTTCCCCAAAACTTCTCATCTTGGAAAATATCTCGCCATGGAAGCCCTTTCTCAGACAAGCTCTATATCTATTATCTCTAACAATAAGTATACTTCAAAGCATTTTTACATATTTTTGATATTATGCATTTGTGTCTTTGTTATTATACTTTACATCTAGTGCAGAATTTTCCACAAACACAAGATTTTATGACAATAGAACCGCCAAAAGATTGAAACGAGGCAACCACGCTTATCACTTTAATGAGAAAAGGATAGAACAAACTAAGTAGCTTGGTCGAAGAATTGTAACTCTTTCTTTTCCTTAATCTCGCTTCAAAATAAAATCTCACTTCATAAGCCAAGATATGATATTTCCTCCGTTAGGGCCAAACTAATTTTCTTCAATCTTTCCTCCTTGTTAAAGCCTTGTTCCCAACTACTAACTCAGGTAATATAGTGTAATAACAACCTCAAAAGAGGCCATTGAGGACAGAATCAAATCAAAAACACCGATCAACTTCCTCTCGTTTTGCTACTGGACTGCTTTCCAAGTTTGATAAATAGATTAATAGAGTATTAATCGTGAAAATTCCAACATTGGTCTTTTCACGTTTAATACTTGTGTTAACTAACCCTTAAATTAAGTATTGACAAAAAAATAAAATAAAATAAAATAAATCCAGATATTCAATGTATCCAATATTCACATTGCTAAAAATTTAAAGACGATGTCTAGATTTCGTTTGATCTCTAGAAGAAAGAACCAAATGTTCAGCATAAAAATAATGACAACATTCTTTGAAAAAAGTAGACGAATGCCCACATTCTTAAAGCAATAAACAAGACGAATATCAAATCCGCTGTGTCGGGAATGAAAACATCAATTTGAAAACGAACATAACACAAAGTTAACCTATGAAACAAAAATAAAAACAACTTAAAATGCACAAATTTAGAAGCAAGAACACAAACCTCACTCAGAAAATCATAATGATTACGAAAAAAAAACAAAAAGTAACAACATAAAATTAAAATTCTACACCACTACTCATTCAAATCTAATCCGAAAATTTTTAATTCAAAAAGCAGAACTGATCACCTGCTGGGAAGAATCGACATGGAAACGATACTGGTAGCTATCCAAGCAAAGGTGAGCGACACAGGATGGCCTCTGAATGTAATAATAATCAGGTCACGAAGGAGATGAATTTCGAGGAAATTATAGAGGAAAACGAGAGAAATGAGAAGAAATCCAAACAAGCAAGTAGTGAGAGATTGGGATGAGAGAGAGGATTCATGAGAAGATATTTAACCCTGTACTCCCAAAATCGGGAGTTTGATCTGCATCAAAATCTAAAAAGACATGAAGCAAATGGCGTTGATTCGCTCAGACAGAGAGTGTTAGAGATGGAAATGGAGAGTAAAATGGTTAAGACAAGCGCTTGAGTAGCGAAAGAATTTTGCCTGATCACGTTGCGGAAAGATTTACTTCAGGACAATTCGGCCTATATATGGGAGCATCCTAGTACTTCCCCACAACAAATGATCAATAGTCAGGTCCATTCATTTTCACTCCTCTGCGAAGCACAAATTAGGATGAGATCAAAAAATATGTATTAGTTGTAGAATTTTGGACCGCAACCAAAATTATTAGTTCTATATCTCATTTTCCTTGTAGTGTCACATACTACAACCATGATCAGATCTTCGATCGATCAATCCATTTCCGCATTCGAATCACTCCTTACAAAATAAACGTCATAATCGATGACGTAAAACACCACATTATACATTTATAAAAGTCGATTTATAAATCAAACACTCGTGAATAAGACAATTGATAAACGTCACAAGATTTGACGATGTAAAAAAAAAAAAAAACCACATCATAAATAAACAGATTTAATAAACTAAATGTCACAACAAGATTTAATGATAACACGAAGCAAGATATGTCCTAAATCTTCATGGAAGAATCACTTTATTGATTAAAAAAAAAAAAAATACAAATGAGTGATTTCAGGTTACTCTTTGCTTCACTAGAATATTTATTTAATTATCCAGATTTGTCGTTAAAGAAAAGGGTAAATTTTTATTTAGGCCTTAAGAGAAATAACCATGTAGAATTCTCCTTTTGAACTTCAAGTCACCCAGACAAGAGAAATAAATATAGATTTAATACTGTACAGGCCAATGGTGTAAATACAAGTTTAATAAACATATGGTCCTATATTTGTGAATATATTGGAAAACTAGGGGTAGAACACCACCAAATGTTAGTAACTTATGAAGAAACATGTCGGTATCTGAAATGGCCATTAAAAGGGCGATCTTGCCATGAGATGCCAAATGTGCCTAAAGTAAGAAGAAATTTACATGTCATAAAGTAAGTTAAATTCCTGAATTTTGAACCTTCAAGAATGGTCCCGGCTGAATAATTGCAACAATGTAAAATAAACACCGCAATAAAGGGAATTAAATGTGATATAGATGATCCGCCATTCATAGTTCTCAAAGGCCGTAACTTACAACGTTGTACATAGCTGCTTTCTTCTACTCATAGCTCTCTACATCTCCGACGTAAGAAGAAGAAAAGAATGAAACGGATACGAAGTAATATAGATATATATATATGGAAGTTATCATTTATCTCTGAGTAGTTATGTTTTTATTTAATTTGAAGGAGCAGGCGTTTTTTATTCAATTAATTATGATTAAATGAAAAACTTAATAGTATTAGTATTTGATAGGTTCAGTGCCAGGCTCGCAGTTCTACGCATTCAGTGCCCAAAGAAAAGAGGCCACCCAACAAGACGGCGCCCACTAATAATCCCAAAAGAGAGGCTACCACTGAGACCTGCTTCTAGTGCCCCAACATTCGCTTCCTCGTGGGCCACCCCGTACAGTAGGTCCATCCGCTCGCCCAGCGCCACTTACGAAGTCTCCCACGGTGCACAGAACATTAGCCTCAATAAAGAGGTATTATTCCGCAAAGCCTGAAGAAAATCTCACCAATAAAGGAAAAGAAAAGACAATATTAGACGTTGATCAACCCGATCCCCAATGTTATGAAGATTATCCCAAATAAACTACTATTTCTATATCCTATACGGACTATAATAAGAAATATCCCATCCAATGGGAATGAATCCTAATTACCATCCAACTAGGAGAACATCTACTATAAATACAAGGTCACCCCCATCTACAAAAAGATATAAAAATATCGCCAATACTAAGGCCAAAGCAGCTCTTTCTCTGTAAAGAAACTGACTTAGTATCGAGGCCGCCATTCGCTAAGCCCCGCCGACCCCTTCTTCTTTGTTTTTACAGAGGAGTGCTACGATCAGAGTTTGTAGACGCATCAGAAGAAATATATTTCATCCCGCACGATCCAAAGCCCGCATCCCAGCCTCACAGAACCGGTCCGCCCCAACCAGACTTCATTACGCCCCACCGCCCGTTTGAAAAGAGAATCATCAATCACGCCGCCCGTGAAACCGCCAGCCTTATAAATATAACCGATTTCTCGCCATCGGCGCAGATCAACACGGGAACACAAGGTGAGCAACGCTTAATCCCTCTGCTGACGCAAGATCCACCGCAACGCAGCATACCACCTCCCGACGCAGGTTAAACAATGCAGCTAACGCAGATGAGGTGGAAGACTACCACCAACTAACGCTCGATTAAGAGTTGAACAATCCTACGTATAAATTCGACGACCCTGAGGCGACAAACTCAGAGCGTCGCGACATTCCCCCATGAGGATGCAAAAGCATTGAATATCTGTGATTCCCCAAAGAGTTGAAACTCGCGCATCCGGCCGAGCCCGGGGGGCACGAACCACACCTACCGAGGGGGAGTGGGCAACGGCTAAACTGGAGAGCACATCGAACTGAGAATCGCGCCATCCCCGCCAGGGACAATCAATACGGATCAGAGGTTCAAGAACTCAAAGAAGAGCTCTACCGAAGGGAGGTAGTAAGAGGACGACTCGACACTATGGATACTTTGCGGTATAACAAACCGAGTCGCCTCTACACGTACCGAGGTACCCACTTCCTTCCGTACCCAAGTTCGTAATGCCACAGCGGAAGGCTCACGGCACCAGTGGATCCCGATCATCTCAACACTTACAAAATCCAAATGGAACTGCACGGGTACCAAGATCCGGCGGCGATGCAGCCGCATCACTTTAAAAGGTCCCGCCTGCATGGTTCAATAGACTTCCACCGCCGCCAATCTCCTCATTCGGGAGCTATCCATCGCGATTCGCCTCTCACCATCGGGCCGGACTTACGTAGCTGCTATCATTCATCGACCATCGCTGTGGCTCGCAAGAAAGCCTGAGGTCTTATGTTCAACGATTCAATGCCGAGTCTCTAAAGGTAGATATCTAACGAAATTCGCGATCATCAAGGCTCATGGCTGGCTTAGTGGATTCAATAAAGATTTAATGTTTTCCATCTCCAAAAAATCCCCAAACAAGCACGCAAGAGTGCTCGCAGTGCGCAGAAATACATTAACGCCATATACCTCATATCCAAGAAAGAGACAAAGCGACAAAGCGACCAGAAAGGATCTCCAAAGAAAAATGGGGACGATCTCTAAAAAGGCGGAAACCTGGTAGATCGCTCAGTCCAATCGCAACCGAGACGACGGTTATTCATTTCGCTTCACTCTCGACAACCTCGCAGATCACAAAGCCGCTGGCACGAAACGAATCAGCCTTTGGCAGACGGCTAACTCAAATGAAGTCGTGACCGCATCAAGAGACAACTCCAATACCGTAGTTCCATAGTGGATCACGAACACCGCACGAACGATCGTGATACAACTCAAGAGAGAAATAGTACTTAATACGACGCGACATCCGACGCCCATATCCACCTAAAATCAGCTCAAAATCAAGCTCGTAACTGTGCCTCGTCTTCAAAGAACCACCACCTCAAGAACACGACTCAAAGACCAACAACCCTCAGAAATCCGTAATCTCAGAGGATTTCCAGGATGGCGGAATCTGGGGCCAAGACGAGCGCTCCACCTACGCAAAGATCGTGGCAACTGAGGTAATCTGAAATACAAGCAAGTATTCCAACTACTACAACTCGACACGCCAATCACATTCTCCGACTAGATCCGAGGGGTGCCAACATTCTCATGACGCACCCACCGGTAGTTCGCAAGCAGCCGCGGCCAACAAAACAAAGCCCATCTGGTCCTAATCGACAACCCGGAGTTCAAATTTGACATCATCTTCGCTACGCCTTCGATAAAATTCGCATCTAAGCGAGAGACTGAACTGGCCAACGCTCATCTACGGGGTTCTCCGGGAAAAGGTATTAATCTGTGCTTTCTAATACAACCGGTACTCACCTCGGGAGATCCTCCATGTCGCGACGACCACAAGAAGATTCCTGTCAGACGCCCGCTCGCTTACAACATGTTGTCGCGCATCTTCTCTCAATGCAATAGCGCCATCCCTCCGCATACCACATGATGATCAAGTTCCCTATCAGAACGGATGGGAATGGTTCGAGGAGACCAACGGTGGCCGGGGGAATGCTACTTCATCATTCATGAAACAAAAACTGACAACATATAATTGATGAGTCGACATGCGCGGAAGAGGTGTTCACCCGACCAGCCATCGGGCTAACCGAACCCGTATTAACATCACCCGAGCATCTCGCCTATATCTATCTGCTATCTAAGACCTCAAACCCCTTATCCAATTTTTTAAACAAAACAAAGACGTCTCGCAAGCAGCAAGATATGGGAGGAATCGACCCTACAAGAATCACTCGTGCTGAACGCCACCCCATCCTTCAAGCCAATCAAGCAAAGAGGAGGAGCTTCACCCGGAAAGACAGTGCCATCAACGAGGAAGTTAACAAACCTCAAGGCAGAGCGATCGTGAGTGCAGAATATCCTGAGTGGTTAGCCAATGTAGTACTCGTCAAAAAAGCTAATGGCAAGTGGCGACTCTACATCGACTTCACTGACATCAACAAAGCATGCCCAAAAGTGACGTCACACGAATCGACCTCATCGTATGCCACCGATTACGAACTTCTCAAATTTTACTGGATGCCTTCTCCGCCACAACTGTGACCAAGATGCACCCAGCGACCAAGAAAAGACCTCGCTCATTACAAAATACAGTGGAACCTATCATATCGCAATGCCAGTTTCTGACCAAAAATGAGCTACATCGAGGTCAGGAATCTGATGTTTCGTAGAATCAATTAGCACAACTATGGAGGCGTACATAAATGACATGCTAGTAAAATCCACCTCACCGGGCTCCACATGCATTCATCCGGTCCGAAGCTGCCTGCATCTCGAGAACTACACATGAACCGAACCCGCCTATGTGCCTCTGAATTCAAATGAAATTCCCGGGTTTCATAGTCAACCACCGAGGAACTGGAAGCAAACTGCATAAGATAAAGGTTGTAATTACATGCCTTCGCCATCAAGCATAAAGGAAGTTCAATGCCCGACAGAAGGATCACGCTTTGCCGATTCGTGATCCGTGGCAAGTGATAAATGCCAACCTTCTTCCAAGTTCAAGAAGGCCTTCTCAATGATACGGCGTTATGCGATTCAGCTTGAAAAACATATTCAGCCCTCCCATTCTAAATAGTCCCATCGAAGCGGGAACCTCACCCTATACCGGGTCGTATCACCGCATTCTTCTCAACCAAAGGTCAGCTCTCGTCGAGACAAAGAGCGAGTACAAGATCCGGGCTTTACTATCAGTAATGAAAGCTGAGGTGTGGAGTGAGAGGTACCCAAAGATGGAAAAATTAATTTCGCCTTGGTAATCGCAACAAAACTCCGCCCTTACTTCCGTGCTCACACCATGTGGTTCCAACTGAATTCCCAACGGCTAAAAGCTGCTACATAAAACCGTAAGTCTCCTAAGGTCGGCGAAGGCCATGAGCTAATGAGTTCGACATCAAATACAAGCCGAAAACTGCAATAAAAGTGCTGGCAAAGTCTTATCGACTTCTCGGCTGAATCTCACCGAAGAGAGCTCTACCGGGAGAACGCCAAATAACGAACCACCCTCCCCATCCTGCCTCTCCGTACGAGCCTCAAATGCACAGTGGAGCGGAGCAGTCCGATCCCGACCTCTAAGAACAGATGCCGAGCACGCACTCGCATTCGGGATTTCAAGCCCACCAACAAGGTCGAGTAATGAGGCCGCCATACAGCCCCAACCCGCCCATCCATCGGAAGTCGACCAACTAGAAGTCCGCGCCGACTCCCACCGGGGTAAGACGTATAGAACATACCCACGGCCAAAAGCTGAGGATGATCCCGTATCTCCAAAAGGTACGTGATTTATTAAAAATTGCTCTGGCTCAGCCGACATGTCCCTGTGAGCGTAAACTCCCGAGTCGACGCCTCGCAGTTAGCAACAATTTCACAGAAGGCCTCGCAGATCGACACTGTCGAATACCCGGCGTGAGCCCCCATCGATCTCCCGCGACGCAGGTCGCCCAGTCGAGTCCAAGCCTACTGACGGACCTCATCCGGGATTATATATCAGACGACGCCTACTCCGACGCACCCAAAGAAGCAAATAAAATAAAGGACGAGGTCCGCCAGTTCATCAATCATAAGGAAGCCTATACAAGCCGGTGATCTTCACTCCTATCCTAAATGCATCGCGAAAACATCGAACACGTATAAGAGAGGTACACGAAGGTATACGCAGTAAATCATATCTGAGCTCGAAAGAATTGCAGAAAGGTCTCGAGACAAGGATAATACCGCCTACAATACTCAAAGACGCAACCGACGAAGTCAAAATGCAAGATTCACAGAGCACGCGAAGATCTCACGCCTCCCATCGCAGCCTCGACATCAATCATAAGCCCCCGGCCCTTCCAACACCCGGTTCGACATACGGACTCCGCTCGGGAAGCGGCCACGTTCATCATCGCCGCAGAGATTACTTCACCAAATGAAGTGAGGTCGAGCCTGGGCTACAATCACCGAACGTAAGATACGCAATTCAGATGGGCGAGCCATCATATGCGTTCCTAGATCCCAAGAGCCCCGTGTCGATAATCCTGGAAAGCAATTTGACAACGCCTAAATTGAGATTTATGTGGCCGAAATTTTTAGAATTTAAGAATTATTACTGGGCCCTCAAAGACATCCACACCCACTCCGACAGCCGGTCACCATCGTAACCCTTAAGGTCATTAAAGACCAAATTGAAGATCTTAAAGGAAAGTGGGCAGACTCCTAAGTGCTAGCCTAGCCGTGATCTACACGTAGGTCGCGAACCCAGAAACCTCATTCGCTCTACTTTCTGCACTAAAGCGGTAGCCCCGCCGACGGATTAAAGTCCCTAAGACCAGTTTACAGCAGCTGAGCACACGATGAGGCTCTCCGTCTAAATTGATCTCTGGGATGAAAACGCGAGCAAGTACTCTAAGGCGCATGTATGATTACCAAATAAGACTACGAGATACTACAAACTAAAAAGTCAAACCCGAGCTATACGCCAAAAGATCTGGTCTAAAAAGTTATCACAGCTAAAGGAAGAATCCATCACATGGAAATCGTCCCAACTGAGTTAATTTCTACATCATATCTCGAGTCAGTCGTGACTGTGCAATTACGAGCCCAAACAGAGGAGGGAAAATTTTACAAAGATGCCCGAACGCGAACATCTTAAAC
Organism: Tetrastigma voinierianum; assembly: GCA_016808115.1. Classification (NCBI taxonomy): domain Eukaryota; kingdom Viridiplantae; phylum Streptophyta; class Magnoliopsida; order Vitales; family Vitaceae; genus Tetrastigma; species Tetrastigma voinierianum. The sequence goes on along the minus strand of JAEQBH010000226.1, from coordinate 109,530 downwards.
GTTTTATCAAGAGACTGGGTTTGTAATCTTAAATGGATATTTAATAATTTTCAATTAATGATTCAACCGCTCACTCACATTTTATTAAGACGTCGTGAACAACTCGCATATAATGTTCAAAAAATTACATGCAAATTAATGAGAAAACTCATAAACATAAAGGAAAATCTCTCTTTATTCCAATCGACATTCGCCATAATCGTTGGTGTCATCGATTACACTCGAAGCACTCAAGCATAAGCAGTTTCCTCAAAAACTTCGTGGAAGAAAAGAGGAAAAGAAAACGAGATGGAAATAAAAAGGCCAAAAAGGTGGAAAAGAGGAGAAGAAGAAAGGGATGGAAAGAGTTTGTGCGAAAGAGGGAGAAACAGATGTGGAAGAAGAGGAGAAGAAGAAAAAATGGATGGAAGGAGTTTATGAAGAAGAAACAAAAAAAGGGAGAATGATGGAAAGAAGCATGAAAAGCAAGGAGAAGGAGAAAGGAGAAAGGAAGAGAAAGAAGAATGTAAATGGAGAAGGCGACAAGAAAGGCATCAGCTTCTCCTCAGTGCATTCCCAACACGAGCTGTGGAATAACATGACTCCCATAAAGGGAGACTAGGAAAACACAACTCCCACGAGCCGTAAGTCCAGCCAGAATCAACCGTAATCTTCGTGAGGATCCTCAAAATTAAGACGCACTGCATCGACGCTTCATCTCGGGCCGCATTTCGCCACGCACTAAGAAGCAGAATCTTCAAAGTATAAACTCCACATGAATGAAGCAGCCATTTATAAGAAATCCAAAGCACCCAAAAGTCGTGCGAACGTTCCAAATTCTCCATAAATCCTTATTAAAGACGCCGTATTTTCCAAGAAAATCGTAGTCGAATCCGCCACAAGGCCCGAGCCCAACAATACTTTGACGAGTTCGCCTACTCGACAAAACCACGCTACCCGAGGAGTCGATCACCAGTTACATCGCCACTCCCGCCTGGGCCGAGCCCAAGAAATTTCACTTCTGACAGTCTGCCTACTCCGATTGTGTCACGCTACCCGAGGAGTCGATCACCAGTTACACGCCACTCTGGGCTACATCGCACTGGCCACAAATACCGAGCCCAAAGAACAATTTAACGAAGTCTGGTTTCCATCAGACAGTCACACTACCTAAGGAGTCGATCACCAGTTACATCGCCACTCTGGCCACATCGCCACCGCCACGCCTCGAGCCCAAGACTTCACTTTGATGAGTTCGCCTACTTCCGCACAGTCACGCCACCGAGGAGTTAGATCACCAAAGAAGATCGCCACTTGGCCATCGCCACTCAGCCACAAATACCGAGCCCAAGCAGAAATTTCACTTCGACGAGTTCGTCTACTCCGGATTGCAACACGCCACCCGAGGAGTCGCATCACCAGCCACATCGCCTAATTCTGGCCACACGGAGCCCGGGGGGCCAGACCACTTCGACGAAGTTCGTCTACTCGACAGTCACGCCACCTCGAGGAGTCAGATCACCAGCCACATCACACTCAGCCACGCCCGAAGTCCAACAGCCTCGCACGACGAGCTCGCCCTAGCCACGCCGACGAAGCACTACCCACGTCAGATTGACGAAGTTTCTTCTCAAAGAATGGCAGATTGACGAGTTTCTCGCTCTCAAAGAACACGCTGACGCAGCACTACTCAATAGTTCGCGATTGACGAAGCTCTTCCCAAAGAACAGACGACGAGCTCACTTCACTTCACGCTGATAAGCACTACTCAATGTGTCGTGATTGACGAGCTCGCCCAAGCAGCCCACGCTGGGCGAAGTTCACATAGACGAGCTCTACCCAATAGTTCGTGACGACGAAGCCTCTCGGGTCCATCACCACGCTGACGAAGTCTAACATGCACGAGCTCTTCCCAAACAGCTCATCGACGAGCCTCACCCTAAGAAGCTTCACATTGACGAGCTCCTTCCCAGTAGCTCACGTTGACGAACTCAACCATTCTACATAGGCCATGTAGTCTAAGGAGTCATTTCAACTCAGGCAACTCAGCCGACGGAGCCCAGCAGCTCCCATTGACGAGCTAAACCATTCACTCAGCCATGCACCCTGGGGAGGCGCTCACCAGTAACTCACCCGATGGAGCCTGGGGTGAGAGGGCTCACCGGGGTGATGAGTTCATCCACCAAAGACAGCCACGCAGCCTAAGGAGTCATCTCAACTTAAAGTAACCCAAACCGACGAGCCCAAGAGCTCACGCCGAAGAGCTCAACCATTCTACATAGCACTACGCAAATTCCCAAGGAGTCACCAACTCACTCAAGCAAGTCATCTGACGTAGCTCATTTTGACGAGTTCATCCACTCAGCACAGGCCACGCAGTCTAAGGAGTCATCTCAACTCAGGCAACTCAGCCGACGGAGCCCAGCAGCTCCCATTGACGAGCTAAACCATTCACCTCAGGCCATGCAAATCTCAGAAGCAGTCACCAGTAACTCAAATGGGACGAGCCCGCAGCTCATGTCGACAAGCTCAATCCATTCTACATAAAGGCAAATTCTGGGCGGAGTCGGGCCTTCCACGCAAGCAAGTCATCCGACGGAGCCTAGTAACTCACTTCGACGAGTTCATCCACTCAAGACAAGCCATGCGTACCAAGGAGTCAAATCACCAAAGTAACCACCCGATGCGTACCAAGAAATTAACGCCTCAACTCATGCGCCCAATCCGACCATGCGCATAAGAAGTCGATTCAAATTAAGAAAACGCTAAAAGAGCACAAGTAGAGGCGACAGAAATGAGGTGTAAAATTAGTATTCATCGGGCGATTAAGGTTGGGGCCCAAACAACAACACGCTAAAAAAAAAAAAAAAATAAATAAAATGTATGTGCCGAAGATCGCAGCGGCTGCCAGGCTCTCGTATGAGCAGCGCACTGCGGGAAGTTGCGGAGCGGGCCTCACGCGGGTGCCCCGCTCTCCGTGATAATCACCGAGAAGGACCCTCATCCTCCTCGTCACCGGAAGGTCAAAGGTCCAGCCTGAATAGGCAAGAATGTACCCTTCTTCCGAAAGCGAGCCACCCGTAAACCCATTGATCGAAGTCTCGCCTTCTGGGCCTTCCAATAACTTCGGGTCCCGGCTGAGCCACCAAAGTTATTTGTCGACGAGATCCCCACGCTGAACCCGCGACACTCCTTATTCAAGCGCTTCCACCGAGCCGCGACCGCCTCGTTAGCCTCGACAGCCTCGGGCCCAACAACGACGCCTTATCACGAAGATCGCCTTGACAAAGACACAAATTTTCGTGACTTCCTGAGCTCGCCGACGTGAGGAGTTCGCCCCAACCATCCGGAGTTCATATCGGGTGGATCGCAAACTCGTCCCAGCCTCCATCAAGTCATTCCGCGCAGCCTCACCATCCCTAACCGGCTCGCTTCGTCACCCTCAAGCCATTCTCCGGCCCGCTCTTCCCTTACTCCCAAGACGGCACGGTCGGCGGTATGTTTCAGACGACTCGAGCTTCACCCGGGCCTCACATACACAGACCCGACTTGCATCAAATACAGATGTGAGGCTTTCACCAGCTTTATAAGCCCTGGTCGCTTTAGCATGTCCTTTCGCTTATTTCGCCTTTCCGCCAAACCCTTCAAATAAGTGTGCCCACCCGCGACATCCAACATAGAATCAACATCCAACGCAAGCTCGAAACTCATCTCAAAACGGAGTCAAATACGACAAGGTACGGAACTTACTGAGGCTAATTTCGAGAGATAGTGGCTAACGCCATCAATCCGGGCAACGCAACCGACCTCTTAAGATCGAAGTCCTTAAGAATGACGATCATGCCGTCAGCGAGCTCGTGATTGTGAAGTAAAGAATCCCCGCCTCCGCCAACTTGGTGGTTCCGCATCTTTTCCTCCTCTCCTCTTCTCCTCCGAAGGCGACTTCAATCTCTTCTGGCGGTTCCGACGCAGAATGGGTGTGATCGCCAACGGACGCCAACGCGCCTTCGCCAGGGATCCTTCGCTTCCGCAGTTGCACTGAACGGGATCGCAAGCTCAAACTATAGAGCCATAATCCGTCCCGATTTATGGATACGAAAGGATTCGGGAAGATGAAGATGCTCCCAACTTCTGAATTTTGACCAAACCTACTGCCTTCCCCGATAGAGTGCGAGGCTTTTGCTTCCTACTCCGGGTTTTCGAGACACCACTCCAACCGAAGGCCGCCCCTGCTGGCTTATAACAGCCAGAGGGCCCAACGAGAAACTTTATGGTGTAAGGAGGTAAAGGCCTTCTGAGCAGCATCGAGCGACTCGAACTCGATGGGCCTAGAATGATCCGACTGATCAACTCAGAAGGACGAAGGACACTCAACCAACGCCACCCACGGCTACATCTTCGACGCGAGGTCAATTCGAGCGCCAGAAGCATGTGTATTTAATAGAGTCGAGATGCCCAAAGGACTATACACGTTATAAAACGTAACGAACACTACGAAGATTCTCAGGGAGTAGTCCAATCCACCTAATGCCCGTGAGTGTCGTCTCGTAGAGGATCATACTCCCAATCGTACCGCTAACTAAGAATAATGGCCCTTCCACAAAATTCTACGGAGTGGCGGAAGATCTGAAATTACTAAGAGGAGCACCGAACGCCTAGAAAATAGAAGAAAGCCCTGATGTTCCCTTCGCTAAAAGGTAAAGAAGCATACAGACACCGAGCCTCATTCCCCGAAGAAAACCAAGACGACCAAAATAATCGCAGCCTATCATGAAATGAGCCGGGGCACACATTGAAATGCCGCAAAACCCTTTATGAAGGGATGCAGAGGGGAAGCGAAGATCAAGTATCGAAGGCCACTCTCGAAGAAACATTGATCATCCCAGGCACGCAGACCACATGGGAGGGTCAAAACATCGTGGGACCACACCCGAACACCAAAGGGGAGGCCGATAACGCCCGAGGTGCACGGGCCCCATATGAAGGACCGACTACAGTCCCACAAGCAGCTTACGTCAATCCAGATCTGTATATTTCACCCCCGTGGTATTTAATCGTGCTCACTTTCCCTTCCCCTTGTCCAAGGGAAGAGGGGGCATCTCGGGAGCATCTCGAACACCGACCAAATGATCGAGACACCACCGCCTCGGGTTCTAAAAACCATTAATAGCCGAAGAATCACCATCGATACGCAGAGAGGAAGAAACTAATTTAATCTACGATTTAAATCGATAATAAAAAACAAAATTCACCAACCTAAACAACTTGTCTTATCCCGATAAGAAATCTAAAGAAACCAAGACGTTAAGGACCCGTAAATACAATGTGAGAAAGACCGCACAAAAAGGCTCGATTTAAGACTAAGAGAGAAGGAAGTCCGAATCAAGCAAAGGCAAACAAAGGTCCCGTAGCACGGCACATGCACGTGAGGATGTCCAAGGAAGAAACAAAGGAAACTTAAAGGAATGGAAGAAATAAGCGCGAAAACCGAAGAGTCATCATTATCACAATACAAATGACAACTGACCAAGCCCTAACTAATCCAAATTTCTCGAGCGCACGCGAAATCGCACCCGATGCGGAAACGTTACGTGCCCTCGCCAAGTACACCGTACACAAGGGCTGGGGGGCAACTGATAGGGTTTGAAAAATAAGGCTCGCAAGCCCACGCACCAGGCCCAAGAAAGAGGCCAGCCCAACGAAGCACGAAGGCCCACTAGTTGAATCCCAAAAGAGAGGTTTGCCCAATGAGGCACTCAGGCCTTTCTAAAGCCAACATTCTAGCCTTTTGGGGCCAGCCCAAAAGAGAGGTCCAATCCGGCCAGCGCAGCCGCCACTTATGGGTTTCCCACAAAAAGGTAGGTGGGCCAGAATAGTCCCTACTGTATATTATTCCGCAAGTCCACTAAATATCACCAACAAGGAAAAGCAGCATAATATTATATCAAGATCAACCCGATCCTCAATAAGGAATAAAGATTATCCAAAATAAACTACTCTTTCTATATCCTATACCAAATCCTATACGGACTATAATAAGAAATATCCCATCCAATGGGAATGAATCCTAATTACCATCCAACTGGGAGAACATCTACTATAAATTCAAGGTCACCCCATCGGTGAAAGGTACGCAAAAACATACGCCAATATTAAGGCCTAAACAAATTTCTTTTCTCGTGAAGAAATCGACTTAGGCATCTGAGCTACGACCTGCCAAGCCCTCGCGACCCTTCTTCTTTGTTTTTGCAAAGGAGTGCTACGATCGTAGTTTCGCGTAGACGGTGACGCAGTTAGCCATATTTTAGCCTGTGATGATCCAAAGCCCGCATCGTTTAGAATCGGGTCAGAAGCCGTAGCCTCTGTGCTGGCTTGGGTTAAGTTGAAAAGGCATCGTCAGTATTAATCGTTTATTTTTAATATTATATTTTATTAAGTATTAAAATGTTTTTTACATGCTTAAAATTAACATCTTACAAATATTAAAATAATAGTGAAGAGTATGATGATGTAACTTTGATTATTTTCAAGACTATAATTATATGGTTAAATATCTTGAAATAAACTCTCAAAATTTGTAAAGCTAATATTTTTCATATTTTTTCTTGAAGAATGATTCAGAATGGACAAAAATGTCATTTGACATTCCTTATATTTATATATCTTTGAAAAAAAAGGGGCTATTTTTATAAGAAAATAGTAAAGGTACTTTTGTGAAAATGAGATAAAAAATTAGATTTTTGAAATTTAGTTTTCAAAAGATCTTTTCCTCAAATCATCTTTATTATTATGATAAAATAAAAAATTATTTGTATAATATATGTATAACATGTTAACATATTTACAAAAAATTAAAATGATAAAATTATTATGATAAATAATTTATTATTATCATTCTTATAAAAAATAATTATTTTATTTATTTATTTTATATAACTAAAATAGAATATATAAAATTAATAATTTAAAAAATAATAGATTGATGAAAACAAAATTAAAAATGTTTGGTGCTTTTAAAATATTTTAAAACATTCTATGTGGATTTTAAAATATTTGGTGCTTTTTTTATTCAGAAAAAATTTCAAAAAATTTATAAATAAGTTATGTAAAAATGAAAAAACAAACCGTGTAAACTCTAAAAACAATTTTCTTTTATAAATAAGCAAAAAAAAAAAAAAAAGCCTATTGAGAAGTAACATATATAAGTTTTATTTGGTTTTGTTTTTAAAAATAATTTTTGAAAACAACGAGAATATTTGTGTTTTAAAAATTATTTTGTTTTCAATTTTCTATTTTTGTGTCATTTATTAACGAAACAAAAACATACCGAAAACCAACATGTTTTATATTTTTCTTGTTTTTTAGAATAGAGAATAGTTTTTTTTAAAAAGTATTAAACAAGCGGTAGAAACATGTTACGACTCTTGGAACCATTCGAGAGGCGCGAAATTTGGTGACAGTCTCCCAATAAGACTTGGAGCAGGCCTAGCTGAGTAGGTCGGTATTCTTGGTAGCAGGTCGGTCGGTTGTGGCATTTTTTTAAGAGACCGACATTGCTTGACTTGGAGCCCGATGCAATTTGCTTGAGTAAAAACAATGCAAAAAGCAGACTAAAATTTAAAACAATCTTTTAAAACTTGTAATTTATCTAATTTTGTCATTCTTCAAATAAAAAAACAAAGCATGAAGTGTTTAATATTAGTTAATGTAAATGATGGAACTAAACGATATAATAATATTTAAAGTCTCTTAAATAAAAGCGTAAATAATAAACATGTTAATTTATAAATAAAATGCTAATGCTTTATTAAGCTAATAATTAGAATTAATGAAGTCTAAGTATGATCGAGTTAAGTTTAAGTGATAAAATGAAACCTTCGAATCATGGCAATATTCATATTAAGAGAAATCTTTAAAAAAATAAGAGTGATAAATAGTGATATCTTAAAAGCTATAATCCAAGTTCCAGTGGAAATCTGTATCTTGTAATCTTAAATGCTTAATTGTGTAATTGACATATGGGTTAGAAAAAATACCGATAAATTAAGTATATATATATATATATATATATATATATATATATATATATATATATATATATATATATATATATTATAATAATTTTTAAAAATTAATAATAAAATTTTAAAGGAATTAGTACGTCGAGAATTTGGCGCCTAACCCGGATGGGATTTGCAGGCAATTGGGCCCATTGTCGTCCGGATTTTATTGTTCTTAATTCCGCTGGCCGTCGCGAAATATCGGATGGTCGAGATGCTGTCAGAGGCTCGATCCATATTCCCAAATCTACCTTAAGGTCTTATCAATCTCAAAATGCTGCCTTCTGAGACACCCAAGCAGTGCTACGTGGCTCTCTCCCACACAATCATCATTTATTGAGATGTTGCTGCAATCTGCCCCACTCTAGCCAGCAACTTCACAGAAATAAAAATGTTTGCTTCTGAATTAATTAATGTCACTGTAAACCATACAAATCACGTATTAATTCCCCTTTACTTCCTATGTGCCCACCAGTGTTTAAGCTGTGCCCAAACAAGAGTACGTACAGGAAACATTCGTCAAGTTGACTTAACGTACCATCTTTATTATTAGTTTCGTTCCTTGCTCTTATGTTGTTGGCAAGCAAGCTTCATTAATAGATTGAATCTTACCTAAAATCACAACATTTTGACAACAAATAAGGCCTAATGTGTACTGAATGAGTCACAAAATATTGAATATGACCAGATTCTAGATGCCCATCTAGGGCTTCAGATTAAGTAGCCGACTACATTTGAGTCAGAACTCAATTTGAACATGCCAGTTTGGGATCGCTTTAATGGCTGACCAGACCATTGTATTCACAAACAGCGAAATTCCGTTTAGGGGAAGTAGCAGCCAAGTCTATTTATTCATCTCTGCCATGCAAGCAGAAACCACTATTAGGTTTTTTTTCTTCTCTTTTTGGATCAGGTGAAGCTTTATCTCACTCCCATAGGGATATATGGAGTTACTATTAATTTTTCTACCCTCTCGTTCAAGTGGTGGGAGCTATGTGGAGTAATAATAATATCAGTACTATTTTGCTATTTATATGAATCCAAATATATATATATAAATAAATAAATCAGTAACAACATCAGAAAAGGAGGAACATTAAAAGGTCCTATTCATGCGTTTCACAAGGATTCAATTCTTAAAGCGATATTTATAATCTTTATCTGATATTAATCTTCAGCTACGAATCTTGACTTGTGGAAAGTTAGTTGTTTAATGTGATATTAGAATTTAGCTTAATAGGAGGTTATTATGGCAATGACCTTTAGATCGCGACCTCCATCCGATCTCCTCTCGATCAGACCAAGGTAGATATGACCATCCGATTAATAAAAGCACCGCATTTTACCCATGTGTCCTGTTTCCCTGCCATGTTGGCCTGAAGGAAACCCATAGGCCGTCACTTGAAGTCGGGAAATGGGGGGTTGTTGTAGCATGTGACAGTGCTGCTCAAGACACGTCTGCTTCCTCATATTACTCTGTTGTACACACTTCATCAGGTGATAAGCTCTTAAGTGGTGCCTTTAGAACATCATGCAGTCCATGTGCACCTCAAGTCACACAATGCATGCCTACCTCAAGTCATGTTCTCCTCACATTGTCGACTCTTGAGACTTGATACACCTCAAAGCATTGAAACTTTCTCTCCTATAACCCACTGATTCCAATATAAAAATGTATTTTGTTTCTCCTTGTTGGTGATAGAAAAAATTTGAAGCAGGGATCTGGTTTCACATCCCTCTTCCATGCCACTGCACCTTGATCACCGATATGGTATCAGAGCAGGTATGATATTATCCATGGTGACCGTTCCTCCCTCCCCTCCCTACATCATTTATCTTCCACCTACATCTACCATGACAATGGTGATGCCATCCGTGCTACCTCCTATCTCAATCAAATTGGATCGTACCAATTACTTGTTTTGGAAGTCACAGATACTTTCGACATTGAGAGCTCATGATCTTGAGTCTTTTCTTCTCGATACAAAACTCAAACCAGAGGAGTACATCGTTGATTCCGTTGACGCTGATCAATCTTCTCCTCGGATCAATCCGACTTACGTCTCCTGGATAAGGATTGATCAATTTGTGTTGAGTTAGTTGCTTTCCTCAATCTCGAGAGATGTTAAGCGATGTTACTGCTTGTAAATCGACGGAAGTGTGGATTGTTTATAGACAAACATTCACCTGCTAAGTCCAATTTCGAGCTCTTTAGCTACGACTCTCTCTCTAGACCATGAAGAAAGGCAACAATTCCATTGAAGTTATATCCTCGAGATGAAATCCTTAGCAATGTCACTCTCATAGGCTGGCTGTGGTCGACAAATTACGGATGATAAGACTCATCCTTTACATCCTTCGAGGACTCGGATTAGGAATTGAAGCGATAATTGTGAATTTGACATCACGTGAATCAATCACTCTTCAAGAAGTTCAATATATCCTTCAAACACATGAGATGAGGCTTGAGAGGCTCAGTCTTTTACCCAACAACGGTTAGTCTATCGACTCCTCTGTTCACTTTGTTCAAAGAAAATCTTTGGTGGTCGTAATTAGTAGAGTTGTTTTTGTCCCAGTGGTAGAGGTCGATTTCCTTTTAGTGTAAGAAACTCCTGATTCCTTGACAAACCTCTCACATCAAATCCGTGGAAGAATGGGACACATAGCTCTCAAATGTTTCTACCGTTTTGATGTTAGGTACCAAAATCATTATCAGAATCAGAAGCCCTTTGGAGATTATTTCGCCGATGAATCCCCAATACCAATCTCTTAGTCATAAGCATATATCGTCTATCCAACGACTGTCAATGATGCTTCATGGTTTCTCGACAGTGGAGCCACACACCATGTCACCTCCTACCACTTGGCTCATAGACACGACTCGCTCTGAATAATTAGGCACCCAGTAAGCTTGCACTTGGTGATGGCTCTTAACTCCCTATCACACACATTGTACATATCACTTTACCTACTTCATGTTCTCTTCATCTCAAAAATGTTTTGATGGTTCCTTTTATAACTAAAAATTTAATCAGTATATCCAAGTTTACCATTGAGAATGATGTTATTATGGAGTTTGATTCTACCTACTTCTATATCAAGGACAAGCAATCACAGAAAATTATTCTCTAAGGAGTGCTTAAGGACGGCTTATATCAACTGCATCTGTCTTTGCCATTATCTACTACACTCAATTCAAGTTCTAGCTCATACAAGGATCACTACAATGCCTCCATAGTGCACTCAGATCTTCTCTACATTCAGTTCCTAGTTCAACTTGCAGCATTGTTGATGTGGCTTCCAATTCTGATTGCGGTAGCTCTTCAAATTCAGATTGTGGTAGCTCTTGTAATACCTGAATATTGACTTTATGGCATAGTCGATTAGGCCACCCCAACAAAGTGGTTCTAAATAAAATCCTAGCTCAACGAAATATAAATGTCTCTCCTGACACTCAAATGAATTTTTGTGATGCTTGCCAATATGGAAAAATGCACTAGGCTTCTTTTCCTTCAACACCGCTTCACATAATGGCACCATTTCAAATCATCCATTCGGACGTATGGGGACCAGCTCCTCATCTCTCACTTGGAGGCTACAGATTTTACATTTCCTTTGTTGATGATTATAACAGATATACATGGATCTTCCCTCTTCACTTGAAGTCAAGGCACTTCTGGTGTTTACTTATGATAAAATGATTGAGCGACAAATTTTAGTTACGTCCAATGTCTCCAAGCGATTTGGGGAGGTGAATATCGGAGCGCAGCCATTGTTACAGTAGTTAGGAATCACTTTTATGCATCCTTTATACATCAGCCAGCAAGGTCGAGGCGGAAAACATCACAACATTGTAGAGATTGGTCTCACTCTTCTTACTCAAGCCTCCATGGACTTAAAATTTTGGTGGGAGGCATTTTCCTCGGCTACCTTTTTATTAAATCGTCTCTCCACTTTAGTTCTAAATCACCTATCTCCGTTTGAGGTGCTTCATGAAAGACAACTTGATTATAATTTCCTGAAGGTTTTTGGCTGCGCCTGCTTTCCATACCTTCAGCCTTACAACAAACATAAGCTGGCTTTCCGAACATCCAAGTGCCTCTTCTTAGGTTGCAGTCCCTTTCACAAGGGTTATTGCTGCATGCATCCTTCTAGGCGAGTTTATATTGCCAAAAGTGTAACATTTGATGAAACTACCTTCCCGTATCAGTTTTTTTTTTCTTCTTATACCTCTCATGAGACTGCACCAGCACCCTCATTTGCACAAAATTATGGAGCTCAACCCTTGTTTTCCACTATTTCATCGCTTGCTCCTCGGCCGTGGGTTCTCCTCCTACCCTCATCCCGGTACTTCAAGCTCTCCCATGTCCTCAAGTCCCATTCATACTTCTTTGTCATCCACACAATAGTCCAACATTCCTCTAATTCATGTGCCTTTTCTACCTCCCTTATCATCTTCTTATCTCAATTAGACATCCCCAAGTCAGTGGGTCCTACTCTCTCTCTCCTATCTCGTGACCCTATGATAACTTCGGTCACAAGTGGCATCTTTAGCTAAACTTTTTTCTTCCTTGTTCATCGAGAACCATCAGTGTTCCATTAGCCACTAGCGATCCTTTATGAAACGAGCCGCGAAACACGATGAATTGAGCTCTTCTCATCGTCGCTCTGGACGCGCGTTGTATCGTTCCTCAGTTGTCGGGATGGATCAGGAGATGATTCAGATTTCGGGGACCGGGATGATTCTGTCGAGTGTGAGTCAGTTGCGGTGTGTTCGTTGATGCATGTGACCTGGGCCTGATGATTGTTGACGTCGATGTTCGGTTTGTTTTGGTTTGAGGCCTCTGAAGGTTGGACATCATAAAGTGAATATGTATCTGATTACCTAAGCAGGTGCTCTGAGTCATGTCCCAATTGGAAGGCTTTGTAGACAGCCAAAGCCTACATATGTGTATAGCTACATAGGCTTCTGTAAGCTTGAAGCAGGCTCCTAGAGCATGGTTGAAAAACTTAGAGCTCTCTTGACTGAGGATTTCATAATTCTGTTTCAGATACACACTCCTATTCTACTCCACACAAACATGGTCGAATGATCACTGCTTTTCTGGTATCGTAGATGACATTCTCATCATAATGACGAGTCAAGTTGATGTATAACGCGTTATTGATCTTACGCTTTCAGTTTGCCTAAAAACCCTTGATTCCCGAATTACTTACTTTAGTTTCTTAGTTTTGAGGTCCTTGAACTCCCCTTAGGTTGCACGCCCAGGCCAAACCCAAGTATGCGATTGATCACTTCTTTGCATAGAACAAACATGGCTCTGAAACCTTGCTCACTCCCATGTGTAAGCGGCTGATCATCCACATCGGCGGTGAGCCACTTCTCTCGACGCCGGTGTAATTTGAAGCCTGAATTGGCGCTCTTCAATACTTCACTCTATCACGCCTGGACTTGGCTTTTTGTGTTAACAAGCTAAGTCAATTTGTGACGCCCCAAAAACCCGGGGGTCCGTTGACTACCCGTCAACCCGCGGAATACCTTTGAATGTCGGGTGACCCGACATTTTTCACGAAAATCGGGGCGGTCTCGCTGTACGGGAGCTCTGCGAAATACAAAACACACACAAAACGTCCCAAAGCGGGTCAATATAACAATCTCTATGATTAAAAGCGATGCTTGGGGCCGTAAACCCGATACTCGCAACAAGCGCATATCGACTATCCAACCACTTTAGTTGAGAGTTCAAATTTTTGCTCTTATACAACATATATTAAAATTAGAATTCTGGTACATGTAATACATCATAACCCCAGAAGCCACAATCCGGCTTTCTTCTAAACCTCAGTCTCCCAGGGCAGGCCGTGCCTCGCGTCTTTCGCAATACCTGTAAAATAGTATCCCTCGACAGGGTGAGCTAATGCTCAGTAGTGGAATCACACAAGTCTCGGTCGCGATCTTTCAAAATAAACATAGCGTCAAGCGAATGCATGATCACTGCTTGAATGTCTGGCGGTCATCTCATTACCCGAGGAGTCCTCACCGACTCCCTCACACTCGCCTAAGCCTCGTATGAGAAATATTATGTTTATTTGTTTGTGGACAACCCTCCGATGTGTATATATCAATTGGGCCGTCTCCGACGATTGATATTATTTATGAATTTACCGCCGTGTATATCAATTGGGCGTCTCAGACGATTGATATTTTTAGCATGGACTACCCTTCGATCATTTTTAGTTTTTTGAGCCTTGACCTTCGAAACCATTCTCTCTAGACTCTCATACTCCACTCTAAGTCTGGTCCCGATTGCATATGGAATGCATGATGCCAATTCCATTCACGATTACCATAACACATCTGAAATATAAACATGCATATATTCACATAAGAATTAAATCACACAATCATATTATGTAATTTCTCATTTCATAGCATAAAGTGAAAAAGCTCCACGTGGGCTAATGATCAAGCATGAGCAATTCTACTTGAATTACTTTCGACCAAACACATTAATTCACAAAAATTATTTTATGAACACTATTCTGGGAATGTTGAAACCCTCAGTTACCTATTCTTGAAAAATCACGATCGTTGGTTTCACTTTGTGAACCCGAATTTCATGGCCATTTCGGCCTCGCGCCTGAAATAATACATGATTTAAAGCATAATTTACGCTATTAAAGACCCGAACAGTCCCTCACTGGTTCACGGGTTGCTCACATTAGGTTCAATAAATTAAAATCAGTCGGTCTGACTTTTGGACCCGTCAGCGACCGTTCGAGGCGCCGAGCCAGCAAAGCGTTGAAAACACTTAAATAAAGTGCAAAACACGAATGGAAGCACCTCCAGGTTGTCAAAACTCCTCAAATCAAGAGCCTGCAAGCCCCTCTCGGCGTGAAGCGAGCTTACTCCTTCTTGTCCCAAAGACCGTCGGTGGATCGGAAACTTAGAGAGAAATCCAAATCTACCTCTCTCTAAAACAAGATTTTGAACCTCTGCATCTCTTTTCTTTTCAATTCCCGTTTTGCCTTTTCGAGTTGGAAGACAAACACTATTTAGTGTTTTGTCTTATTATCATTACAAAATCAAACTCCAAAATGACCATTATGTCCCTTCTTTTCGGTTGCCATTCGGTACTATCTCGGCTGTCCATTTCATCATTTTCTACTCATACCGCCCATGACACATGATGCGTGTTATATGTGACTTCCATCATTGAAAATCGTTTCACGGCGCGGCGCAATACCTCGAAGCGTGTAAATTTCTCTCTTTGTCTGAATTCGGCCCAGTCGACATGCTATTAGATTTGCGAAGACGATTCAACGGTGCAATCCGTTTCATCATTCAAAATCTAGAGAATAAATTTTTGGATTTTTAACGAAGTACAATTTTGTAACCGAAATTACGATTTTCTGTTTTAATGAAATTGGAATTTTACCGGGTCTTTACAATTACAACCTGTGTTTCTCTGATGGACCTTCCTGAACGTATTATGAGGTATGTCAAAGGAACCTTGTCTCATGGCTTGTTGTTTAAACCAGCTTCTTTATTCAATCTAGAGGGTTATTCGGACTCAGATTGGGCAACAAACATAGATGATAGGAAATATGTCAGTGGGATATGTGTGTTCCTTGGTGGTAATTTAATTACGTGGAGCTTTAAAAGCGAGAAGGTGGTAGCCGTTCCGGCCATGAAGGCACATGCGCCCAATACCTGTAATTTTTTTATATATATAATATTTTTATTATATGTTTAGGTATAAATTAAATTAAATGAAAATTTTACGGAATTTAAATGCTCATAATGAAAAAGATATGCAACCTGAAAATTTTACATAAACAATTAATTAGTAAAAATATTGAAATAGGGACCTAAGGGTCCTAAATGATAGAAATAAATGCAAAAAGTGTAAATGAAATGAGCTAAAATTGAAATGAAAGTGAAATAGAAGACTTAGATGTCAAAAATAGAGAAATGGGACTTATTTTGAAAGCCAAAAGAATAGGAAACCCAATGGCGTACTTAATTAAATAAAGTTAAGGCCCAAAGCGTGGTCTAAAGATAAAGCACATTTATTGCATTTTCATTCTTGGAGAGCAAAGGGAGGAGAAAAAGGCTAGAGGTTGAGAGAAGACCGAGATTTTGGTGGGAGATCTTGTTTATGGTTCCAGTGATCGAGAAGAAGAGGAAGGCTTGGTGTTGAAAAGTCAAGAGATTCAAAGGTAAGAAACAAGCCTAACCCCTTTTCTCTTGTGTTTGGGTTAGGAAAAACCCAAATGTGGATAAGGTGTTTTGTATTGTTTATACCAAATGGGTTTTGGTATTGGTTTTTAGTGGTTTGGAGAGTGTTTGTAAAGGAAATGTTTGGTTTCAAGGAAATGTTGTCAAAATTACCGTTAAAACCACTGACTCTTGTTTGGCTATAGATTAAGTTATAATCATCCAAATGAAGTGATTGGTGGTAAGAACCATAAGAATGAAGCTACAAAGTTATAGAAGGTTAAAGGCAAATTACTTCCCACTAGGCTCCCTAATATGGGGCTTAAAGAGGGGGGTTTGGGTAGCTCAGGTATGCCACAATTTAGGGTGTAATTGTGGAGTGCTTTGGCCATAAAATGAGTTTCACTCATCCAAATTGAGTGATTCAAATTTTTGGATAAACTATACTTCTAGGGGAATAATTTACTTGAAGGAAGTGTATCCCCAAAGTGCCCAGAAATCTATCAAAGTGGAGCTATGTGCAGATTCTGTTTTTATAGTGAAGTAGTCTAGATGTAAAATGCAATGGCGAGTTTGGTGATCCAAATTGGGTGATTCCAATTGGAGAAGAAACCTTATAACCATAGATTCAAATGAGTGAAGGAACCGTTACAAATTTATGGAGTTAAGACTCCAAAAATTGAGAATAACAGTAGGTGATCCAGTGAGCTAACCAATTTGGCATTAAAATGCCGTAACCCAGGTTAGGTACATTTTGGCTAAGTGTGTTTTGGAATTTATGAAAATAGGTGTTGAGATGATTAAAGGTCTTAGGAAGGAATATATAGTCTTGAAATATTAACTTTTCTGCTGGACAAATTTATTTAGAATTTATTTGATTTTAGAAAGTGTTTTATTTAAGCTGTCAAAGTGGACGGATTAGGGTTTTGTGATGTTAAAGTTAAAAGCTGGACCAATTGGTTTTATAATCTGATTTTGGGTGCTTAGGGGTTGGATTGGGCCTTGGTCTAAGCTAATCAAATCCAATATTTGAAGTTAATTTTGGACAACATTAGGATTGGTTTTGGTGACGTTTTAAAAGGTACTGTTATGCGAAAAAAAAAACAACATGTTTTGCCCTGTTTGTGTTATGTGGTTGAGAACCTTAGAGAAGGAATTTTAAATTGAAAATTTTCAGAGATGTCATTGGATATATGAAGGACTAAACTGGAGAGTTTCATAATTTTTGAAGACTTTTTGAATAATTTTTGGTAATAAAGTCCAGAGAGTACAAAACTGGAAAATAACGGTCATTGCATATGGTGTTAGTGTCTGTTAGAGGTTTTTGACTTAATCTTCCTTTGGGGATGGTTTAATTGATCAAGAGTATTGTTGGAAAATATTTAAAAGGCAGGGCAAAATTTTAGTAATTTGGTTATGTGATGGATTAAAGTTGGGAAACTAACAACTATGTCGGAACTTGTATCTTGCTATATTTGCTAATGAAGTTAAGAATACGATATTAAACTGCGAATATCAACCTAACCAAAAGCTTAAAATGCGCATGAATAATATTATTTATTTAATTGTATTAGAATAGGGCTGTGAGGGAGAAAACCTGGGCGAGATCGAATTCCGAGGATTGGAATCAAAGTGCAAAGCTTTGGTGTTTGTTCTACACCTTTCTCATTATTTGAATCTCTGTATCTCCCAAAATGTTTGAATTGCATATTAGAATCATTTTAAATTGATTTGAAGTGCGAATAAATTATGAAATGAATTACAAGTTGATTTAAGTTGAAATTTGAGAGAATTGATTAAGAAATGAATGACATGAAAATTGCATGAGTATTGGAAATGATTTATTTGTACAAAATACATACTATATTGTATTCACCTCAAAAATGATTTGAATGCCCTTAATAGAATGTTAACCGTTAAATTCGAGTTAAGGATAGATTGGTATACCAATAATAGTCGAACAAACGTACTATTGTGGCATATCGATCCATAGCCTAGAGGGACAATATTGGTAGTGTACACCAACCAAGTACATATTTTTATAAAGCCCAGGTGTTTACAGGCTGCGACTAGTGGGACCGTACGGTGATTAATTCCATCACTAATGCCCTTGAAAGCATATGTTAAATTTAATAAGGGCTAAAATGCAAAATGATAATGAGAATAAAAAGTGCATGATTTATGATCGAATGATTTGTTTTACATGAAAATGCATAGTTTGAGATGACCCGATGAATTATGGTGATTAAATGAAAATATATCTTTATGTATGTATTGTCTTGCATTGGTTATTTAGAAATGCGAAAGTATTGTCTTATGAAATTGCATGATTGATTTAAATTGAAATAAAGAGATAATCGTATAGAACCACTAAGCATTGAAAATGCTTAGCGTAGTTTTATTTATGCGCGGAAGTGCAGGTGAACATAGGCAGAAGGACAAGATCGAGGAGCGCATAGTCATTAAAGCTACGGAGTAAAGTATATACTTTCACATCATATGCATCCATCCTACTTTTAAACAATTGATGTTTTGTGATAAAAAAAAAAGTTAAACTCTGAAACGATTTTGTATATTATTTTGAATGGGCATGAAATGCCTTCATTGTAAATGCATTTTGTTAAATGTAAATGTTTATAGCTCACCAAGGTGAAATTATACGCACATATTGGAAGATGTTTATACAAAATGGAGCGTCGACCTAGCGGTTCTTTGTTTGTGTATATATTTTATTAAATGAACTTCATTAGCAACCGGACTTGGTTGGATTCGTGTCGGTCGGAGCACGGGAATGGGGTGCTACAGAAGCTGAATACAAGGCCTTATCTAGTGTTGCCACTGATCTGATGTGGGTTCAACAGCTTCTCAAAGATTAGCATCTCTGTTTCTCAACCACCGATGCTATGGAGTGATAACTTGGGAGCCCAAGCCCTAGCCTGCAACCTAGTGTGACACACCCCCACCCCCTTCCCAACGGCGGGTGTGCGCCCTCCACATAAATCTTGGCCGTTACCTGATTAGAAATTCTGTGAAAGCGAAATGCCTTACCTCGTATAAAAATTTTTCTTTTATTTTCTAACTTAGGATTTGGTAAAATCTTAACGTGAAAAACCTGGCAGCATGGCCAATTTGGCGTATAGTATAATTCCAAATCCACACAGTATACATCAAATTTGCTTTACCAAATATGGCGGCAGCATACCACATTCTCACCAAAACTACTATGTACATACATATGTTCCATAATACAAATTCAAAGTATTTCGCACGAAATAATGATAATTCTGACCTTTGCACAAATGTGAGAGAATCTACTCTTTGCTCGGCGTCAGGGTGCTGATACTGGAAAACAGTTTTTAAAAATAGAAAATAATGAGCTAAACGAGTTCAGTGAGTGTATGCTTTATTAAATGTTTGCTTTTTCCAGAAAACATCTCAAAAATGCTTAACTCTCTTTACAAATATTTTAATAAGCTTTACTGCTTTCAACACACACTTTAAAAGTTTCCAAAACTTTATGTACTTTCTTGCTTTTAAAAGTTTATAAAACTTTTAATACTTACTTTAACTTGTGGCTTTACTTTCTTCAAAAGCTTATAAAACTCTTATTATACAACTTTGTAGAAGTTTTATAAAACTACTCAAAATTCTCTTGCTTCTTTGGCACATCTTTAACTTGAGTTTAAAACGCTTTCATGGCGGCTTTTCTTTAAAGTTTCTCAAAACTTTTTATAAATCACGGGGCAGGGCTCAACTTTCGTTCTTTGAAAAATAAAGCGGCACAGGCTCAACCCGTTTGCCCAAAATCGGGAGGCTTGCGACCGGCCGTCGTTTTGAGGAAATCTACTTGGGAGCTGGGCTCGGCCGTTTGCTTTAAAATCACGAGCTGGGCGGCCAGTGAACGATGGTTGATTTTTATTATATCGTGCTTATAAAACATCAGCCATTGGGGCATCTTTGGCATTTGTACGCGAGTGAACCACGGGAGCCTGGGCATCGACCGTGCGGTGGAAGGACCTGTGTCCGCATCACCTTTTTCCGGTGAATATGGTGGAATTGACCTTGTGTCACCATCACCATAATTTAGTTAGAGCTCATAACCTTATATATACTCACATGCGTGCCGCGGTCTCCTTTAAATGCATGATGTATGAAGTATAAGTTTGACGGGCTACAATGCATGTAGCGAGATCTAACACCGTGCACGTCGCGAATCACCTCCCGACTTGTTGCTTGCCGTAGGGAAGGCTGTTTTCCGCAATTTTATTTTGCTTGCTTGCTTGCTTGCTTGCTCTTTGAAAAATGGTTTTACAATTTAAAGCCATTTGCTTGCTTGCTTGCTTGAAAAATGGCTTAATTATTCAAAACCATTTGCTTACTTTTCAAAAATGGTTTAACTCAAAACCATTTGCTGGCTTTCTAATTCATTGTTTGCTTCTTGAAAATGGTTTGCAATCAAAACCCATGAAATACTAGTGTAAAACAATTTATAATAATAACAATACACTAGTATTTGGAAAATGAGTTTAGAACACTCACATCTTTGCTTGCTAAACTTGAGCACAGTTCCACACTTTTCCCGCCTTTGCTTTTTAACCTACACACTCAACCGAATACGACGACAAATTAATCGCCTATGTATAACGTATAATTTTAACGTACTTCCTAGACTTAGTCACACTCAACGAATATCGCCGAGGCGGCGAGGTAAGCTACGTTTTTCGTTGAGTTCTAATCTCATTTGAACCTCTCTTAATCATTTACTACAGTTCCTAAACTATCGATGTACGAATCCGGGCTTAATTATACAAAAACACAGCATTTTGGGCATTTTGGGCTCACATGTACCGGTACACCCTGGACCTGTACCGGTACATGTTGCATTCTGTTGGCATGTCTTGGAATTTTATGTTGGACATGTGCCGGAGTACATATTGGCCTGCAGTGGGGTGTGTACGGTACACCCCTGGCCCATCTCATCAGGCACACCCTCACAAATTTGCAAATTTGCTTCTTTTGCCACTTACGACAATTAACTTCATATAACCCATAGTCATACTTATTATAGAATCGTCATGGAAATCATCCAAAAACAACTCCAAAATACGCATATTGGTGGTTTGTAACTCATACCACAAAACCACTAATTAGAAAATCTTATGAATCCACAGGTCCACCATTCTTCTAAACATCATATAATTTGATGATTCCATGTTTATTTTCTACCAATTGGGGTTTTACTCACATAACCTCAAGAAATTCAAAGGTTTATGTGATCTTTGCACAAATCCTAGACCAAAGGAGCCACTAATCTCCATACCAAGCCTTAAGAATCCAATTACACTTGATTCCAAGACAAAACATACCTGATTTTTGGACTTCTCCTCCTCCTCCTTCTTCCTCTTCTTCTCTCGTTGCTCTTTTCTTCTCCTCCTACGGGTTTCTTTATCTTAATTTGAGTTCAAAATGAAATTTTGGTTTTGTGTCCTCTTTTATATAATATCAAGACTCTTCTAATTTTACAATTAAGTCCTTCATCTCCAAGGAATTTTAAGATCAACTTTTGTTATTTATATGATGGCCCATCTCTACTTGATTTTGATTTTCATATCCTATTTAGTAATGACAATTTACCCTTATTCTCATACACAATCCGGTTTCCATAATTTATCATTTTGTACATTAGTCTCCAAAATACTATAATGTGACACTTGGTACTCTTATACACCCCTACAGTATCATGTACTGTACACTCTCTCGGGACGGGGTGTTACATAGTGTACCATGCTAGAACAAAACACATTGAGTTTGATATACATTTTATTCGAAATTTAATTAATGAACACAAGATTGAGGTCCGACATGTTTCGACTAAATCTCAACCCGCAGACGTTCTCACAAAGCCTTTGTCACTTGATTGGCCCCCGATTGCGTAGCTCCCGAGCTCACCATGTGTGCACCAGCTAAAAACTGCGAGGGGCGTGTTAGGCATGTGATAGTGCTGCTCAAGACATGTCTGCTTCCTCATATCACTATGCTTTATACACTTTATTAGGTGATAAGCTCTCAAGTGATGCTTCTAGAACATCATATAGTCCATGTGCACCTCAAGTCACATAATGCACGCCTACCTCAAGTCACCCTCTCCTCACATTGTAAGCTATTGAGACTTGTAATTACACCTCGAAGCATTGAAACTTTCTCACCTTATAACCCGATTGATTCTGATATAAAAATGTATTTGTTTATCCCTTCTTGTTCGATGAAACAATTCCGAAGCTTTAAGATCTGGTTCATGCATCTTCCATGCCCTACCTTGATCTCAATCGAGTAGAGGTGTGACACCCAACAATCACCTTCTGAAAAGCAGGAAAAATTGTGACCCACACGAAGTGAATTCTGCAAAGTGAAAATCACTAGAGGTATAGCGACCACTTAGTGACCACAAGGTGTGGTCATGAAATCTACCGTCACAAAGAGACAAAATTAGTAGCCAGAGTGGTCACAAAGTGTGACCCTGAGAAATATGGTCAGCGATGAGAGCCACTATAATGTGGTCGCACATTTGTGATCACGGATAGCATTGTTTCTGATGTGGTCACGGGGATAGAAAAGTGTGACCCACGAGAAGTGTGGTCACGGATAAATGACCACTACAATGTGGTCACGAGGATAAATGTGACCCTGAAATGTGAGTCACCAGGATAACGACAGCTACAATGTAGTCGAGATAATTCTGAGAATAGTGACGATTTGTAAGTGCCGTCTTGTGAGGTCATTGGATTATGGTTCTTGATGTAATTCGAGTATATAGTTTCCTTCTTAGTGACCACATCTTGTGGTCACTAAATTTATAAATATTGTAATTATTTAATTAATATTTCATAAAATTAATTATTACTTATATATTAATAAGTTTAAATTCTTGAAAACTTTTATATATGATAAGTTTAAATATATTTATCATTTAAATTTAAAAACACGGTATTAAACATTAAAAGTCAAAGATTGAAGTCCAAATTAATGTTTGAAAACAATACAAAGTATTAAACATTAAAAGTCAAGACTAAGGTCCAAATGTTAAAAAACACACAGTATTAAATGTTAAAAACGCCCAGTATACTCAAGGCCCCAAACATCTCAGTGGCCCGAATCTGCAATACGTCATGCTGCTTGGACCCGTCGGTGGCAAGTGGCCAGACTCGAAACCTCTCTCTTTCCTCAAATCATACCTTTCCATCGTCACGTGCATCATCTCTCCTCGGTCTGAAGTCTCCATTCATCAAAGGACTGAATGTTACTTCGTAGCTCGTGTACTTCCTCCTATAACTGAGATTGTGATGACTCAAGCTCTCTAATCGGATTGATGGAAGGCCACCTCGGGGTGTAAAAGGATGTAGAGGCATCGGATCTGGCTGGATGATTTATTTCGACCCGTCCCATACATGTATCTGCCATGTGGTGAAACCCTCGATAACTGCGGAATATCCCGATCCTCATCTTCCTTTGACAAAGGAACTTCAGTTGATTCTTCTTAGGATTAAGTAGCAATTAGCTCTTGTATCTTCTCTTGAAACAAAACATCATATGACACTAGCAGTTTCTCAGTTAGGATGTAAGATAGGTTTTTTGAGATCTTACTCCCACTTGTCTTGCACATTGATCAATATAATCCTGCGATCCCTCCAGAGTTTTCCTCATATGGGTATCGTGAAGAGTCGTACCTTGCTTGGAGAGGGGCACCCTCCCTCATTTCCCTAAAATAAACACATTAGATATTAGATATACGAAGTGAGACATTTTTTAAAAATGTAAAATATATATATATATATATATATATATATATATATATATATATATATATATATATATATATATATATGTGTGTGTGTGTATGTGTGTGTGTGTGTGTGTGTGTGTGTGTGTGTGTGTGTGTGTGTGTGTGTGTGTGTGTGTGTGTGTGTGTGTGTGTGTGTGTGTGTGTGTGTGTGTGTGTGTGTGTGATATATTCTGTGGTCGTCTTACAGCGTGCTCATTCGCGATATGGATCCGCAACCGTGTCGTGACATTCCGATGTCCACGAGTCTCACTATGACGATTTCTCGATTGACGCTCCCTTATCGATTGGAATGAGGCATCCTCCGCGTCTTTGCGCTCTGCCACGCCTCATCGAACACAAATGCGGGTTTCCTCCTTTCCTCCAGCGATGCGACATATCGAATATCTCTTACCATGGTACTCCCACAATTTCTTACTGATCCCATTCAGCACCCTCCACTCCTTAGTATTTCTGTAATATAAAGTTAATTGACATATGGACTTTAAAATTTAGTCTCCATAAAAATGCATTATCAAAATTACCTACAATGTTTTTCAATGTACATTCACCAATTCTCAATAAATTCCACAATTTATGACAACTCATATTCACATTATTTGACAATTCTCAATATACAACTTAAAAGCACAATACAAACAACATCAATTTGATATGATCAAGCATTTTCCAATCATATCCAACATTTAAATATCTAAAAATATATATATATATATATATATTAAAAAAATTCGATGATCTCACAAAAATTGCATTATCCAAAATATCATAATATTTTTTCAATGTACATTCACCAATTCTCAATAAATTCCACCAATTCATGTCAACTCACATTCATATTATTTGAAGAATTCTCAATATACTTCTCAGCGAAAAAGCCTGAAATACAAACAACATCAATTTGATATGATCAAACGGCTTTCAATCATATCCAACACATTGAATATACAGAATATATATATATATATATATATATATATATATATATATATATATATATATATATATATATATATATATATATATATATATATATATATATATTAAATTCGATAAGAGTCTCACTCCAAAAATTGCATTATCCAAAAATTTCCTACAATATTTTTCAATGTACATTCACCAATTCTCAATAAATTCCACCAATTCATGTCAACTCACATTCATATTATTTGACAATTCTCAATATATAGAACTTTAAAAACATAAAAGAAACAACATCAATTTGATATGATCAAGCATTTTCAATCATATCAACATTCAATTATCTGAAATATATATATATATTAAAAAAAATTTCGACAGAGTCTCCCCTAAAAATTGCATTATCCAAAAATATCCTACAATATTTTTCAATGTACATTCACCAATTCTCAATAAATTCCACCAATTCATGTCAACTCACATTCATATTATTTGACAATTCTCAATATATACAACTGAAAAAGCACAATACAAACAACATCAGTTTGATATGATTCCGAATTTTCAATCATATAAACATTCAATTATCTGAATATATATATATATATATATATATTAAAAAAAAAATTCGACAGAGTCTCCCCTAAAAATTGCATTATCCAAAAATTTCCTACAATATTTTTCAATGTTCATTCACAAATTCTCAATAAATTCCACCAATTCATGTCTACTCACATTCATATTATTTTTCAATCTTATCAACATTCAAGTATCTCAAACTTGATTCTGAAGCAATTTTGCTTTTATTAAAATTTAAATCAACAAAATACAAAAGTTTTAGAAACCTAAACATTTATTTACCTGAAATTCATCCCTGATATAGATCTCGAACCTCTTGTAGCCTTTGCTTTCCACCTATATCCGTCATGATGTAGTCTATAGCAGAAAGATACGGCATATTAGAGATGACATCTTATGAGACTCAACAAAACTACAATTATATAAATATGCAGAAGTATTAATTGTATACATTACAATTAACTAGTGGATTAAATAGTATTAAATGTCCTCGCCTCCCATCATTACTCGTAGTTTCTCATTACAATATAGCTTCTTCCTACGTAGGAATACGAACCGGGTGTGATCGGCGTATGGTTGTGATTCGAGGCCCCCAATCCACGGAGAGTGGGATGTTTGAGGTATGTCGCAATAGATGGTGCAGGAGAGGCTAGGCAGACCGGTCGGTGTGATAAGGAGATGTAGATGTGCTTGGGCGGCAAAATGTCGACATTCACAGGCGGTGTCTCTATGCGAGGGGTGTAGTAGTGGATCTGAGATGTAGAAGTAGCTACTAAGATGAAGAATGGCCCTTCGGTGCCTTGTCCTCAGACTATCACTCATGGATACACTTCGGCCACGACCTCGGCCCTCATCTTTGGAAAAAAAAAATCAAAAATTAAGATAATTAACAACTAAAACACTTGTACTATAACAGTATTCGGTGACAACTACCTCTTTATCAACTATCGGTTTCATTAATATATTAAATTATCCTCATTAAAAAAAAAAAAAGAAATAATTAACAAGTTGAACACTTGTACTATAGCATTTATTCATGCATTGTTTATTAACTATAGTTTCATTCATATTTAAAATTCTATTTGTTTAGAATCAAATGAACTTTACTGTTTGCAATTCTTCTTAACTCTTCTTCTTCTTCTTCTTCTTCTTCTTCTTTATTTAACTCTTCCATAATATCTTAAGGTCACCTATTGGATCATTTAATGTCGTTTGT
The DNA here is from genome assembly GCA_016808115.1 of Tetrastigma voinierianum. Lineage (NCBI taxonomy): Eukaryota > Viridiplantae > Streptophyta > Magnoliopsida > Vitales > Vitaceae > Tetrastigma > Tetrastigma voinierianum. Next base: position 82,717 of record JAEQBH010000226.1, on the reverse strand, counting down.
TGATCTTCTTCATTGATTTCAACATTATGGGTTCAATTAACTCCTCTTAAATGGAGAGTTTCTTTGCATATATGTTGTCTTTGAAAAGGATTCTAGCATCACAGCAACTCCTCTTGGTTTGATTTTCGTACAACCCGCAATCAACTTTGTCTTTTCGCAAACTTGGGCATGAACAAAAATATACTTGAGCTTGCTTGAATTGCGAGGACAAAGGGTTCATACTTGTCATATCGTCTTCTATGGTTTATCTCAACAATGTTGTATTGCTCATGAACTCTGTAACCCATTAGGAGTCGGATCAAACCCGATCACACATGAAGAAGCTGTTAAGCAATTGGCCAATTAAGATGTTCCACTTCACTTTACTTCTCTTAATGACCATACGATCCTCATCGCATTATGGCTATAATTTTGGCCTTTGATGCAAACCCCACTGTTATTGACATTTTACTTGCACCATATCCAAGCGTGTGAAACTTGTATCCACTAAAATAACCATTATATATTTTAACGGAGTTTCCAATGGACCTTTAGGATCTTGTATGAAGTTGTTATGGATACGAGTTTGGATCTTACACTTTGGAACATGATAAGATATAGGTATTTTACACATGTTAATAATATTAAGTTTAATTGATAGGTTAGAAGAGGCTTACATATGCTTTTTAAAAGGCTTTAATTGATAGGGTGCAAATAAGCCTTGCATCACGCATGTTAATATGATTAAATTGATAGGGTGGAAAGAGGCTTTACATATGTTTTAGACCGGATAGCAAAGTCCATCTCAAGTTTTAGCATCAATTTACGTATTTATTTATGTTTGGATTGAGATGTTGTAACATCTGAGTGTAAATCCTATGAATTGGCAATTTTAGATATATTAGTTAAAATATAATGGAGTTGTAAACAACATAATATATTGGAAATGTTTTACTCATAAAAAAAATTAACCTGACATATGGTTCAACTTCTTCACAGTTAAGCAAAATGTAGGAATGAGATGCCTTATATTCTTGTTGAGTCATATGTCTCGTTTAAAGCTGACCAAGTGGTCTACCCTTTGTATTTGAGAGTGATAGGTTTAAGGATCATCTGATGGAATATAATCTCACCGCCTTCATAATTTGAGGCCGCGGTCCTAGCTTTTGTTTGTACATGATCCTCGAAATAATATGAACAGAACATTGATGCTTCCTCAACTAAATATGCATTGCATATCGAGCTTTCCACATGTGCCTTATTCACGATATTGAGCTAGATTTCAGAAAGATACCTATAAAATGATATGTTAAGTAAGACACATGTACTAATTCAAGGTTATTGACCATTATGATTTACAAGTTAGGTTTTAACCTCTCAAATGGATACATCCATCAGAATTGCACTAGCCACGCGTCGTGCCTCATATGGCAAGTGGCTGGAAGATGTTCATAGAATCAAAAAACTTGGAGGGAATATTCTTTCTAACATAAAATAATTGGGATGTACGATTCTAGTCTGGCCCATGTCTTCATTCGTAATTCTTGTTGGAAGTAAGACTTTTTAAAAAACAAACTAAGCTCAGTGATAGCCTTCACACATTAGCGGTAGTAGTTCTCGAAATACTATAGTCGACCTACGCATGAAGACATGACAATCGTGACTTTTTCATTCAGGCAACCTCGATCTCTGTTTGTCCACACATCTACCCATGTTAGACACGTAACAATCAAAGGAAATTTCAATTTGTTAGCCAATCAAACAACTCCTTCTTAGCCCTATTGTCTAAGTGTAGTAAGCCTTAGGGTATTTGCTTTCGTTATTAGTGATCAAGTTAAGCCTTCGACAATAGGTATTAGTTCTTGCTGAACTTAGAGTGTCTTTTGTTTTACCGCTGTATATTCAACAACGTATTAAACAGAGTTGCTCGAACACATTCTTCTCAATGTGCATGACATCAAGGTTATGTCGAATTAGATTAGAGCTCGATATAGCCGTCCGGAATATGCTTTGCGTTATCTCCAACCACATGATTGACTAATCCCTCTTGTTAATATCGCAAACATTGACTTCAGTCACCTTCTTCAAATCAAGATGATCAATTATGCTTAGTATTTCTGAACTTTGATCTAATTGGAGTGCGCGATCGTCACAATTTGTTTTGATGCACTCTTATTACGTCTAAATGGATGATCAAGTTCCAAGAACTTCCTATGATTGTCAAACCATGACGCTTCTGGCTCCTATTTAGTCTACGAGTTACGAGTCCTCCATACAATAAGGACAAGCCAACCGTCTAACATTGACCATCAGGACAACGTGAATCTATTTGGAAAGTCGCTAATAGTCCTTCAATCTTTGCTATAAGCGAAAATTTGATTCAGAAATGTCCCAAGTAGCTGACCCCATAATCCCATAATAGATTCAACTCATGTGTCAACGGCTGTAAGTACACATCTAACTTGCCTTTAGGATTTCGTGGTCTGGAATAAAACGATTAAGAACATGGATGCATCCTTCATACATAACCATGGAGAGTAGGTTATACCGGTGACAATAACGAGGGCGGCAGTATTGTTGCCCGGATTGGCCAAAGGTTGAAACCCCATGCGTACAAAGGGCGAGAGCGCACATTTCACAATTTCTATTGCAAAATCAGGGTGAACATCATTGAAGTTCTTCAGCAATGTGAATAGGATATTGCATGACATTATCCTGCGACCACATGTGCATGCCACCTCATTTCATTAGCGGTGGCTTTAGATGAATATAATCTAAGAAGTCGATCCTTGAAGGAAAAGTAATACATTTTCTTAAAGATAGTCGGTTTTTCTCTCCCTTTCCATTAGTGTCATTGTTTTTCTTAAAGCGTGGATAGTCAGAACCTACACGAGTCTTGTTCAAATCTTCCCGAATAAATCATGCATCCATTAGGACAACAATGTAATCTTACTCCAGAAACATTTGGTAAACCCTAAGCCCGAACCATGCGCTTTGTTTCATAAAAGCTTTTCGGCGATAAGATTCTCTTTAAGGCATAATCTCTTTCATTAGTTTAGCAATTGCATCAAATGCAGTTCGGACGGATAATTTGATCGACCTTGATATTCAACATTCTAGCCACTCTCACGATGCTTGTGAATGATTTTTCACACCTTGCCACAAATGGATTATTGGCAGCATCAGAAGCATATCATAAAATTGTCGGGCACGTTGGATTGGATTCTCCTCGTATTCATAATTTTGATGAAGAATGACCAGCAGCATCCCATAACCATTGTATGATAATCATTCATTGGATTAGAAGGACGCGAAATCCATAGAATGATGCTCGTATATCACATTATTTGTTTCCCCATGCAATTCCATACAATATATTACGCTGAAACCATGCTCAAAAGATGGTATTTCACTTTGTCTCTATCAAGCGGCGGTCGACACTTGGATCTCCTACACGGACACTTTATTTTTTCCCCGTCCATCCCTCTGTATGAGCACAAACAAATTCAAAAATTTCTCAACCCGAAACAAACTCACGGATTAAGAAGCCATCTATCAACCTTTGGTACATCCGGTTCTATTCTCATTCATGATTGTGTCATGTGGGAACAAGGTACGATTGAGGTGTAATCGATTCGGTCGAGTTGATATGACCAAGCTCGAGCTGCGAGATCCACAAATCCATACAAATTCCACAACAAAATTATTTTTAGATGAAGATTATTGAATAGCAGTTATTGAATGCTTTCACCTAATAGATGCAGATTCTAATCATTTTACAACACACATGCCACTAGAGGTCTTATAGCACAGCAATTGATAAAGGAAGATTGAATAATTCAATGATGAGTACGCTTTAGTCGATTCTAACAAATAGTCTCACCCAGCCATTATAGCAACACTCCTTTCTTTGATATATATTCATGGAATACAATTTCAAAATAAAAAAATAAAAATAAATAGAGCCAAAGAAAGTGGAAAGCATGTTGCAGCACCTCTTTTGTTTCCATAGAACCTGCTCTTCTTTTTAGTGGATATGTGTTCCACTTTAACACGTTATTTATGATGAATTTGTATATGGATTGAGTTTAGGATTGTTAAGGGTTGGAAGATCGGATGCTTGAACCGGAAGCTAAGTGCCACCCACAGGCTTGGCGATAATCGTGTCCAGACGGAGAAAAGAAGAGGATGAAATCGAAAGTTAATAGGAGAAAGAAAAATCACCTTTACAAGGAAAAAGTTAATCAATGGCATGTTTAATAAGTTTATTTATAATAACCATGTTTCCTCCTTGCATCTTCGCATTCCCGATTCTAGATATTGTTGAATTCAAATTTGGCCAAAAAAAATGGAAGTTATAGAAGTAAATAAACAAATTCTGAGAAAAACCCTATCGAGGTGCTCCTTAGAGCAGAATTACCTAGATTTCTACACAAGCTAGCACAGTAGAAATCTAAATACAGTACTTTCCAGGTTATAGATAAGAACCTAGAGTGATCTTCACTATCAATTCATAATGGCTAATTATTAGAACAGGTCTTCTTCTCATTGCCCAAAAAGGAAGAACAACAATTGAAAAAAATATAAAATATACATCAGAAAGAAGAACAACATTTGAAAAAAATATAAAATATACATCATAAAGCTAAAGAACATAGAAGAACCCACTTTTATCCCGCCCGAGAAGATGCACCCGATGCGCCTGGGGCCTAGTAGATAATATGCCATTCATCCCGGTCATGACTGTGATCTCTCATTCCTCATCTCGAACCGCTCAAAGCCGTAGCCTTTTTTGAGCGGCCCGATGTGGCATCGGAGACAGCTTTTGCGTATAAGCAGTTGGATGTTTACTTAGAAAGGTTTCATGTAATAAGCTATTAGTGACATCTGAAACCGATCTCCTACAAATATGGTGAGTCGGGACCATTTTCTGAGCGCTTATTATCATACTAAATGTTGCCGAGTTCAAGCGGAAGGATTGATGTATTTAGGCCTCAACACACAGGCCTTGGCTTTGTAGAACTTTCATTGCGGCATGTGGCAGAAAATTCCACCGATCAAAAAACAACCTGACCTGGCACCAGTCGCAGTCAGGCCTAAAGGCCCTATCCTGCTCGAGCTTACCATTCCCGCATCACGTATCATAAAAACATTATAAGTCAAGAATTTAGAGCGGATAGAAGACTATCTGAAAATATTGAGATCAAATCAAACCAAATGCTGGTGACAAGAATCTAGACAATAAATATCATCAAACCATTCCAACAAATAAGCACGCAAAATCAGAACTAGACCTTCAATTCAATCAGCGAAACATGCCGCGGATTACTAACGAAACAACAAGCGATAAACAAAGCAAGAGGCGAACAAATAAATTGGGGATCTTGGGGGCCCGGGAGGATGAGAGATCACGGAGAAAATTAGAGATTAAGGCGAGGTTGGAGACTTACAGTGGTGGATCGAGAAGCGGATGATGAATCTGTGAGGATGAGATTGTAGCTGAAAAAGGCTAAGACAGGGAGAGAAAGAAAACCACAATGACTATCATACTTCCATGACTATGTCGTTTTCCCTCTCCATCCTTTCTTTTATTCAAACCTCCCCCATTTTTTCGTGTTTGTTTGATCTTCTGGTTTTACGTTTGATCATTTGGGTTCTTATGTTTTTATTTTTTTTTTTTTTAATAATTCCCCTTTTCTTGTAAAAGTAAAATTATTAAGGTTATGTTTGGTTCTATAAAATGTTAAGGAAAAGGAAAAGAAATCGAAAGAAAAATATAAGGAAAAAAATATGATTATGAATATTCCTTAGATATTTTAAAAGGAAAAAGGTAAATTTTTGTATTTTTAATTAATTTTTTAAGGGTTAAGTAGGAGTCAATAAAATATAACTCAAATGGTTAGAGCTCGAGATGAATATTGGGAGGTCATAGTTCGGAGTCTAATGGTTTAATTTGTCGAAAATATAATCTGATGATGCTGTCTGAAATGAATAATATAAGGAATAAGTAGATAAGATATTATAACATTTTAAAGATTTTTTATATATTTTCTCATTTTTGATGTCATCAACTTTGAAATTGTTTGTTTCCAAAAATGATAGTTTCTTTCTCAACATAAAAAATAAGATTAAATCAATACAATATAATAAATTTGATATTTCATGACTAAAATTTTTATATTTTATTCCAATCTATTTTTTAATATCTAAAGTCAAAATAATTATATATAATACTTTATTTATATATAATCCTTAACATTAATTATGATTTAACATTGTGGTCATTTTTTTTTTAAGAATTTCATTAATTACATTATTTTAAACATTTCATTATTTTGGTATTATAATTATAATTATAATTTTTTATTTCTTATATAATAATAATAATATAAATAATAATAATAATAGAGTTATATAATCCCAGTCAAAATGAGGCAATCAAATTAGTCTACATGAAAATCTTCAAGTTCACTTGATTAAAATAGTTATATAATTTCCTTTTAATAGTTATATAATTTTGTTTTATTTTCCAAATTGATTAAAATGAGGAAGGATGGACAAGTTTCCATTTTAATGCTCCAACCTACACATTATAAAATTAAACGATGTAAAAGGTTTTTGTATCATTTCAAATAAGACTTCTTTCATTCTAAATCTATTAAAAAACGTGTCATAGATTTTAAAATTTTCAAATTAAGTTTCATTCTAAATTTAATCATATTCAAACAACGACATAAATTACCCAATTTTGTAGTAGTGTCATTATTTCTCATAGGTGTCGTATATTTGCGAAAGAAGAAATTATATTTCCCGACATTTTGTTTTTTTTTCATATTTTTTGAGGAAATTTCGAATTTAATGCAAATTTAGGAGAAACCATACAGAATGTATTTGAAATGGTAATTTTTTGATGAAATTTCAAGAGAATAATAAAAAGAATAAGTTAAACAAAAAACCTGTTGGAAGTTGGGAGCTACCGGCATGTTTTGGTCTTCTCTTGGCGGTGATGGAATGATGTCGGCGAGAATGGCGATGCGGGTGTTGAAGAAAATTGTAGCGAGTAGGGCCCGTGGAGGAGAAGAGCGAAAGGGAAAATGACATAGGTAAGGGTTTGGTATAATCGAGTTTAAACTTTACTAAAATTTAAACTTTTTAAAACTATAAAATTAAATAATAAATTACTAAAATGAGAGCAGGGAAGCAGAAGATTCCACAGAGTTAGGATAATGAAAGCAGGCTGTGATCTCGTTGAGTCCGTACCGTCAGCGAAGCGGCTAGAAAAGTTATTTGAATTCCTAGGCATTGAGATTAACATGAATTTTTGAAGTTTGATATCACAATTTAAAACTTTTTAAAAATATAAAATTGAATAATAAATAACTAAAATGAGTCGGGAAATGCAAGAATTCGCAGAATTCGGATGACGAACCGCGTCGTTGAGTCCGTCTCGTGAAAGCAGTAACTCGGAAAAGTTTATTAAATTCATAGGCGTTGAGAATTTTATGAATTTTGAAGTTTGGTATCCTGAATTTAAATTTTTAAAAATATAAAATTTAATAATAAATTCTTAAAATGAATCGAGGGGAAGTCTAGAAAATTCCTAGAGTCGGATATTGAAACGAAACTAGCGTCGTTGAGTCCGTCTCGTGAACTTGAGTAACTTCCCGAGAAAAGTTTCTTTGAATTCATAGCCATTGAGAATTCTTTATGAATTTTGAGATTTGGTATCCTGAATTTAAAGCTTTTTAAAATATAAAATTTAATAATAAATTACTAAAATGACTCAGGAAGCCTAAAGAATTCCCTATAGTCGAGGGCGAAGCAGACCGCGTCGTTAGGAGTCCGTCTAAACGTCAACAGTAGCTTCGAGAAAAGTTTATTTGAATTCTTAGGTATTAAGAATTCTTTGCGAATTTTGAAGTTTGGTATATCTGAATTTAAACTTTTAAAAATATAAAATTAAATAATAAATTACTAAAATTACTCGAAAGCTTTAGAAAATTCACTTAAGTCAAGATAAAGCAGTGCTTTATGTGGTGAGGTGGAGGGTGATCTTAGGAAGGAGGGTGGAGAATGAATATATTGATCGGTGACCTTGAGGCTATGTGGTCGTGTCCGATGACCCATGCTGTGTGGCGGCGTCCCGATGACCACGGCTTTGTGGTCGTGTCGATGACACGAGATATGTGGTCGCTGGTGTCGTGTGATGTCGTCGCGGATAAGGTTTGGCACTGTGATTGTACAGTGCTCGTAATGTGGTCACTAAATTGCGACCACTTTTTGTAGTTACTATTTTGCTATTTTTTTGTAGTGTCAGCAGGACACTACAATATCCCATGTCACTTCATCGTAAACCTGCTCTTGTAGCATTCAAATGCGATATGGCAACCTGCCTACCCACCTGCCAGCCCTTGAGTGCAGTATGGGGAGTGCTACCTAATCCCAGCCTGCCTTCTCCCGCACTAGCCCGCCAATGTGTGGCAGAATGGGAAGCCTATAAAAAGCCTCCTTCATTTCAGTTCGGACTGAGCAAAAATCTGAGAACCCAAGACTCTGATCACTCTGGGTTGGTCTTTTCAGTCATGAATTCGAGAACCGTCTTTTAATTAAATTATTTTGATCACCGTTTATCTATGTTAAATATTTTATCACCATATGCATGTTTAAGTCCATAGGTTCTAAGTATTGAGTCCTCTGGTTCTTTCTCTGATTCCAGTTTTTAATGATACTGAAGGTCCCATTGATGTTTTTTTCTAAATACAGTCTTCCCAAAAGTCAGCACAGATCATGATTGACATTTAACTGAAACACCATGATAGTAGAAAACAGAGACCAAAAAATAAATAAAAAAGTGCAAATCTATACTTGATTATTTCACGCTTTTAATCATATTCTGCTTCAAGGAATCAAGAGAAACAAGAATATAAAGCTTATGTCGACGTCCTTTTCCTGAGATTACAACGACAGATACTAAAGGGCTTAGAGTCTCCAAAGAAAGTTGCCAAGAAAAATAAAAAGATCTAAACTATTTTTCGCCAAAAGCTCACTTTCGAGATTTAGATAGCAAAGCTTAGCTAGAAAGACTTCAAAGAATGAAGATCTAAAGCTTTACTCATCCCAAATCTATCTCCAATTTTACTCCTTTCTTCATTAATAATTGCATCATATACCCTTCATTCATCTATATCATCCCAAACATTATAAAATATTTATTAAATTATAGTTGAAAATTATGTTCCATATCAAACTAAATAATTTTTAAATTATTTGTAGTTCTTATAAAAAATAATGAAAAATAAATAATTTATCAATTATAGGAAAAAAAATCAATGTGTTGATTAATAAGAAAATCGATTCAACGAATATAAATATTCGACTGATTTTCAAAATTTAAGTTGGCCATAATGATTTATTATTTTAACTATTAAAAATAATATATATATATATATATATATATATATATATATATATATATATATATATATATATATATATATAATTTGAAATATTCCATTTTCTATTGAATAGACACAAATTTAAAATACATTGAATATATAATGTGCTCTGCCTTAAACTTCCAATCTCATGTCTTTGTTTTTTTCTCTCTCTGCAATCTCTCTTCCCGAAACCCTAACCCTGCCTTAACTTCAATCAATGTCCATCCTGGCGACCGGTTTACTCTGCCTGATCCGCAGCATATGGAGAGCTGCGCCGGGAAATCACGTTTAAATCCCTGCCGGCAACAGTCTCTTCACTTCCCCTTTCTCTCCTCTCAGTCTTCCACGCCCTGTGTTCCTGCCGTGTTAATATGCTGGTTCCTGCCGATCCAGATACCGATGAGGTCTTTGCCAAGATCATGCTTGAGCCTGTTGTTCGTGGTCGGGAGTCTGGTAATATGGAACATACAAGGCCGGGGGATGCTAGTGATGACAAGGAAGATAAAAAAAACAAGAAGGTTAGGCCGGGGAATTTTTTTTTTTCATTTTTTTGGTTGTTTTTTTTGGGTTTTCAGAGGAATCTCTGAAACACACCAATTTTTCCATCTCCAACTGTCAGATTTAGGAAAATCAATTTTTTTTTTTGTTCTCCAATGGCTATATTACGAGGGTAGAAGAGGTTTTTCCAATTTTGGCTGAGATAAACAACGATAAATAAATTCATTCAAATATACCGATCACTGCTCATCAAGAATACTTGCTTCCCATTATTGCTCCATTTATTTAGCTTTTTATTCCACTGCTGGAGATACTCTTATCCATCTACATATTAATACAAATACAACAAAGAAAATGGTATTGTTTGATTAACGTTAAAAGTTTAAGAATTTCAAAGATAAATTGCTTGTTTTTTTAAAAATTTTTCCGACTTATTGTTAAAATTTTCTTAAAAATTTATAAATGTAAAAGTGAAAATATTGGTTTTTTTATTCAAAAACTATTCTTTACAAAAATAAGAAAAACTCAATCATCGCTCTACAAGCAAGAATAACAATATACACTACTAGCTGATTTATTAAATCTGCAGGTTGTACCGCGGTCTCATCCCGAATTCCTAAATTGCGATTTTTTCAATTTCAAACTTGTCTCATTTAAAAATTAAATAAGGCTGCATTTTATTTAAAATTCCTAAACTCGGGCCCCACATTTTATTTTCGTTTTTTATTTTTATTTTAATTTTTTTTATATTTGCTTTTTTTATTTTTATATTATAATTAATATTTTCATAAAAATAAAAATATTATGAATTTTTATAAATTATTTATTAAAATACTATAATAATAATAATAATTTAATTAAAGTATAAAATAAAATAAAATTCTTTAAATATAATCTATTACGACTTATTATTATTTTTGATATTACTGTCATACTGCTTTCATTCAAATGTTCATTTCTTACCCCTTAAATACTTATTTATTTTCGCCTCACTTTATTTTAAATGAATTTAGTTTGGTTATTTTATTAATTTCGATATTTTCAAAAATCTGCCTCTCAGCCATTTGGTGAATTTATCACCTTAAAATCGGAAAATTTCCATTGTCTCAGACCAATTAAACTTTTTTATGCCACTAGCTTTTACAAGATCGAATTCTAATAAATAAGCAAATTGCTTCGGCCATCCATCTGTAGAATTTTCTGCGCTCGAACCTTACAGAATTTATTTTATTAATATTTTGGTCATTTTCAAAATTTAATTTTTCGATTTTGCAGGTAGTGAACAATAATTCTAACCCGCTCCTTGATTACTTATAAAATAAACTCAAACCCGTTAAAAACTTGATTAAAATTAAATTAAACTTGTGTCATTAAAAATGAGACAGGACGAGAACCCAAAGTTAACCACAAGCAGTCATCCCTACTTACTACCTTAATTGAAAAACAAAGCAACTTAATACTTTAATTGCAAGACTATTCAATATTAAGTTAAAAAAAAGTTATATCAAATATTAAGTAAAAAAAACAAACACTACCTAATAATGATGAACTTGAAAGCAGACGAAGGTGAGGCGAAGTACTTCATGACAAATGTAAATGTAAATACTCGTTCCGTAGACCATTAAACCAGAGAAATAAATTCAGGCTACAGCTTGACCACCTCAGGAATACGAACTGGGTACCTCTGAATACAATCAATCCAGGGCCCATCCCTCGGAGGCTCGATGTTTCGGTTGCATTTCCATACAGCGCTGTTACACTTGAACCCACTCCCGAACGCTATTTGCCATATTCTATCACCCTTCTTCGTCCTCCCCTTTGCTTCAATATAGCTCCAGCCTATATACCATAGCGATGACGAAGACGTGTTCCCAAACGATGCAACGCTATCCTGACGCTTCCACGCTCCGACAGTCAGCCCTGCAGTTCGTCGATCACGCTCGGCCGCCGGCGTGGATGCTGAAGTGCTGAAGCCCTGGATATAAGGTTTCCAGTTTAAGCTTAAGATTTTGAAGCCGATGAGTGTGAGGAGGAACAGAAGTTGCTCCGACGCCGGAAGGACGAGAGGGCCGGTGGTGGTAATGTTGGATTTGAGAGCCTCTCCGGTGATGGCCATTAGATCTTTAGGGAGCGATATTCCGTCTTTTCCTTCTGGATCTTCTTCTTCCGTCACGCAGCGGTAAGATTTATCGTCGGCTCCCTTATGGGTTCTAACCACGTGCAGGAGACGGTACTTTGCCTGCTGCCACCGGCGGTTAGTGTTAGGTAATAGCAGCTCCACCCATTCGGAATAGGCAGTTGAGACAAGCATTAGCTCTCTTCCCTTGGTAACAATTCGGTGTTATGATCTCTGTGCTAAAAAACAACAGCATTGGAATTGGGATGAACTTGAGAAGATCACGCCAATTCTATGGAGATCAGCCCAGCACTACAATCCCATCCCGGACAGACTGAAGTTCTCAGTACGTCCCGATATTTTGAGTTCGCTAAGTAACAAAATATGGCCCCAAAGATATAATTTGAAGTTCAAGTGTATGGCTAACAAAAAAATGCTTGTAAATGGTAGTTTTATTAGGACTTAACAAATAAAATATTTTTTACAATCGAAATAAAACATTTAATTTTAGATTAAGCATTAAAATGTTCATAAAAACATTATCTTCAAGCATTTCTAGATGCAAATCATTGATAATAGTGCTCAACATCAATATTTTCTAACATATTTTTCAATACATAAAATTGCTAGGTCATTCAATCTTTTCGCGATATCGACGACCTCAAGCAGGATTTCAATAATTTTTAACTTGAAAACTTTCTTTCAAGGGATGCTACAAATCAATGTAATATCGGAATAGGATTCCGGTATGCAATCAAAACATTTGGATAACAATCCGCAACTTTGACCAACTTAGACCCTGGCTGACACACATTTTGTAAGAAAGTCATTCGCAACACTTTCATTTAAAAAAGGCCATTTGCACTCAACATCCGACAAATTATTATGAGAAAAAAGTAGTCTTAAATTTAGTGCAAGATTCTCTTAATTCATTATCACCCAACGACTTCAACTTTTTTGAATCAAATAAAAATCCAAATATATTTTCAAATATCTTTAATTGCTCAAATCTATCTTTCAAAGAAGCAACCTGTCAATCACATATCTATAACAACTAAGAAATAATCACCTAAAGGACTCCTCAACACTTCTAAAGCAAGGATCTCATGGCTTATTCATCTCCTCAATTCCCCACTAAATAAAATACCAAAAAAAAAAACTCAAACCAATAACAAAACAAACCCAAAACACACCATAAAAAAAACCTAAACTCAATAATAGAAGAACAAACCAAAATTTAAATAAAAAATCCAAACTCAAACACAAAAACCTAAAAATCAAGAACAAAAATAACGAAAAAAAAAACTCAAAAACCGAATAACGAAACAAACTCAAAAACCCAATAACAAAAAAAAAAACCCCTAAACCCCAATAACATAATAACAAACCAAAATTTGAATAAAAAATCCAACCAAAACCCAAAAACCTAAAAATCAAGAACAAAAATAACAGTAAAAAACCCTAAAACCCAAAAACCTAAAAATGGAAGAGAAAATAATTAGAAAAAAAATCGTACCTTTATAAGAGACTAAGACATATGAGAGTTGAAGATCGGAAGAATCCAAAGAAGGTTTTTGACACGCATCACATATTCTTCCCGACACACAAGCATCATATCTTCTATGACTCTCAAATGCAAAACGGTTTTTTGACATTCTAATTCTTCTAACAGTGCCATTTTCAAAGAAGATTACAAGAACTTAAGATTAAGCAAATCGTACTCATTAATATATTAATATATTATAAACAAGCCCCAAGGTGGGGCCCCGGGCATGCCCTCCCGCCCCGCCCCAGGCGGCCTCATTAAGCTCTTATGTTGCTTCGAGTTTAATTATTAATCACCATAGCCGACAAAGACGGTGTTGGTGGAAAAATACTACAATTTGCATTTATAAGGATATCAATGTCTTTAGCCTCAAGCCCAGCTTTATTCAACAAAGAACCATGGCGTAAAAATATAACTTCCGCGCTTCCTCCCCGCGTACCCATCGCCGGCCTAAGGATATAATGGATGGGGGAGGCGCATAAGTCTCCTCTCCGAGCCTGCACTGCCTCCACTCTCATCCGAAATCTACGCTTTAGGCCCGATCTCAAGATGATCTCGCATGCTCCATGAAGGTGGCGAACTGGACCCTATGACGTGACCGAGGCTTGTGACATGCGTAGTCTACCAGATAAATGGACAGCCGGTTTTGACATGAAGTAGACGGTGATGGGCGTAAGAGGACGAAAAGAAGAGCAAAGGATTTTGATTTAGATCGAAACGGAGGGAGTTCCAAAGTTTGAGAATCTCGGGTCTGACCTAGACGGAGAACTTCACGAGAACCGACCATGATGGGTATGAGAAGAAAGGTGAGAATGTGGTTGACGTGATACTGTGTAGCCAAGTCGACATACTTGAGCTCATTTTATCAAACTCGTGCGATGGTCGAGGGTATGTTTGGCGTTGCTTTACCGCTTTAGAGAAGAGAGAGTGATGTTGAGATTTAATACGGAAATTAACACACAATATTACAGATCATTGAATTCAAACTCATCTCTACTAATAAAATAATAATAAAAAAAATATAGATTACATACCGTTTGAAGAACACGCAGCCATAAGAGATTTCCCTTCGCCATAGATCTTAAATCCTTGATCTCTTCTTCCTTATCAAACTTTACATAATTGTTGTAATTGGATTGGGAAGAGTGCTCTAACCGCACATGAAGGGGTTTTATATATAACTTATCGAGCAGGAGAAGAGGCCAAGAATACACGTGCTCAAAACCGTTATAAACGCAGTTATTCAATATTAATCGTTTCATATTCCAAAATAATAAATTATATTTATTATTAATAATCGTTCTATTCCAAAATAATAAATTATATTTATTATAATTTACCCACTTCATCAAGGTAAATATCTTCATACGCTTAAAAAGATATCGCATTCTTTTAATCCATTAAATACTAGATTAGTGGGCCACCACAATTTAATTTTAATGTGGAAATAACATTCTCCCACTCGCTCCACTCAAACCGATTATGAAAACTATAATATATTTAGTTTATATAAAATATATAATCGAAAATAAATTTTGACACGTGATCACTACTAATAAACTTAGCCAATACATTCAAAATCATAGTATGCTCATAATAATCGGAATCAGCTTTAGATCATAATGCGAAGTCACGGGCGGTCACATGACCATAATGTCATGTTTCCTTCCCATGCACCACACATCAATAACCCTTACTAACCCAAATTTATAATGCCAATAGCCCTCAGAATTTGTCTTGTCAGACAATTTGTTTATCAAACAATAAACGCGTACCCATAATTGAAAACAAGAATAAATAAACAATTTTAATGCGCAAATTGTCAATTACATAACCACCATTCATTATCATACATATTATGGATTACTCAAAAGGCCCATCCTCATAACATGTTCTAAATATGCCTTTGGAGGTAATCCTTTAGTTAATGATCAGCAACCATAAGTGTGGTCCTAATATTTTCAATTGACACTTGTTGTTTCTGGACTCTTTCTTTAACAACTAAATACTTTAAATCCACGGTTTCTCTGATCCACTGTGAAAATTTGCCATTCTTAGAGAAGAGAAAACAATATGTGTTATCAATGAGGCCTCGTGCTGGGTTTAGCAATCGAGTCGACAACACCAAGCCCCGAGGACAAAATTGCGCAACCATAAAGCATTGACTTGAAGCTTCAAAACAAGCAACAAACTCGCCCATCGTGGGATGAAGCAAAGAATTGATTGTTTTTCACTCTTCCACGAGATGTCTCAAATGCAAAGTACAAACATTAAATCTTGAAGTTGACTTTAAGCTATCGAGACAACCACCATAATCAGAATCTGAGTAACCGACAACCTCTAATTGTTCAGATCTTTTATATGTGAGCATATAATCCTTTGTCCCTGTAAGTACCTCATGACCTTCTCTTGCGTACCTTCCAGTTGTTCGAACTCGGATCACTTTGGTATCTTCCTAACATGCCCACAGCAAAGCTCGAGCATCCGGTCTTGTACATGTTCGAGTACATCAAACTTCCCACAATTGATGATAAGGAATTTTCTTCATTTGCCCTTTCCATGTTATTCCTCAAGTAATCGCATTTTACTTAATTTGTCACCAATATAGGTGCAATAATTCGATGAACATGATCGTACATTAAATCTCTCTTCTAAACCCGATCAATATATCCTTTCGAGATAAACTTAGCACTCCTCGAATGATCCCTAAAGATCTCGATGCCAATAACATAGCTCGCCCCACCTATATCAAATCCATATGAAAGTTTTTAGAGAGATATTCTTGGTTTCACTCAATAAACCAAGATCATTGCAAGCAAAATATCATCCATGCCAAGACGTAAATATAAACTCGTCCCACTAACTTTCGATATATACACCGATCAACAATGTTCTCTTTAAATCCAAAGATAATGGTATTATTAAACTTTAATATACCACTGTCTCGAAGCTTGTTTAAGACCGTAAATGGATTTCCTCTTTAATTTGCAAACTAGTGTTTCATTTCTTTATAACCCTTCTAAGAGCCTGTAGATATCTTCATCCAAATTCCCATTTAAGAATGCAAGCTACATCCATTTGATGTAACTTTAAATCAAAATGAGCTACAAGTGCCAAGGATGATTCTAAGCAAATCTTCTTGAAATCGGAGAGAAGGTATCTTCAGAATCGATACCTTCCTCGAGCTAAACTCAAGAAGGAGTCCCTGCCTTAAATCGCTCGATATTGCCTTTACGTCATTGCCTTAAAGACCCACGACAATTCGACGGTTTACAACTATTGTGCACCCGATGAGATCCTAGACACCATTACGGGCCATAGATTTCAACTTTCATTCATAAATTTCCATCCATTTACTAGAATCATCACTTTCCCATGGCTTCAGGGGAAAACGAAACCGATCCTTCCTATCCCAATATCAAAATTATTCCTGTAAATACACCACATAATCATCCTGTGAATGGCAGGTCTCCTTTCTTTGAGATCTCCCCGTGTCGATTTGTGGTGGCTCTACAAAAGATTTTCAATGGCAATATTTTGCAGAAACGGAACCATCTCATTATATTAAGCCTATTTCCTCAACTTGTCAATTGTGTCGAGGGACAATAATTTCGAGGTAAAAAAATGGTGGGATATCCACTCTTATCTCTTCAACATCTACCTTCTTGGTTCCATTACTCCCACTAATTCCCGCCATCTTTAAGAATCCGCATTACCGCTTTCAACTATTCCTCACACCGTGTTAGACAATAAAATCTCAGACTCCTTTGATTTATCCGATACCCAATGAAATATCCGCATATCGCCTCGAACTGCTTCTTTCATGTGGGTTATGACTTGCCTCCGTCGACAACCCCATATATGTATATGTCTCACTAGGTTTTTACCACCCATAACTCCGAAAGGAGTTTTGAACCGCCTTACTAGGAACTCGCTCAAGATATACATTGCGGTTTTTAAGGTTTCACCCCACAATGAAATAGGTAAATGTAAGAGTACTCATCATACTCTAACCATTTCCATTAATGAGCCGACACGCCGTAAACACCATTATGTCGTATGCACCAGGCATTATGTACCGAGCACTCAATGCCATGCTTTCTAGGAATTCGCAAAAGGACCGGATTTTGTCTCGATCTATCAGACCATGGCACATTCACGCCTCGATTGATTCACAATTTTAATCTTTTTATCTAATTGTCTCTCGACTGCTATGAACATCTCGAAGATGTCAATGGCCCGAGACTTTCTTATGCATTAGATGTGCCTACAACCATACTGTATTGTGATCATCTATAAAGGTGATAAAATATTTCTCTCCCAGAAACATAAATGTAGAAATGTCCACAAATATTTGTATGAATTATCTCAAGGAGCTCATTACTCTTGTGGCACCTTTCTTGTATGTTTAGTTCGCTTTCCCTTCATGCAATCCACGCATAAAGAGCGAAAATCTGGCCAAGATTTGTAAAATTCCTTCCTTCACTAATTTCTCACCTTCCCCTCAGAGAGCTCCTAGCCTCTCGTGCCATAAGATCAAGAATTTTCATTAATTGCCAATGCTTTGAACCAACATTTGAATGCGTGGTTATTAAAGCTTGTGTAACCATGATTCATGAAATTTATAAACCATCACATAAAATACCAGAACTAAATCAGAATGTAATTTAACATCAAACTTAATTGTCCGTAATCGGTCAAATAATATCCAGTAGCATCTAATTTGGACAAGGAAAATAAATTCCTAGAGATAGAAGGTACATAAAAAGTGTTTAAAAGATCCATCCGGCGACCCGTCTCTAATAGTAAAACGAGCAGGTACTACAATTATCACCCAACCTTGAGACGGTTTCCCATATAGAGGAACTTTTCACTTTCCCTTTGGTTTCGGTCAGAAGGGAATCCCCTGATTAAATTAGTCACATGAGTTGTGGCTCCGTAATCAATCCACCAAGTATTTGAAGGAACCAAGAAGATTGATTCATAACATACAAAAGAAAGATTTATACCTCTCTTTTCGAACCAAGCTCGCGCTTTTGATACGTTCTTCTTCACATGCCCTTTCTTGCCAAAGTAGCAACTACCGCGGAATTTTCCATCATGACTCGCTACCTTCCCCTGTGTCCATTTTCTTAGGTGGAAAGTTCTTTCCTTTTGAATTTTCCTTCTTCTTCATGACTCCATAAGTTACAACAAGAGCAAGATTATGTCCTTCTTGCCTTAATCTCACTTCCTCTGTATACATTTCATCGGTGAGTCATTCAAGTTCCATTGATCACCAAGTAAGATATAAAGGGATTTCAATGGAGCAAACCGTGATGGAAGTGAGTTAAGGACAAACCGTACCAAGAAGGACTCATCCATACCCATGCCTAGTGCCTTAAGCTATGTTCTTCAATCATGTTTAAAAATATGTTGTCGAATTACCTTTCTCTCGACCTCACATCAGTATTTCATGGTGGTCAATTCAGCCATCAATGTGCCTTGAAGGGATTTTATCGCATTTGAAGCGCCTCCTCAACATATTTCAAATTCCGAGGAAAACTCAAGCCAGGGAGTAGGGTCTTGATATTATTGGCAATAGTCATTCTCATAAACATCACTGTTCATGGATCTTGCCCCGGCTTTTGATTGTCTACTTGCTCGAGTATCACATCCGTAGTTTTGAGGTTTATCCGTTATTAAAGCCAGCAAGATCCACACTTAGCGGAGAATCAACCCTTTCATACCATTCAAAAGCTTCGACCCATCAAAAATGGGGGCCATTCCGCATGCAAGAGAGTGTAATGAAGTGGAATCAGGCAAAAATAGAACAATGCTTCACAAATAAGGCCTCAAGTATAAAATAAATAGCAATGAACTATTGATATCATTAAAATTCTCCTTTAGGTAAGATTTAATATATCCAAAAGGTTCACTTGGAGGGAGCTAAAACACTTTACTATTTCAGGTCATTTATATAATACCTTTGGGTATCCATTTTACCTTCTAAGCAATACAAAATAAAACTATTAATTAATAATTAGTAAATTGACTCTCCTTTGGTTAGTCTCATCTTCCTAATTATAAAGAGGAATTATTAAGAATTTTATAAGTCCCCTTATTCATTTTATGCAATTCCATAAATACAAGGCCTACTAATTCTAGGGTTACTGGGCAACTATCTAAATTAGTTAACCTTATTTATAAATTGTCATTTGATAAAATCTCACAAGATGAAATTAATTTTTATTTGAGTAAAAATCAAGGAAATAGTGACTTAATAATCATCCTGATTTGATAATCAATCATAATAAAATCAGCGAACCCAGATTCATCGTATATAATAATAATTTACAAAGGTTCAAATCACGTGATACATGGACATCTTAAAAGAGAATTCCCGCCATATTCAAATAAGTGATAATGACAATCGGCTAACGTTGCCGCGGATTCTATATTTCCTTTATTGAAGCTTCGACCGTGTCCGGCGCGCCTCGATTCAGCAATGGCGCCAAACAGCCACCGGACTCCACGCTTAAACTACCACCGATAATGATCCAAATAAGGTTGCAAGGATAAATAAAAATCTTCCTTCTACGCGCTGAGACTGACCTTATTTTGTTTTAATTAATTTTTTTTTTGTGAGACGACTAATCAAGATAAATCTCAAAATTTAATCTTTATAAAACAATGATTCTCGACATTTAAACTAACTGCTCGATACTCATTTGTTGAGAGATTTAATACGAAATTAAATAATATAATATTCCATCATTGAATTCAAACTCATCTCATAATAAAATAATAAAAAAAAATAGATTGATATACAATTTGAAACACGTAGCCATGAGATTTCCTTCAGCGATAGATCTTAAATCTCGATCTTTTCTTCTCCTTATCAAACTCGATACGTAATCAAGCTTCCTCGACTGATGGAAGAGTGCTCTAACCGCATACGAAGGGGTTTTTGGTATATAACTTATCGACAGTGAGAAGTTGCGCTAAGCATTATACGCTCAAAACCGTTTAAACGTGTTATTCGAATAACTCGTTCATATTCCAAAATAATAAATTATATTTATTATTAATAATCGTTTTATTCCAAAATAATAAATTATATTTATTATAATTTTACTCCACTCCATTTATGGGTAACATTCCTGCACAAATAAAGATATTTGGTATTCTTTTAATTGGTTAAATACGAGGTTAGTGGGCCACCCACTTAATTTTAATGTGGAAATAACAAGTGAGTGAGGGAGGGAGGAAGTGGGAAGGGTGATGGGGTTTAAAGGCGACCATAGCAAATTGAATAAATGTAAACAGCCGAGTCACTACTCTATGAGATGAAGCTCGAGCCCGAGCCGAGCCTTGAACGAGCTGAAATCGTGCCTGCTCGGGCTTGATTTAAAAAAGCTTACTTAAGCTCATTAGGCTCGCTTTCCATGAACGAACTCGAGCTTAACCTCGAGCTCAAGCCCAATCCCGAGCCCATACAAGCTTGTATTGTAACTAATCGAGTCATCCATATACTTTAACTTTTGTAATCATGATAACAAATACACTCAATTACGTAAATAATTTTCTATGGGATTTGTTTTAATTTTACTGATTTAAGAATCGATGCTAAAGTTCGTTAAAGTTCCACCTCCTTCAACATTCGTTTCCTTCGATTACGCATAATTCCACCGCTAAAATGGGCCAAGAACTGAAAATTAAGGAATAATTAAAACAAAGTAGAAATTATAAATACTGGGGTTAAATAAGATAACACCAAATCATCATCAGTTAAAACACGACATTTAATCAATTATCTAACAAAGAAACCAGCGCTCACCATAAAATTCAGTTGCATGGACAAGAACTCACATTCGAATAGCTTCCTGCACCCATTGTCCTGCAAAGTTGAAAATCAGAATATCCAATGAACCCACTCCTGCTATTATTATCCAATTTGTCCAATTTTGGTGTTGACCTGGACCCTTCTTGCACATTTTGGGAACCCAGCAATGCTGCACCAGGAAACTGAGCGGAACACCAAACTCGTGAAGTTAAATGAACTGAAACCGTACACCTAAAAATCTAATCCGTTTTGTTATTTGGTTGCCATTAACTTCATAAACATCCTTCTTATCCTCCACCCCATTCATTAGAAAACAAATCAAAGACTCCCCACTGTGTTCTACTCATTGAATCCTTACAAACAACCCTTTGCCTTTGAGATGTTCCAATCCATTCTGCACATTAAATCTTGGAATATCACAATTTCGGGGCTTCCACCTCCATTTAAGATAGTCTTTGTCCATTCGGCCATTACCCAAGCAATTGAATCCTTGTTCCACAAAAGGACATTCAGAAGCATTATATAATGGGTAAGTATCATCTTGGACCCAACTGCCTTCAAAAACATCGCAAACACCCACAGAGCCATTGGAACTGGAATCGCTATATCCATCAAAGGCCTGATTAGAGCTTGGCGAGGCATTTATGTATCCAGAAGCAATGATTTTAAAGAAACAGAACACCAAAAACCCAACGAAAACTAGAAATGGAGAAGGACCCCATCTCCCCGTGAACTCTGCTTACTTAAAACTCAATGCCCTGGGTGATTGAATGATGCGGTCCTGTTGGAAACTATCCATAATTTCAGGCATCCATACCACCAAGATCTGGCAAACACAGTGCCTATAGCGAAAGAGATTGTCTTAATCAAACCCCATTAATCAACCAACCTACGAACTACATCTTCCGAACCATTACTATTATATCAAAATCGTCTAATTGAACAGTAACATCTGAGTTCCTAGAACCGAAACACGCCCAAACCACAAAAACACATTTATTTGGTATGTTTCAAGAGTAAAGGCATTCAACAAAAAGAGCCGCGACAATCTCTACATCCCATATCAAGAACTTAAAAATTCAAGCTCAAACCCATTTTCTGATCAGAACCCATTAAAGAACTGCCGCATAATCCAAATGGGTACGCTGTAAATCTAAAGAAAAAGACACCCAATAGCAATTGATTCCCAGAATCTTTATCAAATTACAGAACAAGTAAAACTACGAGATAGTAGTAAATTGGGCCGGCAAGAGATGAAGAGATTCTACCATTGATTCTTCGATGATTGTATCAGTGGGTGCAAATGCTATTAGTCGGCAGCATTAGCTCGTGGCCGCGGCGCCACATAGTTTCGCGGGAGTACGATCTCTCGTATTTGTAATCGGATCCTTGTACACGGGATCGACCGATCGTCTGGAATTAGATTAAATGCCGGCGTCAGTATCGCCACGGGCGTCGCCTGCGTGGCGTAACTCACGCTATCCACGCTGGAACATGTCGTCGCCGACACCTTGGCCTTCTCGTGGGTACCATTTCGTATCGGCGAGATCACGGAATCGTCACAGTCACGACCCGACGGCGTGGGATTCCTTCGGTTAAACCGTCGCGCGTCTTGGCCGCCTATTCGTAACCGTGAGGTTCGTTTGCCATCCGTGTCATTGGATCTGAAGAACGCGGGATCAAATTACATTGAATATCCAGGACCATGGCTGGGCATTTCATAGCGGCGCTGAGTTGGGATGGCACGGTGAGCGGATCCTGCCGACCGGAGACCGTGGCCGAAGCCTCGTTCGAGCGGATGGGTCCGTGACCAAAGCGCCGCCCCATGGTCCACTATTGCATCAACGCGGATGAAACCAAACCCTATAGTTAGTACCCATGATCGTTTGTGTCAGGAGCTCGGCCCGAAGCCGAAATTATCAGCAAGTGTCAGGCTCGGCTGACTCGTTGCTCACGGCGAGCGTCGGCTTTTGGGGCGAGCCCGAGCGGCAGAGGCAGAGTAGCTTGACTTCGTTACCGACCCTATGATGAATGGTGCAGATGAGGCGGTTGTGAAACTCTGGCATTACTCAACGCTTGCTTAGTCGGGTATTTAATTTCGTTACATCTTTTTTCACTTTCGTTGCTTTTAACTAAATCCAACCCCTCATTGCCTTTTTTTTTTTAGTTTGTCTTCCTCTAAAGCCGACACCCATTTTTGTTTATATTGTACCATTTATTATTTCCTCCCACACCCAAAATGGATATGCTTCTCAGTTCTCCAAATGAGCCACACTGATTTGACTGCTCAATTTTTTGACTTAGACTTAGAGGGCAGAAACACTTGCTTACATAAAATATCTTCTTTAATTATAGAAAGAAAATGGACTCATTATCATGTGTCTCTACGTACCGCTGTTTCATGGCAAAGAGAATTTTTGAACATTTCATATAACTACTGACACTAAATGCAAATCCTGACCTGAAAAAGTTTGACTCAATGACCATCGTGATTTTCTAACAATCAAAATTGTGATGGCTGATGGGTCCAAAGAAGGCAGTCAAACGTCAGGATCATGTGTCACCAATTTTAGGTAAACAGGTAATGGATCTTCAATTCATTTTGGATCCACTCACTCGGATCGCGGATTAAAATAGATTTAACTATTTTGGCTTATTTTTAATCGGTCAATCCAACTCATATTATGAACCAAAACAGATTAAATGAGACATAACCTTAAAAATAAAAATAAAAAATAATTTTTTTTTACAAATTATATCATTCTTCAAATAAAAATAAATAATATACAAATATATAATAATAATTAATATATGAAATAGTAGATCTAAATAATATAATAATAATAACCGACTTAAATAAATAAATAATGATAAAGACTAATGTTATAATCAAGTACTAAAGTAACTAGTTAAATAATAAAAACAATTTAATAACATATATGAAAAATAGCTTGAAATATCGAATGAAATCTCATATGCTTATAATCTTAATTTTTTTACTTTATTTTCATTATATCCAATAATAATACGTGACTCCATATTAGAAAGATGCATATTTGATGTTGGTTGAGTCATCATCATCATTATTCTTAAGTGGTAGAACGTTCACTGTTAAAACAGGCATAAGGGCATAGGAGGGGAGGGGGTGGCAGGTTCTAAGTGTGTTTGACAGTTTGCTACCTTGAAACTAGAGTGTATTAAAAAATATATATATATTTTGTTACTAACACTGGTTTAAGTAATAAAATTATTTAAACTATATTGATAATTTTGTTATTAAATTTAATTTAATTTATAAACTAGTATGTTAATTTAGTTATTAAATTAAATTAAATTAAATTTATAAACTAGTACAACTTCATTTTTATAAAAAAAAACATATATAATTAAATAAAATTTTGAAGATAAATAACAAATGAAATGTTAAATACTTAAATAAATTAATGAGATAAATGAAAATATATTTCATATTAAAACTAAATTTATTTAATTCAAATGCATCAGTAATTTTCCATACAAGATTATTTAAAATAAGTATCACTTATAAATTATATTAAAAAGATACATTTAAAATTGAAAATAAATAGTTAAAACAACAAAGTTTAATATATCAATCATGTATTATAATTATTATTATTTTTAAAACCTCTATGATATAAAAGCAGATATTTGACTTCATGTTAAGAGCAAAAAATATCGAATTTTGTAGATGAATCATTGAAAATCTTAATTAATAAGCTGGTTACTTACAAAAATTAAATAAAGATTTCGAGCCAATCGGGCTGATCGGGCCAACCCTGACCAAACCCACATGGGCCACGGGCTAAAATGGGTGGGACCAATCTGACCCGATTTTATTCGGATCTTAAATTTTACAGCCCAACCCTTCAAAAAATCGAGCTAAAGTAGGTCGGCCCATCGGGTTCAACCCATATTGCTAGCTCTAAGTTTAGGTATGAACCTTTTTTTTAATCCCAAGATACTCCTGTGCTTACTTCAAGGGGGCGTTTGGTTGGGGTCATATCACATTACTAAGGTAATGAGCTGGAAGTTATGCCATATTACAGTGTTTGGTTTAGGTTATGAGATTTTCCAAGTAATAAAACATTACTACCACATCAGCGTTTTGGGTTACATTACCTAGAATATGATTACCCTCAATTTTTTTGGTAATGTTATAGATTAAGATAATCTTATTTTTTCTTCCAATATTGTTGTCCTTGACATTACAACCAATAACAAAAATGACCTATATTTATTAATTGTTGGAGATTTGGATTTAGCCCCGATCTCGTAAAATAAATAAATCCCTGTTGATATTTGAAGAACTAAATGGTAAGTCATATCTTGAAACTTCTCTTACCTTTCTTGGAACAACGTATATATATGCCCAGTAGATTATTAGTAAATATTCTATGTGACGGTTTAAGAAAGAAATCCAAGGTAATATTGATTTAAGGAAATATTAAGCAAATCAAATCAAGAGGTTTAGATGCGATATGATTTTACTCCTCTTTGCAAAGAAGATATTCTACCTCATCAAATATGGTATGACTTGGAGAACAAGAGTGGAAATAGGATCTCTTGGAATATTGAGGTGGCCCAAAGGGATTCATGCACATAAAAGAAGAAATTGGTGTTGTACCGGTTTGCATTAATTGGTGTGATCGAGCGTGAAGGCACACAAGGAAGATTGATTGGGAAGCTATTCACATTGGGATTAGCTATCATAGGTATTGCTCTTATTCATAATGGTGAGCAGTCTTAACATTTCTTATTGAGAAGAAGTGATTGATGTTGTGCAAGGGGAAATTAGGGGAGCTTATCTCCATGTTTCACTATAAGGGAATTAGGAGAAGGCGGTAGTGAGAAAGGGGGAGCCTTGTCTCACATAAGACCAACGTGTAACCTAATTAATATATAGTGGAATCCTTTACATCCGAGCTCAGCCCCACAGACGTAGACAATTGTTGAACCGTGTAACCAATCTCGTGTCTCTGTGTATGTGTGTTTACTTCTTTATCTATTACTTGCAATCTATTTTCATTTCTTGCTTATCATAATCCGTGATAGTGTCTCATCTAATGATGAAACATCCAGTGAATCACTACTTATATAAACAATCGTGTTTTTTCATTTGGTATCAAAGCAGGCCACTAGAAGATACTAAGTGAGATCACGTAGTAATGCGGTGTTACCTGCGGGTGCTAGATGGATCAAACGCGAAGGAAGGTGGTTATGATTGCTATCCGCACTATTGGATGAGACCACCTACGGTTACTGGAAAGCTCAAATGCGTGCATTCATCAAATCCATGGATGAATTGACATGGAAAGTTGTCTTGACCGATTGGTCTCCTCCCACCAAGGAAGACGAATTAGGAAAAGAAGAGCCCAAGAGCAAACTTTAACAGACAACTAAAGAAGATAAATAGTCATCTAACAATTGACCTTATGCCATTTTAATGGGAGTAAGCTCGGCAGTAGTTCAAAGTATATCAACTACTAAATTAGCCCGAGAGGCATGGATATCCTTCAAAATTGAATTTGAAGGTACAAGTGTTGTAAGGAAATCAAGGATATGACTCATGATCTCGAGTTTGAGAATGCTATATGGGAGGAAAATTAGTCAGTGGGCAATATCATGCTGAGATAGCGACATATATCAAATGAGTCGTTCATCATGGGGAGAAAGGTGAAAAGAAGAAAGCTCATACGAAAAGTTTTTCGAACTCTTCTTGAAAGGTTTGCCTACAAGGCCTCGACCATTGGAGAAGCAAAAAATCTTGAGACTATGAAGCTTGAAGAACTGATCGAATCACTTCGAACCTTTGAGATGGAATTTGAAAAGGATAAAAATTAAGGAGGAAAACGGTTGCCTTCCAAGTCGAACCATAACAGGCTGAGGGTGAGGAAGGAGATAACCTAGCAGAATCTATGGCGCTCCTAACAAAACATTTCAACCAAGTGGCGGGGATATGAACATAAGAATGAAAGGTAATTTTCAAATGCAAATCATGACCCCTGCCTCTAACCCATTTGCTGTTTTGTAGAAAGTTCACAAGCACCCTAGAGGAAACTTAGACCAGAAGAACAAATTGAGGGGAATTTAGGGTAGGGAATGTGAACGGTACGGTCATGTTCAAGTTGAATGTGCTAACACCCGTAAGAAAAACAAGTCCTATGTAACAACTTGGAGTGATGAAGAGACCAAAGATTAAAATGAAGGGGGAGAAGTGTTTGTTGATCAAATGGCTCTAATTAGCATGGCCATTCTGAAAGCCATCTACGCAGCGTCACTTCCAGAGTAGACCACGTCATCTTCTGAGTCATTTGCCTCCCTGTCTACTGTTGATGAATAAGAGACTAAGACAATCAAGTTGGAAAGTGATGATGGGGAGGAAATTTCTAACGAAGAAATGACTCATTCCTACAAAGTCATGTATGAGAAATTGGTGGATGCTATCACTGAAAATAGAGGGTTACTCGAACAATTCTCATTATTGAACATAGAGAAAGGTGAACTAATGAACCAGGTCAACAAGCTGAAGAATGATTGCTCAAACGGAAAGAGTCTTTGAACGAGATGGAACAAATAAAGAAAACTCTACGGATGATGAATTCCGATTTTGCTGTCTTGGACTAGATCCTATTGATGGGGAAAACAACTGGAGGTCACGAAGGTTTAGGCTTCATGGGAAACTTAGGTACTAAAATTGCTACTCCCATTAATATTGTCTATGATGGACACCAAATTGACAAGATGAAGAATTATTCAAGAAGCAGACAAAGAATTAGATGTTTTTACTACAAGAAGTTAGGACACATCCGGAGGGAATGCTCGCAATACCTAAGGAGACAGAAGAAAAGACAGTGTGAGTGCCAACCAAAAACTAAAAAAGTCTGGGTGGTGAAACGAGATGACAGGTTCCTAGTGATACGTTCTCCACTTAAGGTGAATGCTGAGCAAAAATGGTACTTTGATAGTGGAAGTTCCAGACACATGACAGGTAATAAAGAGTTACTGTTGAACCTACAACCATGTAGGCTATAATCAGTAACCTTTGGTAATGGGGTAAAAGGCGTTGTCATTGGAAGTGGCCTCTTGAAAGTTCCAGGTATGCCTGAATTAGAAAATGATCTTCTTGTGGATGGACTAAAAGTTAATCTCATAAGTATAAGCCAATTATGTGATAATAATTTGTTTGTTAAATTCACTAAAAATAGTGCTCGATCTTGAAGCATTAGTAACCGTGTGTGCTCGAAGCGAAAGATCACCAAACAAGTCTTTATCTTCTAATTTATTCGAGGATTATTGGCCTACCTCTGTGACCACTTCAGACATCTGGCATAGAAGACTTGGCCACATTAGTCTCAAAAGTCTCAGTGAAACAAATTTATTCTCGTCTGATTCTGACGTACTTGATTAAGGTCATGCGAGAAGGTGTATTGTGGGCCATGCCGAATCGGGAAGTAGATCCAAAAGTCTCACAAGATGATGCAACATTCCTCTACCACAAGAGTTCTAGAACTCCTACACATGGATCTAATGGGGCTAATGCAGGTTGAAAGCTTAGGAGGAAAGAAGTATGCATTCGTATGTGTTGATGATTTTTCCAGATTCTCCTAGTAAACTTCCTTAGAGAAAAATCAGATACTTTTAACTCTTTTGAAGTCCTATTTGTTAAATTGATACTTGAACACATTGCAAAAGCGTAAGTGGGAGTGGTGATCATAGCAAGGAATTTGAGAACTCACACTTTTCAGAATTATGTGACAGACATGGGATAACCCATGAATTCTTGGCACCCAAAACACCTCAACAAAATGAGGTAGGTGAAAGGAAGAATAAAACGCTCCAAGAAATGGCTCGAGTCATGCTGAAGGAAAAAAATGTCCTAGTAAAATTCTGGGTAGAAGCTCTGAATGTAGTTACACACAAAACAGGATGTATCTTCGCCGAGGAACAACTATGACACAATATGAAATATGGAAGGGTAAGAAACCTAACTTGAAGTATTTTCATGAATTTGGAAGTACATGCTTTGTGTTAATGTAGAATATAGAACAATTTGATGCCAAGAGTGATGAAGGGATTTTCCTAGGATACTCTATAAGCGACGAGGAAGCATAGGTATACAAAAGAAATATTAAATTTCACCCAGTCTGTCCCATGTGATGGATTGATGATCGAGAATCAGACTCACCGAAAATAAGAAGAGATGATGCAGAGGCAGAACATCCTCATAGTATAGAGAATGGTAGAGTCACACTAGACAATGGATCATCCAGTCGTGGAACTAGAATTGGTACAGGAGATAACTCACCAACCGATAACTCAGAGAAGGAGCAAGCAGCCCATGCAACTACAAATATTATTAAAGACCTTGAAGCAGGAATTCAGACTCGAGTGAAGCCAAAGATTAACTATAGAGAGATGATCAGATATACATGCTACACGTTGTCATTTGAACCCAAGAATGTAAAGGAAGCTCTGGCAAATGAATAATGGTTGACTGCTATGCAAGAGGAGTTGAGCCAATTTACAAGGAAAGAGGTGTGGGATTTAGTACCCAAACCAAAATATGCAAATGTCATTGGGACAAAATGGGTCTTCAAAAACAAGTCCGATGAGAAGGGAAACATAACCAGAAACAAAGCCTCTCTGGTTGCTCAAGGATATGCTCAAGTCAAAGGCATAGACTTTGATGAGACATCTACTCCAGTTGCTCATCTCGAATCCATTCGGCTGTTAATGGCTCTTGCATGCACTTTCAACTTCAAACTGTTCCAAATGGATGTCAAAAGTGCTTTCCTGAATGGGTACTTAAATGGGGAGGTATATGTCACTCAACCAAAAGGTTTTGAAGACCCTATACGACTAGATTATGTGTTCAAATTGAAAAGGCCCTATATGGGTTGATATAAGTCCTTAGGGCCTAGTACGAAAGGTTGACATAATACTTGGTCAGGAAGGATTAAACTAGAGGAGGAGCAGATCAAACCCTTTTCACTAAAAGGTTAAATTCCGATCTCATTGTGGCTTAAATATATGTAGATGACATAGTTTTTGGAGCTACGTCACAACAATTGATGGATCACTTCGTGCATCACATGAGTATTGAGTTTGAGATGAGTCTTGTAGGCAAACTAACATACTTCCTAGGCCTCCAAGTAAATTAGAAGAATAATGGTACCTTTGTCTCCTAGACCAAATATGCCAAAGGCTTGGTCAAAAAGTTTGGAACGAAATCTGCTACATATTGATGAACTCCAATTGACACACATGACAAGATTTCACGGGATGATGGGCGAAAAGCTATGAATCATACACTGTACCAAAGCATGATTGGTAGTCTTCTCTATCTCACTGCCAGCAGGCTAGACTTGTGATATAGGTGAGCATTTGTGTGAGATATCAGGCAAACCCAAAAAAGAGCCATTTGACTGTAGTCAAGAAAATTATCAAACATGTCATGGGACAACTGAGTTCGGATTATGGTATTCTTGTGATTCAAAAACGACTCTGATGGACTATTATGATGCATACTAGGCTGGGAATTCAGATGAAAGAAAAAGTACCTCATGAGGATGTTTCTTTCTTGGGAATAATCTAGTTTCATGGTTTAGTAAGAAGAAAAATTGCATATCTCCCTCCACCGTTGAAGCATAATATATGGCTATTGGAAGAAGTTGTTCACAACTCATATGGATGAAAAACATGTTGAATGACTATGGTGTTCCTTATAATGATGCATCACCAAGTTTGACAATGTATTGCAACAAAATTAGTGTCATCAATATTTCCAAAAACCCAATTCAACACTCTCGCACAAAACATATCGACATCTTTCATCACTTCATCAGAAGCCTAGTTGAAGACAAGGTAATTAAATTAAAGCACATAACCATTAAGCATCAATTGGCTGACATCTTCACTAAAGGCCTTGACTTGTTCATATTTGAGACTCTCCAATCATCCTTGGGAGTGTGCATCCCGTGATTCAATTTTCCGAACAAGTCAAAGGGGTTGTGACATATCGTCGTTTCCCCCTTGTGGCCCCTGTCTCTTATGCTAGGATTGATTGGTTTGTTCTATTTGGGAGTGGTTTTTACTTGCTGTTTTGACAAATAGTTTGAGTAGTTTTTTAAAAAAGGTATGGTACACTTTCCATTTTTTAATCCCTCGGTTTTGGAAAAAGTGGGATGTCTTTATGAGGGAAGCGACACCTTCCCTTATTCACTCTTGGAAGTCTCCCATATCTCTTGAAGGGCAGTGCACAAATCAACTTCTTCTCCTCCAACACCTTTTTATCTTCTCATCTCTTACTGTGCCCACTAGTTTTTTTGTTACGCTATCCTCGTGGTTCTAACTTCGTATGTAGTCGCAGTGGTTCCATGAAAGTCTCGAAAGACCTCCTTTCTCAACCAATGTGGGGAACTAGGCCGCCAACCCTATCTCTATGGATCCTATAGATGCCATCCATCTCATTGTGATTTCGTCATCGGCATTAATTCCGTTCAATTGCTTTGCTTCGCCTTCTAGTCCATCCATCGAGCCGAAAGCGTTGAAGGTTGAGGCTGTGTCGATAGGTCCTTTGACAGTTGTTTCCTTTCCTTCCCTCCCACAAAGAACACCACCTCTGTTGCTCCGACCAGGTTCTCTTGGCTTGTCTCTGCCATTGAAGGGGCATCACAGCATGATCCATCCACCTTTGAGGTGCCTCCTGTTTCTCACGCGACCTGAGGCTTCTCGTAGTTTCTTTGTGAGATTTTTGGCACCAAGGTAAGCCCGAAATTCCATTGTTCTTCCTCCTCTCACATGTAAACAAAAATTTCAAGTTCGTTCGTCCAGTTTCTCTAACTCTTCCTGGGGCAAACAAACTCTCTTGTAGCTTTTGGGTAGCCCTTCACGGAGTTCCCGTAAGTCCCCTCGGTTCACTTCACGGTCTCATCCCTCTGTATCCACCTACAACTTACACCCTCAGCCTCCTGTTTCGGAACATTCGACAGCCAAATCAGGTACTACGTCGTCTCGCTTTCATGCCAAACTATGGGATGTTGTGGTAAATTGGCTTTTGTTGAAGAACGGGTTCTTCATCCAAAGGAATTTGGGCCTACTAGTATAATTGAGCCACAGGGAAGTCAACTTGCTTTGCACTGCATTACCCTATCACGCCCTACCCTGCCTAGGTGAAGAGATGGGCGCGACCTTTGGATTGGGACTTCTTTACTTGACTTTCTGACATTGGTGGACCCATTTCAATAAAAAAAAATCATATATCGAGGCTCATTAACTTGTAAAGCTATGCAAGTAGTGATGTTTAAATGTCACGTATAACCATGCCTAGTCCCATTTTCATTACTTACACAAATTCACTATTACCAAAATATTACATTTACATTCCAAAAACCAAAAGTCAAAACCTACATCAAGTGGACTCCTATTGATGTGTTGGCCTTATTGTATCTTGGGATATTTCAGATGTCCTCTTCGGTACCTACACAGATGAAACACGCATGTAGCCTTACTTAATCAATTGGGAAGCAGAGATAACATATATGACCACTTGGGGGTGGTCCACATACATATAACAAAATGGATTTATCAGAGTCTACATATAACAAAAATCTATATCAGAGTTTTTATGTAACATAATTCTTATAACGAAATTTACATATCTTGTAGGAGTTCGAGAATAGAAGTCTTTGTATAGAAGGTACGTAGGTACATTCTGAGAACAAGCTGATTCCTTATGCTTTCTTATTGTTCATTATTTAGATTCTTATCTTATAAACGTTTGTCTGTATAGGCCAGATGTGATGAATGACAAAGGATGCGGCACGATAGAGTGCAGAAAGGTATGGTGCTGATCTTGACAGAGACGTGCTTTGCTCACGTAACAAAGGTCTTTGTAGCATAATGCGAATGTGATCTGCCCGAGCAGAGCATTGCTGCCGCGTAATAGAAGTGGCTTAACACTGATAGGGTGCGTCGCATTGAACAAGAGCGTGCACGCCCGCATTAATAGAAGTCTTGTAGCCGCAATCGGGAGTGTCGTCGCCTTGTCGGTGTGCCTATTCATTCACTATCCGGTCTTCGACAGACATACAATTATATGTGTTTCTGAGCTTGTTAGTTTGTTCTCATTCACATAAGAAAATAAGGGGCAAGAAACAATGTCTACCCAACGAAGCTTTGCCTCGGCGATGAGGTATATAGCATTTTTCATATAAATTTTATACTTGTATGGACCCTTTCATTCACTTATTAGGATCCTCAATTAATCCAATTTTAAGCCTAATTATCTTCCATTGAAAGTCTAACAAGAGTACTTGAGTTTACAATTAACGAGAAGAAATAGCAAAACTAGGCTGTAGCTTAGCCTGGCGTAACGGTGCTACACCTGGCGTGGGGTTCTCGCTGGGGATATGGCACTACCGGGGAGGGTCTTGGTGCCTTAGGCGTAGGGATCACCTGGGTGGGCTCTACGTCTAGGTGTGCACTCCTACTATGGCGCCTCAACTCGGCACCCTATGTTAGGAAAGGGTGTCACAAATCTAAGAACTATAAACCTATTAACTTATATAATTCTAAACAATTATCTAGAAAATATAAACTTACAAAAAATTTCATATGCATCCACCGTAGTGGTATTTACAGTGTCTTGTACATATATTTTGAGTCCCATTTACTTGTACTTTTACATTTACACTATCTCCAAAATCTTACATTTACATTTACAAAATTGAGTCAAACCTACATGTGGTGCACTCCAACAATTGTGTTGGCCCTGCTGTATGCAGAATATCACAAACGTCCTCTTCGGTACCTACACGGACAAACACCCGTGCTAAGCTTTATAACTTAATTGGAATCCATAAATATGGACGACCACTATAACGATCGTCACAATACTTCATAACATTTTATTCATATTACATTTTACTTCTCATATCATTATAATTTAATTACATATTTCATTTCATATCATCTTCATGTTTCACGCCTTTTATAAAAATTCCAAAAATTTCATCTCATCTTATGTCATGCCTGCATATTCCAAAAGTGAATCTGAGGAAAGCTGTATGTACCCGAGGGTGCTATCAACGTATGAGACAGTGAACTATCTACTTGTCTTGTATGACCTAAGCAGAATTTGGCTGTAATGACCCGAAGCGGGGTGTATTTGTAATGACCCAAATAGGGCCAATTATATCTGTATGTTGCAGCATATGTATCCCTATAGGCATACCTACTTATCCATCTACCCAAGAACATAAGCAGACAATCAGGCTTATTACGTTTTTATCCGAGTTAGAGGTATCGGACTTTTCATATCTCATATAGGATAATTACAATCACATGTATTCATATGGGATACATACAAACCATTATTCCTTTCCACTTGTGAGATGACAGTCACATTTATCACAGTTGGCATGCTCATATTCTCAGGATTCATTTACTGTCTTACATGGATTCATATATCAAACATGCTTGTATTTTTGTTCATGTGATCAAATTTCATATAAGAAACTATCATAATTATGTCAATGTACACAATTTCATATAACAATCACTCTTATAATTTATATGCAATTTCATTTACTTACTTCAATTCCTTTATTCCGAAATATTCTCATTCAAAACCATCTCCCAAGATACGAGAAAACCATATAAAAGACATTAGGATGTTTTAAAGTTCTATAGTAGAAGACATGAAAATCATCTCCCAAAACAGGGTCCGACTTCGCTTATTTTCTTGGTACAATAAGTTCGACATCTCAACATGCTTTCTTCAAGTCCATTTTTCCTCTATAAATATATTTTATTTAGAAATTGGAATCACTCAATTTGAATAATCCCAACTTAAGTTATGGCATTTTAATGTCAAACTTGTCTGTTTGCCCAATTTACGCTGGTAATTGACTATGAGACCCAATTTTAGGGGTCTTAACTCCATCATTTGACATTGGTTCCTTGTACCAGTTGAAGCTACAGTACTAAGGGTTCCTTCTCCAATTAGAGAATCATCTAATTCGAACACCAGAAACTCAAGATATGTCTTAAACAATCGGGACTACTCTATTTTCAACAGACCCATAAATTTTCATATAAATGAGGCTCCACTTTATGAATTTATGGGTATCATAGAGTCCAAATTTTAATACACTTACTCCAAAGAAAATTTTCTCCTAAAAGTCTAGTTTACCCAGGAATTAGAATCACTCAATTTGGATGAGTGAAACTCAACTTATGACCTAAATACCAAAACTATACCAAAACAGAGGATAACCTGGCAGCTTACTCATATTTTCACTTCAGTCTGAAAAACAGGGGACTTAGGTTCTGGTTTGATTCTTGGTACCTTCTATACCTTTGTAGGTTTACCTCTTAGGGTTCTTTCCCAACTAGAATCATTCAATTTGGATGACTAATGGCCAGGTTATGGCCAAAACAAAAACATGGGTTTTGGAAAATTTTTGACAATATCTCCTCTAAAACCCCAACATTTTCTTTATACAAAAATTCCTCAATTGAGGACTACAACCAATCAATAACAGCCAAAGCATAGCAAAACAACTCTCAAATCTGACTTAAGCTAACCCAAAATAACTTTTATACAAAGTTAGGGTTTTCCTAACTCAAACATTAACAAAGGAGTTTGGAGAATTTCTAAACATACTCAAACTTATACAAGTGTCCATACTTTTCATCTGAAGTGTTCCATACTTATAATTTCCATATAGATCCAAAGGAGAGATTTCCATAAGATCAAATGAGAGATTTCCATCAAAGGAGAGATTTCCATACCTTGATCTTCAAAGACTTACACCAAACTTCTCATTTTCTTTACTTCTTCTCTTGAACAAGGCTAGATCAAGAAATAGAGAGACACTTGGCTCTTCTTCTCCCACACCCGTAAAATGCCACCTTTTTAAAACCCAAATGAAAATATCTCATTCAAGAGACGGAAATGTGGTCTTATCCTCTTTTCATACCAAAGGCCTTGTTTGGTTTTTTTTTTTTTTAACTTTCCTGTTTTTTTCAATTTAGTCCATTTCCAATATACTAATTGCACAACAACTTATTATTATTTCTAATTAATCATATACTCTTCTTCATTTATGGCCTTTGGGTCCTTAATGTGACATTTTACTATTTTACCCTTAACTCTTGAATTAATTCCAGGTTTTATCATTTTCTCACTTAGCATCTAAATTCCGAAAAAATACACATTTACTTTTATTATACCATAAACATGTTATAAAACTATTAGGGTATAATTTAGGGTGTTACAATTCTCCCCCCCTTAAAAGAATTTTGTCCTCGTAATTATTACCTGAATTGAAGAGTTGAGGAATCTTGTGCCTCATTAGATTCTGGTTCCCATGTAAAACTATTTCCATATCGTGGTATTACCCCAGAAAACACCTTTACTAGAGGGACTTGTTTATTCCGCAATTGCTTCACTTCACGAACCAGAATAGCCTTTAGCTCTTCATCATAGGAGAAATCTTGTTGCACTTGTACTTCTTGTACTGGCAGGAAATGCGATTCATCTGAACGGTATTTTCGAAGCATAGACACATGGAATACATCATGAAACTTGGCTAACTTTGGAGGGAGTGCCAACCGAGAGGCCACTGGTTCAATTCTTTCTAAAATCTCATACGGGCCAATGAATCTTGGACTCAGCTTCCCTCTCTTTCCAAATATGAGTATCTTCCTCCATGATTATACTTTCAAGAATACTTTGTCTCCAACTTCATATTCAATATCTTTCCTCTTCAAATCGACATATGACTTTTGTCGATCCACTTTGGCGATAGCAACCTTTGCCCGAAATAACTTTGAACTTTTCGACACGTGTCTTTTACTATGTTTGGACCAATCACTTTATGCTCATTCTGTTTGTCAAACACACGGGAGTTCATCTCGGAATAATACAAAGCCTCGTATAGTTGCATGTGATGCTTGATTGATAAGCGTTGTGCTGTGAATTCCATTAATGGAATATACTTTGTCCCAAACTCGATGAGATTCCATTACACATCTGAAGCATATCTTGAAACACTTGAATCAACCTCTCGATTTGTCATACGTGCTGTAGATTGGAATCTTTATTATTGAAATTAGGCGAGTTCCCAAGGCTAAGCGCTAATTACTTCGGAACCTCGTGTAAATCGTGGATCTCTATCCGACCTGATAAGCGAGGCTACACCATGCGTCGCATAAATCTCATCCACATATAGCTCAACTAGTCGATCCAAAGAATAGTCAATCTTGACTGGTATAAAATGGGCCGACTTTGTGAGCCTATCAACTATCACCCATACATAATCATGCTTCCTTTGCGTAGGAAGATGGACCATAAATCATAACAATATTATCAAACCATTGTAGTGAATAAGATGTTTAAACTGGATGATAATTTACTTGGTATTTAGCTTTTACTTGTTGACACGTCAACCATTTGAACACATACTTTGTCACATCCCTTTTCATTCCTCTCCACCAATATCTTTTGTTTCAAATCACGGGTGCATCTTGTTTACCTCCAGGGATGCGTGATAATGCCATATTATGAGAAGCCCCATTATAGCAACTTTTCTTGACTCTTTATTAGCTATCACACAATCTATTTTGGAAATACAAACTTCCATCTTCTTTTACTGAAAAATAAGTCTTATCACTATCTTTGACCAATTGTACCCCTTTTACGCATCTCTTAAATCATTTTTTTGAGCATCTATAATCATTTACTTTAAAACAAGCTGCGCTTTTAATTGAGCTAATATAGCTCCATTAGATACTATTCTCCATTCACTGCGTTGTATTAACGAAGTTGTCATTGCCTTTCTACTTAAGGCATCTGCTACCACATTAGCTTTTCCGGGGTGGTAGTCTATTATGCAGTCATAATCTTTGAACAACTCTAACCACCTCCGTTGTCTCAAATTAAGCTCCTTATGCGTTAACAAATATTTGAGACTTTTATGATCTGTATAAATTTTGCATTTTCACCATATAAGTAGTGTCGCCATATCTTCAAAGCAAATACTACCACAACCAATTCCAAATCATGTGTAGGATAATTCTGTTCATGTGGCTTCAACTGTCTGGATGCATATGCCACAACTTTACCATCTTTCATTAACACAAAACCCAGACCAATTCTTGAAGCATCACCATACAGGGTATACTCTTTATCCGGGGTAGAAATTTGCATCAATGCGGTGCACAACAACATTTCCTTCAAGCACTCAAAAACTATCTTAACATTTATAAATCCACTCAGAAGCTTTACTCCTTTCCACAGTAATTTAGTGAGTGGAGCTATAATGAAGAATCCTTCACAAATCTCCTACAATATTCTACTAGGCCCAAGAAACTTCTCACTTCGGTCACACTTCGGGGCGGTTTCCAATTTACCACAGCTTCAATCTTAACTGGGTCAACCCTTATACCCTCGGCCCGGATCTGATATGGCTAGGAATGAAACTTCCTTTAGCCAAAAATCACATTTGTTAAGCTTAGCATACACCTTCTTCTTTCTCAAAGTCTGTAGAACTATTTTCAAATGTTGCTCATGCTCCTACTTATCTCTAGAATATACCAATATATCATTAATAAAGACCACGACAAACTGATCTAAATAGGGTCGAAACACCCTATTCATCAAATCCATGAATGCTACCGGTGCATTAGTCAACGCAAATGGCATTACAAGAGCCAGTAATGGCGTATCGATTTAGATGCTGTCTTGAAGCACATTGACATCTTTCACTCTTAGTTGATAGTACCACGATCGAGGTCTATCTTTGAAGACACGCTCCTTTTAACATATCAAAGATCTTGATTCGGCCCAGTGGGTATTTGTTTTTCACTGTCACCTTATTGATTTGCCGATAATCAATGCACATCCGTAAAGTGCCATCTTTCTTTTTCACGAACAAAACAGCTCCACCCCAGGGAGACACATTGGGTCGGATAAACCCTTTATCCAGAAGCTCTTGTAGTTGAATCTTTAGTTCTTTCAACTCATTTGGAGCCATCCTGTATGGTGCCCTAGAAGTAGGAAGTACGTTCTGGTAAATCTCAATAGATAAATCCACTTCTGCTCGGTGGAATATTAGGTAACTCTTCGAGAACACATCCGAAAAATCTTTCTAACCAGTATTTTCCAATTCTATTTGACCTCTTTTAGAGTCAAGCACCAAAGCTAAAAAGGCATCACATCATTTTCTTAGGAATCGTCGGGCTTGCATAGCTGAAATCACACTGGACATTGGGCTAGAACGAACACCATGTACTATCACTTCATACTGATAATAACATCTAAGCACTACTGTCTTTTTATCACAATCAATTATAGCCCGGGGTTTAGACAACCAATCCATTCCCAAAATCAAATCAAATTCCTGTAAAATGGTAGACGATGAATCGTTAGAAAATTCCTTATCATGAATAAGGTATAGGGCAATTCTTATACGAATCATTAACCTCTTACTTTGCCCAGAGACTAGTTAGATGCGCTATCCTTATAACAATCTCTCCACGATATTTATCTTATCAAACTTCTCCAATGCACATACATATGAATGGGTAGAACAGGAATTGATCGTGCATCTCGATATCCTTATAGAAGAAAATATACAGTAATCACTTCGAGGAGCATCCACAGTCTTCCACGAAAACCTTCTGCTTACATATTCTCATCTCGTAGTGTCAAGTATAGGGCGATCACTTTGTCTCTGTTGCTATGCCTCCACTTTGTCCTTTATGTTGAATCGGACACCTTGACCCATACCTCGATCTCAGTGAGAAGGTGGTCTGCCGTCCTCTTGCTTCCTTGCGTACTCCTGTCTGCTTTCAGCAGTCACCATGTAGAGTAGTTGGGTGCTTCCAAACTACATCCTCACATCCAATAATGCGCAAACTTACCTTATCTATGGCAGTGAGGCGCTCTAGGGCTACTCCTTGTCAAGTTAAACCACATGCAGAGACTAGGTGCCACATTAAACCCTGCCTTCTACACCTCTTATAATAGAGCTATACCACTGCGATTGAGTTGGAGAAGGAAGAAAGCTCTTGAAAACTTCTTCTTTTGAAACCTTTCTTTGCTACTTGCGTTAGATCTCTTTACTTTCATTGCCGCTTGAACCAACTGATAGAAATTTACTTGTTGGAGTAATGTCATAAGCGCCAGATATCTTTTTATGGACTCATTTAGTCCATCCTCAAACTGCCTACATCGAAATGCCTTGGTGAGGAGCGATTCAGTGCGTACTTGCTTAGATATTGGTCTTTCTCATCATTTACTAACAAGTTCCTTTAGCTAGGTCGAAGGCTATTTCCATATTTTCATTACCTTAGAACATATTTGTGCGAACTCTTAGACCACTTGCCATGGTATGGGATTTGGAGCTTTGGACTCCTCAGCACCAGCTTCCACGTCATAAGCATTGCCTTGCAATGAAAATTCACATGCCCTCTTTGATCGGGAGGCATGTCACCGCCTCACTAGGTATTATTCTTTCTTGACACCAACCATAATTAAGCTTTATCGGACTCTTCCATGTTTGGCCATGTA
Organism: Tetrastigma voinierianum; assembly: GCA_016808115.1. Taxonomy (NCBI): domain Eukaryota; kingdom Viridiplantae; phylum Streptophyta; class Magnoliopsida; order Vitales; family Vitaceae; genus Tetrastigma; species Tetrastigma voinierianum. The sequence goes on along the minus strand of JAEQBH010000226.1, from coordinate 41,716 downwards.
TTCCTCATTATGTCTTCTGCTTATCATCTATCGGGCTTTGGGATTTGTTAATCTTTCTAATACCAGTGAGATATCCTCGAATGAGGCTTCATTTGGCTTGGCTGGGGCATGACTCTCACTTCTGACAAATTCAGAAGGATCCGAAGGGTAACCCTTGATCTCTTGGGTTAACACTCTCAGCTGCTTCTTCAGTTGGATTCGGAGGACAATCCATCTATACAAACACCATAAGTATCTCCCTTCGAGACTGACACATTGCTAAGCAACACATGCTCTATCATATAGTCTATTAAGTTTGCCTAAACCTTGCCTTTGATACCACTTAACTGTAGCGCCCCAACCTAGCACAGTAATCGGGAGTATCTGGAAATAGAACATAAACACCGGTAACTTATGTAATTCAAAACAATTATCTTGAAAATATAAACTTACAAAAGAAATTTCATAGACATCCACCAAGTAGTGGTATTCTGATGTCTTATACATATATTATGAGTCCATTTATATGTACTTTACATTTCTTGTCTCCAAAATCTTACATTTACATTTTACAAGGCAGTCAAACCATGTGGTGGACTCACATGGTTGTGTTAGCCACAGCGTATCGCGGAATATGGGGATGTCCTCTTGATTTTCACACGGACAAACGCTAGCTTTATAACCCAGTGGGAATCAATAAATATGGACGACCCGCTACGCGATCAGCTACAATACTTCATAACATTTTATTCACTATTACATATTGCTTCTCATATCATTATAATTACATATTGCATTTCATATCATCTTCATGTTTCACGCCTTTTATAAACATTCAAAAAACTTCATCTCATCTTACTTATGTCACATGCACATATTTCAAGAAGTGGATCGGAAAGAGCGTATGTGCAGAGGTTACTAATGCTTGTATGCGAAGACATTGATCTCTATCTATGCACTATTGTATGACTAAACAGTGCATTTGTAATGACTAAATGGGGGCCGTTGTAATGATCTAAACAGGGCAAATTATGTTGTATATTCTGACATCTTGTATCCTAATAGAGCATGCCTACCTTATCCATCACCGGGAACATAAGCAGTAGTCAATCTCATGCTTTATTAAGTTTTATATGAGTTAAGAGTTATCGGACTTTTCATATCTCATATGGATAATTCACAATCACATATATATTCATATAGGATACTTCTGAACCATTATTCCTTTATACTTGTGAGATGGTATCACATTTATTATAGGCGACACATGCTCATATTCTCCGGGATTCATTTCTTGTCTTACTGATTCATATATCAAACTGTGCTTGTATTTATGTTCCTTGATCATATTTCATATCCAAAAACTATCATAAGCATGTCAATGTACACTAATTTCATATAACAGTAATCTTAAAATTATATGCAATTTCATTTACTTCAATTCTTTATCTTTGAAATATTCTCATTCAAAACCATCTCCCAGATGACAGGAAAACCATATAAGAGACATTAGGATGTTTTTAATGTTCTATAGTAAGAAGACATGAAATCATCTCTCCCAAAACAAGGTCTAACTTTGCTTATTTTCTAGTCTGATGAGTTGGGCATCTCAATATGCTTCCTTTAAGTCCATTGTTTCCTCTATAAATCTATTTTATTCAGAAATTGAATCTCCATTTGAATCATCCAAACTCAAGTTGTGACATTTTAATTCCAAAGCTGGTATGTTTGCCAGTTTGCTGGTAATTGACTATGAGACCTTGGAGTTAAGGGTCTTAACCATCATTGTCCTTGTGCCAGTTGAAACTATGGTACTAGGGTTCTTCTCCAATTCAGAGCACCAAAACTCTGCTGATATGTCTAAACAATCGGGACTACTCTATTTTCAAAACATAGCAAAATTTCCCACCACAAATGAGCTCCGCGTGGAAATTTTGAGTCTGATAGGAGTCTTAATTTGAATACACTTCCTCAAGGAAATTGTTCTCCTAAATTTAGTTTACCAATCGAAATCGCTCGATTAGGATGAGTGAAACTCAACTTATGACCTAAATACCAAAACTGTACCAAAACAGAGGATAACCCGACAGCTTACCCATATTTTCACTTGATCTAAATAAGGACTTGAGATTGGTTTTGTGTGGGACCCCTTTCCGAGGCAGGCTCGGTTTGGCGGATCGACAGAGTCGAGATCTCTGTTATCCTCAATCACTCAAAATCATATCGGAGCGATTCAAAATTGCAAGCCCATGCTGTTTACCAACAAAATACATTTCTGATGCAGAGCATTCAAGCCTTTTCAAAATGATTTACGAAAATAGATGTTTAGAGTTCAAATTGTTTTATAAAATATCAATATCCAAAAGAAAACTTATGGAATGAATGCACATGTCGAGCTACTCGAGAAATTTCCTTCTTTATGACTCGAGCTCCTCGATCTTGGGTCGTTTTGATCACTATCTATCGCTCGATTTTCTAGGCAGCGTTGGTAAAAACAATACGCTAAGCATTTTTCATGCTTAGTGGTTCTATACAAATCCATTCCTCGAGTTTAGTTTAAATCAAATCACCAATTTAACAATTCAAAACTTTGAGCCTTTATGGACAGTCAATGTAAATACAATACATATACTTGTTATATATACAATCAGTTATAGTTCATTGATCATCCCAAAATTTCACTTTCATATTCAATATTTCACAATCTCAAATTAATTCAAATATGCTCACAAATTCAATTCAGTTCTGCAATTCAATTCAGTTTTGCAATTCAATTCAGTTATGCCAATCAATTCAATTATATACTAGCAATTTAACCTATGTCTGATATCACAGGATATCGGAGAGTCCTGAGCACGGTCTCTACCATTTGAGGCTGAGCCGGTATCAAGCGGTTTTGTACTGATGCGGTCATTTGGGCTGTAGCACTAGTTATAAGCAATCAATTAGTGAACACTGCCGTCTGGTCCCACTAGAGTGGCGATTCAGTTGACACATCAATACAATAGTTCTGATCACATGTTGACCCTATTGGTATACCAATTTATCCTTATCTGAACCCTAGCGGTTAACATTCTGTATCAAGGGCGTTCAAATCACCTTAGCAAAAATGCTGGTACAATATGTACATTTGTGTGTAAATAGTTCACTTTCAATGGTCATGCAATTTTTTCATATACCCAAAGCATTTTACAATCGAATTTATTCAAATCATTCAAACAATTCAATATGCTTTTCTACTTATGCATTTAGAGCAAGCCTTTCAAATAGTAGGCGAGAATAGGAAAAAATAGAACAAACATGCAAAAACTTGAAGCAGGAATGGGAGTCGGTAGAACAAACCCAAAAATCTTTGCTGATTCCAATCCTCAGATCTCAGTCTTGGTTGAAGCACCTCATCGTCGGCCTGTTCAAAACCATTGAAGACAATATTGTTGTGCGTGCGTGGTTTGGTTGGGACTGATTTTTTGGGTTTAATATGGGTTCAATTTCAACAAGCTATATATGAATTATTGACTCAATGGGTTTCCATAGAGTCCAGGAGCTGGCGGAGTTCGGACCGAAGGATTGTGACCTTCCGAGAGTTGGAGGTCATACGTAGTCCTGCCCTAGCCGAGCTGACACGACCTCATTGGCTTGGTCCGACTGCAGGTGACACCTTCTATCCTCCGCCCAGACATATGAATGGAATTCGCCGGCAATGGGCTTTCCACTACAGAGTCAAGAGACACCCAAAACAGGTTGAATGAGTTATGACCTTAGTTGGAGGTGTGCGTAGTCACACCCATTGTGTGACTGAGGCGGCGAGGCGGCGACCTCGGTAAGAATTCGTGCGACACCTCCGGTCTGACCACTCTATCCTCCTCAGGCATATAAATGGATTCTTGACTCAATGGGCTTTCCATAGAGTCCAAAGTGGACGAAGGAGTGCCAGTGCCTTCCCGAAGTTGAATTAAATGCAATTCGACCAGACGGTGACCCAGATTGGCGGCTACGGGATGGTCTATGGGGTGACCTCTCCGACCTCTATGGGGATGAGGTCTGTATGGCCGACCTCTGGGATGAGATGCGCGACCTCTGGATGGTCTGACCTCTACGGGATGAGTGACCTCTTAGGGATGAGATGTGACCTCTACTACGGGATGAAGTGCTGTAGCCGGCCTCTCTGAATGTCTGTGACCTCTATAGCCCATTAGACTGTTCAGATTAAAAAGACCATAACTTGGTCTACCGGGGTCAAATTGAGAAATTCAAAAGCCTAACATCAAGTTCGTGGCTAATATATAGGACCACTACCAAATTCCCTTTATTTCTTACCCAAAAATCAGCTCTAGGTCATTGTCTTTTCTACCACAAACCTTGGCGGCTTCCCATGAACAAGCCACAGCAAACATTCCCTAAGGCAAGATAACCACCACACAACCTTAGGGTGAAAAATAACCAAAGTAGGAGAGACCTGCCTGCCCAGGTTTGTCTGGCTCCTAAATTAGTCTCTGCACATAAAGCTCTTGTCACGGGGAATGACTTTCCCTCACAGCAGTGAAATCTGTGGTCGATGGGTCGGAAAATCTAGAGAGAAGGTAGAGCCTCTCTCTCTAACTCTTCCTCTCAAAAATGGTTTGCCTTATCTCTCTTCTTTCCTTACTTTTCTTATGGATCACCATAATGACACTTTAAAGGGAAACTTCTCCTCTTTCCTACATGCCACATGCTTACTTTTTCTTGATTTTTCTTCCTTTTTCTTTGTTTTCTTTTTATATTTAGGTCCCTCATTTCTCTATTCTTCCATTTAAGGTCTCTCATTTGAAATTTCCCCTTGCTCTGTTTATTTCTCTAATTCCGCCTGAGCATAGCTTATTTACAATTGACCTTAGGTCCCCATTTTACAATTTCATATTTTTCTCAACTTTCACTTGGGTTTGTTAGGTTCAATAATCATTTAATCAACATTCATCCTAAAATTCTAGAAAATACTCGAGTTAGCCAATTATGAATATATAATAATTTTTATTGCAAAATTCTAGGGTGTTTTTAGGTATTAGCCTCTCCCAACAATAAATTCGTCCTCAAAGTACCTTAATCAACGATTCAAAATCTTTGGCTGTTTGCATCGTTGCTTCACTTTCCCAAGTGAAGCTGTAGTCTTGTGGTTTCTCCATAGCACTTTGACTCAATGGAATCTTCTGTTCCGTATCATTTCACTTCACGAGCCAAAATTTAATGCCTTTCTTCGTATCGCCAAACTGGTCTAGCTCAATTTGTTCCGCGTGACCATGACGGGTTCGACAGACTCCGCAAAGCCGCGATCACATGAAACACATCATGGATCTTCAAAGTCCGGAAATATAATCTATGGTGCCACCGGACCCACTCTCACCACTATAGGGCCCACACAAATCTAGGGGCCTAACTTGCCCTTTTTCCCAAATCTCATCACCTTCTCCCAAGGCGATGTACTTTCAAAACATCGCTTCACCGATCTCATATCGAATATCTTTCTTTCATGTCACGACATATGATTTCGGCTCTTATCGTGGCCACCTTCAATCTTTCTAATAATTTCTAATTTTTCTTCAGTCTTGTATCAAGTCGGGCGAATCACTTTCTTTCACTCAATTCCATTCATCACAACGGTAGTTCTACGATTTTCTTCCATATAATGCATCATAAGGCGCCATTCCAATACTCTGATTGGAAACCGCTTGTTGTACACAAATTCAGACCCAAAGCAGCCTGGCCTTCATCCCAAATACCTCAAAGTCGATCACACAACTCAACATATCTTCCGTAATCTGGATTACCTCTCTCGACAAATTGTCCATCCGTCATGGGCAGAACTCCGATGTAACAAATTAATCGGCGCGTCCTTGGGCGCCTCAGAAATTTTCCTCTCAAAAATCTCGGCAAACTCGATCTCTCGTCTCAAATAATGATACAGAATCCCATGTAAATCCAAACTATTTTTGATATACAAATTTCCGCTAGCTTGTTGAGTGAATAGTCGGTTCTCACCGGTGGTAGCTATCGACTTAGCCAATCGTCTACTACTACCCAACCAGTCATGCCTTCTCCCTCGTCGCGTGGTAACCCAACCATAAAAATCCATGGTGATTCGTCCCATTTCCACTCGCAGAGCTCTCATAGGTCGCAATAATCTCAAGGAACTTGATGCTCGCTTACTTTTTGACACACCAAAACACTTGCCGCAATTTTATATATCTTCTTTCATTCCTAATCATCACGACATTTTTAAATCTCGACACATCTGCGGCTACCGGATGGATAGAAAAAGATCCACTACAGCCCTTCAAGTATGGATTTCCTCAAATCATTAGCGCAGGGTACACAAACCCATCCTTATAATACAAAACCCATTTTCGCTCACCGCGAATCCCGCCTTTACCATTTCCAACTGACGTATTATGGCAAAAATTTTCTCATCCTTCCTTTGTGCCTCTAGCACCTGATTCAATAAACTCCTGGGCCTCTATCACCCCGCCACTACAAGCATTCATCGTTTGATAATGACAAATGAGCATTCAACGGTCGGGGCGCTTTGTATCGACTTCTCTCTACTGTGCCGCCGGCCACTACATCGGGCCTTCCTAGGTGATAATCAATCACGCTAGCCAAAATATTTTATCGCTTCCATCCATCTCCGTTGTCTCAAGTTAAGCTCTCGCTGTGAGGGCAAATACTTAAGACTCTTATGATCAGTGTAGATGAAACACTTCCATACAAAATGAATGTTCCAAATTTGCAAATGCACTGCGCTTAATTCCAAATCATGTAGTAGTTCTTTCATTTACCAACCTGGCTCTAAGCATAAGCTACCACTTTACCCTCCCTCTCGTATTGGGACATTATCCTCAAGTCCATTTAGTGACGCATTCACTAAAAATCACATATTCTCTACCACGTGCCTAAGGAGGGAAGAACCTAGCCTCTTGCGTTAAGAATGCTTTAAACTTATCAAAATCTCTTTCGACATTTTTCACCGCATTCATACTTTACATTTTTCTCGAGCAATCTTGGCCATCTGGGTCAAGTCATGGAAAACCCCTTTAACGAACCTTCGTAGTATCCCCGCCAAATCCCAGGAAAACTACGCGACTTCTCGCAACACGTGGCTTCCATTCAATAAAACCACTTCTATCTCTTCGATCTACTCGATTCTTCTTCGGGCTACAACGTACCAAGAGCGATTACCATTCAACCAAAAACACACACTTCTGCTCGTAATTTCTCGCATTACAAATCGCTTCTTTTTCATGAAAGTCTCTAACACTATTCTATGTGTGTGGCCAGCGACTTTCGTGGATCTTTTTAATACGACAAGAATGTCGCCTTCATGAACATCACACAAATGATCCACATACGGCCCTTAAAAACACGATTCATTAGGTCCATGAATCTGAGCATTTGTCAATCCAAACAAGATTACAAGGGAACTCATAATGTCCATATCGCGCCCCAAACACCGCCTTATGCACATCGCATCTTAATTCTCAACTGAGAAAATTCCGATCGCAAGTCAATTCAAAAGATAATTTCACACCTTTAATTGGTCAAACAAATCATCAATTTCGTAACTATTACTTATTCTTTACTGCTAATCCTTGTTCACTTGTCTCGTAATCAATACATAGCCGAAGTGTTCATCTTTCTTTTAACAAAGCACGCAGCCCCTGGCATGGTGACATACACTTGGTCGAATAAACCCTTTTCTAAAGGGTTCTCGCAATTGCACTTTCAATTCCTTTAAACTAGTGGGAGCCATCTCTGTACCTGTAAATGGATGCTGGAGTGGCACCGGCATAACATTACTATAACAAACTCAATCTCCCTATGTGGGGTAATCCCGGTAATCCTTCGGAAACACGTCCTGAAAGTCATAATAGTAGGGAGTGCATTGACAGATCTGCTTCCTTTCCCTTACCGTAGGACAATCACATAAGCCAAGTAGGCTTCACATCCTTTCCGCACCATTGAAATCAGCAAATGGTCAGCTGGATATCACATTAGGATAGAGGATTTGACCTCTCAATCGATGAAAGTTATCATCTCTATTCTAAGTGGTTCTTAAGGTTACTCATTCTACAATCGATTATTGTCATTGCCTGGATAACCACCCATCCCCAATATCACATCAAACTCCTAAAGGATAACTCAATCAAATCTCCCAAAATTCATACTCGTGATTTTGATGTAACAATCTCTATACACTATGTTCACAATAACACTATTGCCGAGTGGGTCATTCACCAAGATGTCATACCTTGCTTCACTTCCAGAATTTACTCAAAAGTAGTACAAGTTCAAGTAAATATATAGAGTGGGTCGAATCTTATCAATCAATGCATGTACAAAGTAGTAATAAAGATTCGAAATTACCGGCCATCACATCCGAGCCGGTATCTCTCCACTCCGCTTTCAAGAATATGCTCTAGTCATCGTGGAGCACTAGCCATCTTGCCTACTCCAAAGTTCAGGTCCCTCAGTTCTAACAACATTCTGATGCAACACCTTATTGCCTTTGTACCACTAAAGCTGTACCCTCAGTCCGTGGTGTTGTAAATGAACGAGCTCTAGAACAACCGTTTATGCTCTTGATCCGCAAATCAAACAAGCAACTGTAGTCTCCAACATTCTCCTTTTATGATTTCTCCCACAATGGGAGAGCAATGAGGAGCAAGCCATCCCCTCTGTATAACTCTCCTCGTGTACTGCAGAATCGACGTGCTAGTAGAGTAGTATTACTACCGGTAGCCTGAGCTGTAGACTGATTTGAACCCTGTGGTCCCTTGAATTTCTTTCTCATTGCTATAATCGACTGACCGGGATTTTTCTTTCCCCTCGTCTTTTTATCTTTTCTCTCTCTTTCCTCTTTCTTACTCTTTCAATATTCAATGCACATGTCAAATACAATTTTTGAGAAATCCTCATGGCAAAAATGTTGTGACATGGCTCGAATATGGTCATGCCATGGCCGCCTTCAAAATTCCACGACACTTTTTCTTTTCCCTCACTCACAAGTATCTCGGGAGTATACTTGCTCAACCGTGTGAATTCTCTTTGATATTCTGTGACACTCATTTGTCTTTGTCTCAAATAATGAAACTCTCTCCTCATGTTAGCCAAATAGATGCGACCCACATAATGCTTCTTGAATTCATCCAGAAGAAACTCGCATGTAATACTTTGTCGGGGTGCGGTCCAAGTCATAGAAACCCAAACAATCGATAAGCCCTTCATCCTCAGAGTAAATGAGGTCGCATTCCAACTTCTTCAGTCGTGCAAATGCATTTCAGACAAGCATTCGCTCTGCCTTCCTGAGCCAATTTTCGGCCATAGAAGGCTCATCCTCATTCTTTTCCCATAAAATCTACAGCTCTGACTCATTCTCTCAATGGTCATCGCCTGAGCAATCGCAGCTCGGGGTCGGTCGGCTCTTGTGCTCCGAGCAGTCGGCCTGGAGGATACCCATGCATCTCCCCGCTAATTCTTGTCTCGATCATTTATCAGTGTGTGCGGTTCGACGCCGCCCACCCCTCCCAGCCACCCACAGCACCTGCTCGGGCGAGTCCCCCCTGGTCATCCTCACCCAAGGAAGTCGAACCGCCCATGCTTTCTATCCCCATACGACCAGCAACCAAGGCGTAGAGTCATGTCATCCTTATATAAATGAAATGCATGTTATACACAATTTCAAAAAATCATTTACAAACAATTTCTTTCAAAATCATTTTGTAGAACCGCCAAACCAGGCTCGATACCTCAATAAAGATGCTGGACCCTTCCCATTCCGACCCCGGCTTCGCTGATCCGAACCGAAACCGGATGCCCTCTGCTTTACTCGCTAATCACTCAAAATCATATCTTTGCGGAAGCGATTTCAAAATTTAGCAAGCCCATAACATTTACATTTAACAAAATACATTTACAATGGTAAGGCATTCTGCCTTTTTCGTAAAATGATTTTACCAAAATAGATGTTCAGTTCAATGAGCTACAAATAACAATGAACTAAAAAGAAAACATGGAATGACACACAGCTGTCGGAGCACACCCAAATTTCCTTCTTTATGACCTCCTCCGATGCTCCTCGATTTTCGGGTCCTGCCGAACACTATCTCATCACTCCCACCTCACTGGTAACACGCTGGCATTTCTTCGATGCTTAGTGGTTCTTACACAAATCTTATTCCCGCCTCTCGCCTTTAAATCAAATCATGCAATTTAACAATTCAAAACTTTCAAACCTTTATGGATGATCAATGTAAATACAATACATATACTTGTTATATATACAATCAGTTATAGTTCATTTATCATCCCAAAATTTCACTTTCATATTCAATATTTCACAATCTCAAATCAATTCAAATATGCTCACAAATTCAATTCAGTTTTGTAATTCAATTCAATTATGGCAATCAATTCAGTTATGCCCTTAACGAATTTAACCTATGTCTTCGATATATAGGATATTAGAGTCACTTTGACCCAGCCCCGCTAGGTTGCGGTGCCGCAGATTAAACGATTTTATAACACAAGACGGCCCGCTGGCCGCCACCGGTTATAAACAATCAATTAGTGAACACTACCGACACGGTCCCGCCTGGTCATCGGGACCCGGAGAGGACACATCATCACAACAGTTCCAAGATCGCTATTCGACCTCATTGGTATACCAATCTATCCCAATACGAATCCAAACTAAGCACATTCTATTGCTGGCTGCTCAAATCTTTATAGCAAAGCATGCGATATGTACATTTGTATAAATAGTTCACTTTCAATAGTCATGCAATTTTCATATGCAAACATTTTACAATCAATTTCTTCAAATCATTTAAAACAATTCAATATGCTTTTCTTATGCATTTAGAGCAAGCCTTTCAAATATTGAAGCGAGAATAGGAAAAAAAATAGAACAAACATGCAAAAACTTGAAACGAGGAATAGGAGTCAGTAGAACAAACCCAAAAATCTTTGCACTTTGATTCCAATCCTCGGAATCTCAATCTCAGTTTGGCTTTTTCTCCTCGTCACTCTGGCTCCAAAAACCATTAAAGAACATATTATTTCAGGCTCGCTAGAAGTTTTGTTAGGATTGGATTGCCAGAGTTTATGAGTTCCAATTTCACAAGCTATATAGATGGATTATTGACTCAATGGGATTTCCATAGAGTCCAAGAACACCCGAAACAGAGTTCGGACGAAGGAGTTATGACCTTCCGAAGTTGGAAGTCATATGTAGTCACATCTAGCCGAGCTGACCTGACCTCAGTAAACTCGGTCTGAAACCTCGGTCTGACACTTGCTATCCTCCTCAGGCATATTAATGAATTCTTGACTCAATGGGCTTTCCATAGAGTCCAAGAACACCAGAAACGGAGTTCCTGGACTAAGGAGCGGCGGACCCTCCGGGTTGGAGGTGCCCATACTAGTCACACCCAAAATCGAGCTGGACCCTGAACCACCGAGCTGAGTCGACCTAGGGATTCGCATGACACCTAGGTCTGAGCCACTTTATCCTCCACAGGCATATGAAATGACTTTACCAATGGGCTTCCTCATAAAGTTCAAACACCCAAACTGAAAGTTCGATCGAAAGAGCTATGACCTTCCAAGTCGAGGTCATACGTAGTCAACCCTGCACGAGCTGACCCCGAACCGGCCGCTGGCAGATGAGGTCTGGCAGTCACCCTCGCCGACCCCACAGATGACCCTCCGCTGACCTCTACACAGATGAGGCTCCATCGACCTTTCGGGATGAGGTCCCGCTGACCTCTACCATTAGACTCATATATAAAAGACCATAACTTGGTCTACAGTGGGTCCAAAATTCAGAAATTCAAAAGCCTAAACATCGTCATTGATGTGGATACAATTTACCAGAAGGATCCACTACCAAATTCCCTTTATTTCTTACCTAAAAATCAGCTCTAAGGTCCGGCTAATGCGCACTACCACAATGTGTAGCTTCCCATGGTTTAAAATACAACCAAACCTTCCCCTAAGGCAAGATAACCACCACACAACCCTTGTGGTAGAAAAATGAATCAAAGGCAGAAGACCTCCCTGAGTTTGGTCTCCAAACCCCCGATTCCCGGGTCTCTACTTGCAGCTTTGTCACAGGAATGATTTCTTGTTTCTCGCCGGAATTCAAGTGGTCCGATCGTTTGAATCTAGAGAGAAGGTAGAGCCTCTCTCTAACTCTTCCTCTCAAAATGGTTTGCCTTATCTCTCTTCTTTCTTTTTCCTTTCTTATGGATCACCCTTAATCGTACTTCTTAAAAGGAGGAAACTTCCTCCCTCTTTCCTACATGCCACATACCCTTTCCTTGATTTTTTTCTTCTTTTTCTTTATTTCTTTTTATATTTAGGTCCCTCCATTTCTCTATTATTATTCATTTAAGTCTCCTATTATTTTCCCCTTGCTCATTTATTTCTCCTAATTTCACTTAGACATATAAACTTATTTACAATTGACCCTTAGGTCCCCATTTTACAATTTCCATATTTTCTCTTTTTCACTTGGGTTTATTTCCGGATTCAATAATCATTTAATCACTATTCATCTAAAAAATTCCTAGAAAATTCAGTCGTGCCTTAATTATAAATTCTAATATATAATAATCTTATTATAAAAAATTCTAGGTTTTTTTGGGGCATTGCAAGCTTGATTCTTGGTACCTTCATGTACTTTTAAAGGCATTCTTAGGTTCTTTTCCAATTGGGAATTAATGCTACTTATTTAATTAATTAATGTGTTATGTGGCTAAAACAAAAACACCTAGTTTTGGAAATTTTTTGGAGAATATCTCCTCTGCATTTTTCTTTATATAAAAATTTCAATTGAGTGACTTACAACCAATCAATCAAAGCCAAAGCAATGCCAGAAAACAATTCCTCAATTCCAATTTCTGTTAACCCAAAATGTAACTTTTATACAAAGTTAGGGTTTTCCTAACTCAAACATTAACAAAGAAGGAGTTTGGAGAATTTCTAAACATACTCAAACTTATACAAGTGTCCATACTTTTCATACAAGTGTTCCATACTTATAATTTCCATAGATCAAAGGAGAGATTTCCATAGATCAAATGAGAGATTTCGATACATCAGCGAGAGATTTCCATACCTTATCTTTCAAAAGTGATCGAACTAAACTTCATTTTCTTTCACTTCTTCTTCTGAACAAGGCTAGATCAAGAAATAGAGAGAATAAAACTTGGCTCTTCTCTCCACACCCATAAATGCCCTAGCCTTCAAAAAACCCAAATGAGAAAATATATTCAAGAGACCAAATGTGGTTCTTATCTTCTTTTTTCGTATGCTGCTTGCTCGTTTTTTCTATTTTTGTTTGTTTTAACTTTCCTTTTTTTCACTTAGTCCCTTTCCAATATTCTAATTGCACAAACAACTTATTACTTAGCTTTTAATTAGGCATATACTCTTCTTCATTTATTATTTAGTCCTTAATGTGACATTTTGCTATTTTACTCAACTCTTTGAATTAATTCCAGTTTTGGCCCATTTTTCTCACTTAGCATCTAAATTCCAAAAATACACATTTTACTTTTTATTACAATTCTAAAACACGTTATAAACTAATAGGTATAATTTGAGGTGTTACACCCACGCCTAGGCGTAGGGTAAATGTAGATGCCGAAATGGACCACTGGGTCATTCACCAAATCTTTCAACAAAAACCAACTCAAAAACCAACCACAAAGCGGACTTAAACCAACTAAATTGCAAGCACGGAGGCCAAGAGCGGGCTTCCTAACCCAAATGATATTAGACAAAGATAAGAGTTGAACACTCTTTAACAGATCAAATAGAAAACTTACACTGATCTTCTAAACACTTAACCAAACCTGGCTTCCTTCCACTTTAAACAAGGAAACACAAGAAACGGAGTAGAACCCAATCCGAAACTCGTCCTCTCAAACCGTAAAATGCCCCAACCTAAACACTGGAGGAAACTCCCATCTCAAGACCATGCTCGGGGTCTCATCCCACTGGCAAAGGCCATGTTTGGCTCATCATGCTTGACTCCATTTATCCCTCTTTTCAGATCAGTCCTGCACTCACTGCATTCCCATCATGACAACACCTATCCAATTTTATAAAAACATGTTTATCTCTGAACATGACTTTAGTTTTTAATGTTACTTACCATTGAATCTCGGTACTTAAATTTTCTAAAAAATGAATTTTACTTAGATTATATCCTAAAGATGTAATAAACTATTAAGATTATAATTAATGTCACAATTGAATCGGGTTTGTAGCTACACAAAGCTGGATTTATGTCACCATATGGAAAGACGTTAAACCCACGAGCTCGACCACAAAAAGGTTGGCTGCGGGGCCAAACAATTTCTGACTTTTTCCACTCACCAACTATTTCCTGCATCAATGATCTTGTGGGCAAAAAACCGTCCTGATTTGAGGTGGAGGTAGCCCGCCATGTGTTAACCCGCGGAAGCTGGGTCCCGCCCGTTACTGGGCACCACTCTGTCGGCTTATCTGTCCATCCGCTACTCGGCCTTCACTGTGCAAATCAGATATTAATCATTCCTGAGGAATCCATAAATCGGTAGTCACCAGACTTTGCCCTTCTTGTTCTTTGATCGGCATCAAAGCAGCCTTTCTAACCTAGGCTGTATGATTTTAATTCCACATCCTTTCTCGCTTTCACGCGAATTCTTTGAGTCCCAATAAGTTTAAGCCGTTAATGGGCATTCCCGTCCACTATTTGGCATTCCTCTGTCGTCACCAAATCTTTACTTAGAACACAGCACCTGATTTGCTTTAGGGTTCCTCCAGTCCCATCCTGTTTAATTAAACTTTTCTGGGTGGAAACATAAATAAAGTGATACTTGGTAAAAGAGTCCCCTCCGGTTTCAGTTTTTTATCTGGTAAGGATGAATCCCATACTCGGCTTTTAACTATTTCTGCATGTTGTTGCAATCATCTTCTCTGCCCCATTTCATTATTATTAGTTGTATCTCTCCTATCCTGAAGTTTTGTAAAGACGAGCAGCGTCCGCTTGCTCCCATGGTGATCACCTTGCCTCTCTCTTGGCTTCAACCACTGCCTTGCTGCAGGGCAGCCAGGAGGATTGCTTGAACTCGGCGGTGTTCCCATAGCTCCTTCGAAAGTTGAGCCGCACCTCACACCTGCTCCTGCCTCGGGTCCCTTGGAAGATGCCGACTATACTCCTTCCAAACAGGTAAGAGTGCGTACTCTGCCTTCGCTTTTTCAAATGCATTCAAAAAGGTTGTTTGGCTAGAGCATGCAGCGGCTCGACTCATGCGGCCTGGCAGTCCTGTTTTGGTTTAGCGACCATGATAATCCAGCCTTATTTCCAGTCCCCACTCAATAGGATTTAACAGTTCGTGGTGCTGGCAACTGCAATCTCACTGATACTAGTTAACCATAGCACTCCATACTAAATTCATGTTCTTTCCAGAAACATTTTTCTCACCTTTAACTTGGAAGGAGCTTCAATTCTGATTTTTCCAAAAGAATTTTCAAAGGCTACTGTTAGAGACTACTCCGGCTCGACTGTCAGCAGCCAAATAATGTCCCTGGGGCGCCGGAGGCAAAACCAATGGTGGGAACAAAAAGGTCTAAACTTCTCTCATTTTTCTGAAGAACTGCATATGCATGCCTTATTGATTATCACATAAATACCCCATACTGTTTAATAGTGAAACCAAGGTAATATTTTATCTAATGGAAAACTCGGCCAAACCCCAAACTAAGATGGCTCAGGAAGTGTTATATTGGCGATCTGTACTCCCTCTGGAGGTAAGATATCTCACCCCTGTACCAAACATACGAATCGAGAAACGAGCGGAAAACTGACTTTTCGCCATATTTAGTTATTCGCCAAGGGCTCATAAGCAATATAAAGCAAGGTGCTGCAGTCAGCTCTTTGTGCCACTGAATGAACCCGTGAAGGCACACAAGGAGATCGATCGAAAGCTAAATCCATCTGTGGATAACCACCCACATCACCTTATCCACAGATTATGCAGCCTTCTATTTACTCCTGGCAGGAGTAAAGCGCATCAGCCTTTGTAGTAGCTCATAGACACAAAGGGGTAAATGTCAAGGGTTTCATCTCTCAGCGGCCTCAATCATGAGGGAATTGAGGGAGTAGCGGCTATTGCGAAAAATAAAACCTTTGTCACATAAGACCAACTGGAAAATCGAATGAAGAGTATGATCGAATCCTTAACTCTGTGGCTATTAGCTCTAGATTTTAGCGTAGCTTCAAACCCAGATAACCACTCGCAGTGTCCCAGATATGTGTGTTTACTTCCTTTATCTATTCCCTAGTCTATCATTCCCTGCGATGATCTGGGGGATAAAGGTTCCCACCTGGGTATAGAAACATTCGAAGACCTCCACCAGGCGCAAACAACTGTGTTTTTTTCTTACGGAAGCAAAACCCTATCATGTAGTCAAAGAGGTTATTCTCTCTCAAACGCCCTATTAGTCATTGTTCTTCCTCGTAACAACATAAAAGTCTTCCCTGAACCTTTCTCAAACAGAGTTCCAACAATATAAATTAGACAACTGGTTGTTAGGTATGGTTTTCCTTGCTTTCCGTAGATATCTCCAAAGATTTTAGATTATATAAAATATAGATAACTCTATTTCTTTCTCTTTATTTTTGAATTTTATTTTTTGTTTAGTTGGGAAAACAAATTTCTTACTAAACACTCTCATCCTTTCACTTCGTAATCGTATCTGCAGTGCACAAAGAAAGTGCTCTTTGTAAGAAAAGATCTAGTAGGCACTAATTGTTCGTCATGTTCATCACTAGAGTGGAAGAGTTTCTTTTGAAAATTAGTATTTAGCTGATTTGAGTTTATGGTGGTGTATGGAGTGCATATAGCATTTAATTGAACTCCATTGGTAAATTTTTATTTTCTAGAAAATTTAGATAGATTGACCTTAATTTGAGTTAAGAATCATAAATCAGCTTAAAAGACTCAATTAATAAAAAAAAAAGTTTTAGTCTACTTTAACAAGAATGGAAACTCGTTTAAGTTATATGCGGTGTGCTTAAATCAAATTATTTAGAGAGTTTACTTTGAGTTTTAAAATTGCTTTTTATAAGTTGTGATTTTAAAATAAAATTATTTGAAGGCAGAAAAGAAAATTTCATTATTGTTGCTTTAAACAAAAAAAAAAAAAAAATGAGTATGCTTTAGATAAACAGATGAAAGGAACCCAAAATATCGGGTCACTTCTAGCGCATATTTTAGCTATGAAGCGCATCATTGTCATTGGGGTGCCATACTATGGTTTTTTCAAATTCAATACATTTGTCTGTTAACCAATAGGCTCTTGGATGTCCTCCTAGCTCATTTGACATTCCTATAGAAGGAGGCACAGGCTGCCACAGATTGCAGTAGATGAGAGCTCTACTTTAGTATCATATGTGGAAAGCAGACGATTATTTGGAAAGTATGCCTGAACACATGCTAAGTCATTAAGCAAATTGTCTCCAGCTAATGGTGAGGAGCTCCAAGAGTGTTGAGCATTAAATATGCTGGACCTTGGCACTTATAGATAGAGATAGATCAAATTAAATTTAATGAAATGGTTTGGCCAGCAACAGATAAAAGGGGCAATCAAGTTGATAAATTGTAGATGAGAGGTTTTTAGTCAAACTCATTATCTCAAGCAACAACCTCATGGAGCCAAAAGGAAATACAGGTACAATTCGTGGAACTAGACATTTGTCACTATTAAAGTATTAACGTGAATAGGGTCCTCAAAATGATGAAACAACTTGGTTTAGTAAGACAGTTAGTTATAAATCCCCATCGCTGAACTGGGCTTAGGTCGTATCAACAGGTTGCCAGAAGCCAAACCACCTTGTAAAACTCCACAGATATGGTGTTCACATGTGTATGAGAAAAATTTCATCTAAAATTATTTTTGTATTCAAGATATAAAAGAATTTACTCAATTCTTCAATATGGGCTTGAAGGTTGAAATTAGTGTAATATTTAGTGACTTATATTAAGGTCTATGTCCCAATAGTTGATTGACCATGGTATTGAACCAAAAAATATGAAATGACAACCAACATTTTGGGTGTATGTGCACCAGACATGCAATTTATCTATGTTCACCGAGTCAAGGTAGAGTTTTGGGAAATGCTATTAGTAGAAAGAATGACTTAAAAGATTCCCCAAGATAATCAAACATAATTTTCTTAAATGGTATAATAGTGATAGTGGATATAAATTTTAACAAATATTTAAGAGAGAGAGAGAGGAGAGAGAGGTGAGAGATATGGAGTATATATATATATATATATATATTAATGATTGCTCAAAAAGGAGCAGGTAGCTTCTTTCCTCTCATATTTATCCTAAACCTTTAGTTCCTTTCTTGTTCCTTTCTTTCATCCCTATTGTAGGTGAGGTGATTTTTAGCCTTCTGGCATGAAATCACCATTCTCAATCACTGCTTAGTCCACTAGATTCTGTGGGTACTTCCCCAAATAAAGTGATTTCTTAAGATCAAGAATATGAGCTTTCAATCTAGATTTTCCTTGTTTTTTTTTTTTTTTTTGTGTTTTCATTCCACTGCACTCTTGTTACGGAGTGTGGTTGTGTTGTCGTATAATGGTTGTTTGTTGGTTGGTTTTCATTTGGGCGATTCAAACGAGAGAGCTATTTCACTCAGATAGAGAATGTAAGACCCGAAAAATTCCAATTTCTGGAAAAAGGGCAAAATCGTAATTTCGGTTACAAAATTGTAATTTCGGTTATAAAATTGTAATTTCGGTTAAAAATCCAAAATTTATTCTCTAGATCTCGGATGATGAAACGGATTTCACCACGTTGGGAACGCATCTCGCGAAATCTATAGCACGTCGACTTCGTCAATTTCGAGACAATCGTGTAATTCTTACACTGCTTTTCTCGAGGCATCGCGTTCGTGCCGTGAAAACGATTTTCGATGCGACGAAAGTCACATATAACACGTACTCATGTGCCATAAGTGGTATGAGTAGGGAAATGATGAAAATGGAAGGCCGAGATAGTGCCGAATGTCAAACTCGAAAAGAGTGATTACAACTGTATTAATGGAATTGTTTAAGTCATAAAAAGACAAAAATAGCCAATAGGACTTGTCTTCTCCACAAAACCAAGAGAAAAATGAAAATTGGGGAGGATATTTATGACAAAAAATGGGAGTTCCTTTAGATGAGAAGGTCCGGCTTTGTAAGACTTATCCGACCGTCGACGCCTTCGTGACAAAGTTAGCGAAAAGTCGCCTTACTGAGAGGCTTCCTGGTGGCACATAGATTTAGGGAGTTTCCCCAAACCTGAGAGGTAGGGGTTTCTCTCCTCAATGAGTTGTAATTTCTTATTTAAGTGTTTTTCAATGTTTCCTAAGTAGCTAGGCCTTGAATGAAACAGCTTTGACTGGCCCCAAAACTTGGGAATCTAATTGATATACTTTGAAACTGAGTGAGCAAATGGTACCAGCACTGATTTGGGTTGTTAAATCTGAAATTTGTATTAAATCATGTATTGGTTTGATGAGGTCGAATGACGTGAGCGCAGTTCAAAGTGGGAACTCATTGAATTGATGAGCACTTAAACCGTAAAACCCTGGGGTTTTAACGCTCATAGGAACAGTGAGTAAAAAATATGGCTTCTCGTGTGTGAAAATGTGTTTGATCGAGTGATTCAAGTTGAATTGCTCGTGAAGGATCACAGCCCATGAGCTAATTTTGATGTATTGTGTTGAATAGAAAGACATGATTGTGTGAATTGAATGTTTTGTAAATATATGCATGTTTATATATTTACAAGATGAATTAGACTCCAGATTGAATTGGCATACATGCATTCCATATGCACTGGAACACCCTAGGACTATATGAGTGAGTGCATGAGATGAGTCTAGAGAAAATGGTCTGAGGGTTGTCGAAAGGTGAATGATTTAGAGTCCAAACTAAAATATCACCGTCTATGAGACTTCCAGAATTAGAGAGAGCACAATACTCCGAGGGCGTAAACAAAACAAAATAATACCAATAAAGGAGCAGCGTGAGGGAGTAGGTGAGGACTCGGTGCAGGCACGAGATGATGAGCTAGGGACATACAAGTAGGATCATGCATTTGCTTGAATAAGGATTTGGAACACGTGACCGCATCTTGTAGAGAGTAGCCCCATTGGTGGCATTCCACTACACGAGCATTAGCTCACCCTCGTCGAGTGGATATTATTTGGCAAAAGTATAGAGTGCGAGGGCCCGCCTCGCCCTAGATGAGGTTGTAAAGGAAAGCTGTGAAGGTATTTTTATGATTTTATACAGGTATTAGAATTCTCTAATTTTGATATACGTGTCGTATAAGAGTAAATTATTAACTCTTAGAACTATCGGACAGGCTGGGTATGTTTTACTGATATTGTTATGAGAGCAGACTGCTGATAAAGCCCATGGGTCGTTTACCTGGGCAGGAGAGATGGACTATTTGGGAGAAGATAAGGATAGATGCCTGGGTAGAGCTCCCGTGACAAAGGAGACTCGCCCGATTCAGGCGGCCGGTGAACCACATCCATTGATTTCAAGGCTTGGTCTGGTAGCTGGTCAACCCCCAAGAACATGCCACATGAATCACACTGTAAACTGTGTTTGTTCATACGCTTTATCGATATGGAATCTTAGGTATTCTATGTATTTGTATTACCAATCAGAGTAGGTGTCGAGTCGCTTATTTTGGTTAACCCGATGTCGTGTCATCCTTTAATGTTTCTAGCACTTTGGTTTATGTTCAAATATAATATATCATGGTTGAACTCAATGAAATTTCCTGTGAAAAATAAAAGAAATGAAGGTTCAAATCCTTCCAGCTTAAAGTATCCAAGATCATTACAAATAATACTCAGAGGAGTATATATATATACATGATATAAGAGACAGCAGTATATATGTAGAAGACAGAGTGCAAGATATATATATATATAGAGAGAGAGATATATTTATTAGGCTCAAGGGTTATACTGGCAGCCCAAATTATGTGTCAGATAGAGGGGCAAATGAACAACACTTAGTCACTCATTAAACCTCAAAGGAGAGGTGCCTATCAAGTTATTCAGCCTTGCACCGTATTCAAGTTTCTAAAGCCACCCGTAGTTGAGGGTCTAACCCGTCAGGGCTAAAAAGACCGCATTATGGGAATGCATTTAGGTACAAAAATAGAATAACCTCAATAATATATTATTCACAAATCCAACCAAACCCAACATAAGGTGCGTAAGATATCTCGGCAAACTGCTTTTTCATATTCTCTTTACTAAATCCGATACCGATACGTGGGCGACCATCCAGTTGAGAATCCAGTCACATCCAACTGCTTTATATCTACTATAAATATAGCTAATTCCTACCTGCAGTGTAAAAGCGTACGCCTAATATTAATACGCACGCATACTTGGGAACAATGATTTCATTTCTCAAAGAGTCCAATCCATTTCAGAAGAAATTGTGACTTAGGGTATCTGAGGGCGCCACCGTGGCAAGCCCTACGACCCCCTTCTTTCTGTTTTTTTGCAAATAATCTTTCGATTTCGCAGCCCGCATCGCATCCGGGAGCTTTAATTTAACCCATCAGCAACTTGAACCACCACCACCCCAGATTGCTCTGTGTACCCATTCCTGCTGAAAAGCATCATCACTGCGCTGCCTGTGTAGGAACGACAGCTCGAGGCAGAACTCGATTTCTCGCTGATCGATGGTATCAACTCTAACACAAGCAGAGCAACGCTAATCCTCTAATGATGTAAGACCAACCAGTAATGGATAGTCGAATTCTCCCAGACAAAAGAAACAATGCAAAGCTCATCACCACGAGAGAGGTAATTCATCAAATTTAATCTAGTTAAGCCTTATGAAGAGTTAGAAACAAATCTCACCTCGTGATAGATGCGACGCACCACCTGAGACGACAGCTTACTTTAGGCAGGCCAGACATTTCCTCATAAAGGACAACATAGCATTACGCTTCCTGGAGCCGGCGAGAGCCGGGTCCAGCCGAACCCTGGGCACACAGACACTAGCCCCGAGGGAAGTGATCTAAGGAACATCACTGAGAGCACGCTCGAAAGAATCGCGCCTACCCGCCTTGGAGTGAGAACAATCATGGGAACAGAGGTTCGGGCGAGCGCCTCCAGTCAAGAGCTCGGGCTGGTACAGGGAGGTAAAGTAAGAGGACGCCCCCGACACCATGGATACCTTGGTATACAATTAACCGAGTCACCCTATTACCACCGAGGTAATCACTTCTTCCAGCCCAAGCCCACGCTTGTGGGAAGCTTACGAAAACTCAGAGATCTCGGCCGATCATCTCTACCACATATTAAAACCGTATTGAACCGTACGGGTATCAAGATCCGGCGGCTTCAGCTTCGCCATCACCCTAAAAGGCCCGCCTGGCATGGTTCAACAGACTTCCACCGTCGTCAATCTCTCATTCGTGAGTCATCCATTGCATCTGCCTCACTTCATTGGGGCTAGACATACAGAAGCCAAGTTATCATCTACCGACCATTATGGCTCGCAAAGCCCGAGGTCTATGCTGTCCAACATTCAATGTCGAGTCTCTAAAGGTAGATATACCCGACGAGAGTTCATATCATCAAGGCTCATTGCTGGCTTTTCAGGGAAATCAGCTCCAAAGATTCTGAGTTACTTCCATCTCCAAAATCCCTGAAGGCAGGCGAAGCGGTGCTCGCAGTGCGAGGTGTTATTAATGGTGAAGAAGCCCTCATCCAAAGGCTAAGAAAGAGAGCTCTTCCACCTATAAAGAAAGCGGATAGAGAAACGCGCACGAGGACTTAAGCCCCAAAACAAAAGCACCAGAGATCCCCGAAAAAAATGGAGAACGATCCCCAAAGGCGTGGAACTCGTAGACTGCCCCACTCCACCACAATCCGAAAGACGACGACGCTTATTCGGCCTCAACGCTTTCACCCTTAACAGCTTTCTGCATCACAGTCCCGCGCAAGTACGAAACGAATAGCTTCCCCTCGAGGTGGCCAACTCAAATGAAGTCGAATTCCACAACAAGAGACAACTTCCAAGTACCGCGAGTTCCATAGGACTACGGACATCGCATCGTGACACTGCGATACAACTCAAGAGAAATGAAAGCACCTAATACGGCCGAGGATAACTCACCCGCTCATATCCCCAAAATCGACTCTGACCAAACTCGTAACCAGGCCTCGACTCCTCGCAAGAACCACCACCCTGGTGACTCCATCGACACTCAGCAACAACTTTGTAATTAGGTAATCTCGTGAGGATTCACAGAGGCTGGGAATCCAAACACTCTAAGGCCCATTCATGCAGATCAGTCGGCAGAGAAGCGAACCCCAAGTAGTGTCTAAAACCACTCGCGCTTCAAAGAACATCCACTAATATTTCTTCCACTTGACTGAGGGATGCGTGAAGATCCCCATGATCACCAGTCGTCAAATTTAAATAACAAAACAACTTTATCTGGGTCCCACCGGGACAATCCGGATTCACCGATATTATCTTCGCGGCAAATTCTTCGATAAATGGGCATTGGGTGAGAAACAGGAGTCCGTCAACACCGATTCATGGGGTTCTGGGAAAAGGTATTACCCTAGGCTCATCACAAATCTATACTCACTCCTGATTCCTCGTGTGCAGCGACTTACCACGGTGATTCCCATAGCACGCCCTGCCGCAGAAACATGTTGTCAAGTGCACTTCTCAATGCAATAAAGCCATTCTTCCGCATCACATGATGATCAAATTCCACCATGTACCGGGGAGGGAAATGGTTCGAGGAGATCAACGAGTGGCTGTGAATGCTCCTCGTGATCATGCAGAAACGTAAAACGGTCGACAACATATACCTGATGAGCTCGACATTTGATGACGAGGTGCTCACTCGACCGAGCCCTCGCCAAGAACTGAACCGTATTGTCGATCTACCCACTCTCGAACGATCTCTCAACAGACATCAAGCGAAGCAGACCACGCCAAACCTCTGATCCATGAAGACGTAAATAAAAGACGCTTATAAGTAAAGGGACACTGAGGAATTGATCCCACAAGAATTACTCATGGTCGAACGTCGCCCCATCCTTCGCCGAATCAAAGAGGAGGAGCTTCGCGCTTTGGGGACACAAAGAACAATCCAGGTGTCGCAAACTTCTGATAGCCTGAGCGATCGTGGAGGTAGAATATCCGTAATGGCTAGCCAACGCCAGACAAAAGCAAATGGCAAGTGGCGCTCGGCATCGATCACGACATCAACAGTGTGCCTAAAGGATGTCACAGCGAATCGACTCATCAGAGATACCACCACGCCACGAATCCTCGCTTTTATGGATGCCTTCCACCCACAACCGTGATCGCGATGGACCCAAGCTACCAAGAAAAAACCCGCTCGTCATGTACAAGTAGTGGAACCTATTATTATCGTAGGATGCCAGCAGGCTCAAGAACGCAGAGCCACGTGATCGAGGTCATGAACCTGACGTTCCGTATGTGACAGGGCACAACTATGGAAGTATACATAGATGATATGCTAGTAAAATCCACCACAGCTGAGCTCCACATAGCTCATCTATCCGAGGCGTCTAGATCTCTGAGAAACTACAACATGAACCGAATCTAGCCAAGTGTGCCTTCTGAGTATCAAATTTTAAAATTCCTAGGTTTCATAGTCAACCACCGAGGAATCGCTAAATCTCGCACAAGATAAAGGCTGTGTCTCACATGCCTTCACTTATCAAGTACAAAGGAAGTTCAGCGCCGACGTGGAAGGATTGCCGCCTCTAAGCCGATTCGTGTCTCAGTATGAGCCTATAAATGCCACCCTTTCTTCAAGTCCTCGAAGAGCCTTTCAATGGATACGAAGTGCTGGTGGGCTACTCAAGATTGAAAACATATTTGAGCTCCCCTCCCATTCTAGTAAGTCTTACTGAAGGGGAGCTCCTCACCCTGCTACCTAGTCAAGATTTCGTACTTACCAAAGGTCGCCCTCGTCAGACAAAGAACTAGATAGCATCCAATAGCTTACTATCAGCCCAGCTTCAGAGGAGGAGGAGAGGGTACCCATGATAGAGAAGACTTTGGTCTTGGTAACTCATGAAATGAAACTCCGCCTCTTACTCAGAAAAGCCTACACTCATAGAAGTTCCAACCTTAATACCCGAACTACAAGTGTTACATAAACTAAGTTCCATATCGGGCGAAGTGGACCTACAGAGCTTGTTTTGTTCAAGATCGATACAAGCCGAACTCGCAAGAATAAAAGATGTGTCTTAGCCGACTTCACATGGAGCTCACCTCTCAGAACCTGCTCAAACGCCAAGGTCGAATAACCTCCCATCCGAAACTCTATGACGGAGCCTCAAATGCGACAAGGGAGCAGAGCAAATCACTCGACCTCTCCATGAATAGACATTGAGTACGCACTCGATTCAGATTCCAAGCCTGAACAACGGAGCCTCTAGCATGAGGCCGTCATATGTGCCTCAACCTCGCCCATTCACCGAAGGTTAACAATAGAGATCCGCAGTTTAATTTCACCGATAGTAAGACAACAGAGCACCTACGAGGCCAAAAGTGGAAGGATGATCCTATATCTCCAAAAGGTACGAGATTTACTGAAAAGCCCATGCCGGTTCAGTCGACATGTCCCCGCAGCGTAGAACCTTGAGCCGACGCCTTGGCAAAGAAATGTACCTTTACAGAAGACCCCAAAGAGGTCAATACCAGAATACCGGCGAGCCCTATCGATCTCTCACAGAGAAGGCCTAGTCGTCCAATGAAGTTGGATGGACCTCATTTGGGATTATATAATAGACGGACATCTACCGACGGATCTCAAAGAAGCGCTAGCAAGACTGTGTCTCGCTGTGCTTACTAATCACAAGGGGAAGCCTATACAAGTGGGAGGACATCTTCTACACCTATCCTTATGTATCGCGGAAAAAACAATACGCATAAGAGAAGTACACCGAGGGTATATGCGTGAAATCATATCTGAGCTCGAGCATTGGTGCTGAAAGGTCTTGAGACAGGGATACTACTGGCCCACAATACTCAAAGACGCAACCGACCTAAATCAAGAAACAGATCCGCCAGAGCACGCCTACATCCCACGCCCCATCGCAGCCCTCGACGCCAATCACAAGCCCCGCCCTTCCAACAATGAGGTTCGACATGTCGGGACCTTCGCCTTTGGGAAGGGCCAATAAATCACCATCGCTTGAAGAGATTTATTTCACCAAGCGGGTTTATGTTTGTTCCTTTAATACAATCACGTAATGTAAGATATGTAATTTTGTATGGCGAGCCACAGGCGCAGTTTGGTATCCCAATAGCCTCGGTATCGACAACGAAAATGGGCTTGACAAATGCCAAATTCAGAGATTTCGCGGCGAGCCTCTAATTAAGAATTATTACCGTCCCAAAGACATCCATTAGCCTAACTGACAGTCGAAGTCACCATCGAACCTCATACGCATTAGCATCAAATTGAAGATCTAAAAGGAAAATGGGTAGATTACCTCTCAGAGGTGCTATGGGCCTACAGGACAACACAGAAATCAGCAACCTAAGAAACCCCATTCGCCCTAGCCTTCGGCATCAATAGCAGACTCTATCGAGGCTCCGATTAAAGTCCCTGGGCGATCGAATTAGCAACAGCCGAAGATAATGACGAGGCTCTCCGTCTAAATTTGGATTCTTAGATGAAAAACCATGAGCATAAGGTTCTAGTTACATTTAAGACTACCAAAGGAAGACTACATGTAGGTACTACAACCAAAAAGTCAAACCCGTGGTTACATGCCGTGTGATTTGTCTTAAAAGCTATCACAAGAAGGAAGAATCCAAAGACATGGGAAATCGGGTCCCAACTGAAGGCCCTCATATCATATCTCGAGTCGCCGACTGTGCAATTATGACTTCCAAACAAGAGGAGGGGAAAATTTTATAGCATGCCTGGAATGCGGAACATCTTAAACGTTTTTATCAGTAGACCTTGGTTTGTAATCTTAAATGAAGATTTATCAATTTTCAGTTAACGATTCGACCATTTACTTGTTATTTTGTTAAGACGTCACAAGCAACTTAGACATATAATGCTCAGAAAAATTACATAGAATGAGAAAGCTCATAGACATAAAAGGAAAAGTCTCTCTTTATTCCAATTAGATTACATTCAGTTACATTAGTGGTGTCATCGATTACATCTCTAAGCACTCAAGACAAGGCTCCTTAAAAAAATGAAAAAAAAAAAAAAACTTCAGGAAGAAAAGAGGAAAAGAAAACAAGATAGAAATAAAGGGAAGAAAGGTGGAAAATAGGAGAAGAAGAAAAAAGGGATGGAAGGAGTTTGTGCAGAAGAAATAAAAAGGGGAGAATGAGATGTGGAAAAAAAGATGAAAAAGAAGGAGAAGGAGAAGAAAAAAAAGGAAGAAGAAGAAGAACAGAAAATGGAGAAGGCAACATAAGAAAGGCGCCGCTCTCTCCAAACACATTCCCTAGCACGAAGCTAGGGAATAACATGATTCCCATAAAGGGGAGACTAGGGAAAACACAACCCCACAACAGGTCCAAGAGTCAACCGACCTTAATCAGATCCCCAAGACACCGATTTTTTGACGCTTCATCTTTGGCGCAAATTCCAGTAATACAATTTAAGAGACCCGAATATTCAAGGTAAAAACTCCATAGCAATGGAGCCACCATTTATAAGGAGGCCAAAGCATTCAAAAAGTCGCACAAACGTTCCAAATTCTCCATAAATCAACATTAAAGACGCTTGCACCTTTCCAACAAAATCATAAGTCGAATGTCCTAGCCCACCAAATACCACTTCGACAGCGTTCGGCTCACTCTCGCACGTGTCACGCAACCCGAGGAGTCGATCCGCCAAAGCATCGCCACTACCACGCCGAGCCCAAAGAGACCACTTCGACGAGTTCGCTCTACTCTACATTGTGTCACGCTACTTCCGAGGAGTCATCGTCCAGATACACACTTCACCGCCGGAGCTCCAAAGAGCCTCACTTTGACGAGTTCGTTTTACCCGCACAGTCACTTACCCGGGAGGAGTCATATCACCAGCTACATCGCCACTCGCCACAGCGAGCTCCTGAGCTCCAAGAACCACTTCGACGAGCCCGTCTACTCCGCACGTGTCACGCCACTCCAAGGAGTCGACAGTCAGTTACATCGCACTCGCCGCCGCCGAGCCCAAGAAACACTTTGACGAGTTCGCTCACCCGCACAAAGCTCACGCCACCAAGGAGTCGATCACCAGCTACATCATCGCCCACTCTACCGCCTCGAGCTCGCGAAACACTTTGACGAGTCTGGCTCACTCGCACGTGTCACGCCTACCCAAGGAGTCGACAGCCCGTGCCACATCGCCACTTACCGTACCGGAGCCCGCCGCCAGCTCACTTCGACGAGTTCTTCTACTCCAGACAGTCACGCCTGCCCGAGGAGTCGATCGCCTCAGTTACATCGCCACCACAGCGTTCTGAGCTCGCTAGAAATTCACTTTGACGAAGTTCGTTTACTCGCGACGTGTCACGCACCCGAGGAGTCGACGCCAGTTATATCGCCACTCTACCATAGCTCCTCGAGCCCGAAGAGCTCTGCGATTGGACGAGTTTAACTGCTCCACACAAAGCACGCAAATCTAGGAATCAGCTCGACTAGGCAACCAAATGACGAGCCCAACAACAAATTCTCACATTGACGAGCTTAACTGCTCCACACAGCCACGCAGCCTTAGAACTCGTCTCCTCGACTCTCAGCAAATCGCCCGCGGAGCTCCACCAACCACATCGACGAGCGAACTGCTCCACACAGGCCACGCAGCCTGGGAATCAGTTCAACTCAGGCAAACCAACCGACGGAGCCCAACAGCTCACATTGACGAGCTTAACCATTCTACACTGGCCATACAGCCTCTAGACATCGCTCAACTCAGTAAATTTCAGCCGACGGAGTCAAGAAATACACCGACGAGCTCAATCCACTGCGATAGGCTATGCAAATGCATTTCGAGGCCTGATCAGCTCAGGATTATTAGCGTCCAGAACCCAACAACACAATTTGACAAGCTCAACTCCGCCCCACCTCAGCCACAACCCAAAAACGTCAGAAGAAAGCAATGCGAGGCGTAAAGAAGCGCGAAGTGCAAAAATGAGTATTCATTAAGGGCAAGGCTACATATGTCTTGGGTCCTAGGCCCAACAAAAATACATAAAAAAAGAAGAAAAGCCGACATCTAAGTGTGCCAAGACGCGTACGTAAGATCAGCACGTAAGGAGAAGTGACTTCCAGAAGAAGGGAGTCAGGGCCCCACCGGTGCCCTGCTTCCCAGATAATCAAGAGAAGGACCCTTCATCCTCCTCGCTCGAAGGTCAAAGTTGAAATCCAGCCTGAATAGGCACTGACAAACTTCTTCTTCCGGGAAGGCAAGCCACCCTAGAAACCCATCGAGTAGAAGCCTTAGCCCTCGCCTTCCAATAACTTCTCATCCTTACCGAGCCACCAGTTATTTATCGATGAAGATCCCCACGCAGCCCGCGACACCCTCGCCAAAAAGGCTCCAATCGAGCCGACTACCTTGTGGCCTCGCCGACGAGCCTCGCCCAATAGCTGCCGCCTTATCATGTGATCGTCTTTGATCGCATCGCCAGCTCTTCCCTGACTCAAGCTCCGCCTCACGGAAGCCCATCCCTAACCATCCAAGTTCACTGGCGACCGCAGCCCCGCCCTTTAGCCTCCATCAAGTCGCGTTTCGCACAACCTCAAATCATCCCGAGCCTCCCGGGCTCGCCTTCGACAGCCTCTCAAGTCGCCCGAGCCTCGCCGGCGACTCACCCGAAAGACCGCCGACGCGGTATGCTTCAAGTCGACCAGGCTTCACCGCTTCCGGCCATATGTTGCACCCGGTTCCTCCGCAGCCAGCCCGTCAGATGTGAGTGGAAAGTTTCACCTCGCCTTATAAGCCCGCCGCTCGACATGGCCTTTCGCTTTAGCTCGCCTTCTGGCCAAAACCCTTCAAATGAGTAGCCATCCGCACACCCAAAGATAGAATCAACATCTAACGCAAGTTCGAAAACTCAACTCAAAAATGAACTCCAACATGACAAGGTACTGAACTCTTACTCGTGAGTGACTCTCAGAGAGATAGGCCAAAGCCCCATCAATCCAGCAAATGGCGAACTCGACCTCTCGAGACTAACCTTAAGAATGGACGAGATCATGGCCGCCGCGAAGTCTCGCATTGTGAAGTAAAGAGTTCCTGCCTCGCCAATTTTGATTCTCCGATCTTCTCCCCTCACTCTTCCGCCCTTCGAGTAGCGTGACCTAACCTCTCGGCTGGCGATTCGTGACTGCAGAATGGGCATGACCGCCAACGGCTGCTCAATGGCTCCACCCAAGGGACCTTCTGCCTCCGCAGCAGACCCAAAATGGGACCACGAACTCAAGACTATAGGAGCCTTAACCGGAGGCGACTGCACCCGATCCGGTTTATGGACACGAGTAGACGGAAGATAAGATATGCCCTAACTTCGGGAACTTTGACCAAAGCCGGGTGGATCTTTTTAACTGAGTCCGAGGTTTTTCGCTTCCGCCTCCGGGCTTCCTGAGACACCATCTCCACCACAACAATTTCCCTAGTGCTCGCGTACGAGGCCCGAGGAACTTTCATGGTGGAAGGAGGTGAAGGCCTCAAAGCAAGCAGAACGAGCGGATTCAAACTCAAGGACCGAACATTCGACGGATCACTACAGAAGGACAAGAAGGACACTCAGCCAACACCAACACTATTGCGTTATCTTCAGCGCTGAGATCAATTCGAGCACCTGAGAAGCACGTAGACAACATAGAATCAGAGATACCCAGTGACCACACACAAGTTATAACCAAAAACAGAACGAACACTCACGAAGATTCTCGGGGTGGTCCAAGCCAATCGAACACCTGTGTGGTGTTGTCTCTGGCCGAGGTCATACTCCCAATTATGGTCACAACTAAGAAGTAACATCCCTTCCACAAACAGGAGGAGGGAAAATTGGAAATCACCAGAGAGCACCGAACGCTCTAGAAAATAAAGAAAGCCCTGATGTCTCTTCGGGCTAAAAGGTAAAAGGCAAGGCTAAGGCCGGGGACACCCCAGCCCCCTTCCCTAAAGAAACCAACAAACCAACCAAGATACCCCAAACCATCGGGCGAGTTGGGTAGGCGACGACATTAAAGTGCTGCAAAACCCCTTTTATGAAGGGATGCAGAGGGAAACGAAGACCGTTATCGAAGGCCACTTCGAAGAAGCACACCATCTTAGGCACAGAGACCACATAGAGGGTCAAAACGTCAGGGGACCACACCCGAACGCCGAAGGGAGGCTGATAACGTCTGGAAAAAGTGGCCCCATATGAAGAACCGACTGCCAGTCCCACGCTAAAGCACGCCAACTACAGATTCAGTGTGATTCGAATTTCCCAGTATTTAATTAGGTTCACTTTTCCTCTTACCCGTCTAAGGGAAGTGAGAGGCACCCTCTCGGTATCTCAGTTCAACCCCGGCCGAGCCACAAAGACACCGCGCATCGCCCAACCAAAGAATAGTCAAGAGTCACCAATATTACGTAGATAAGAAGAACGACCCGGACCCATGATGAAAATAAATAATGAAAATAAAATTCGGCCAACCCAACCCTAGCGTCTCGTCGTATCGCCCGAAAAGAGACCAAGAAAGACACCAGAGAAAGACTCTGCACAAAAAGGCTCGGACAGAAGACTAAGAAAGAAGGAAGTCCTCGAACTCATTGGCACAAAGAAAGGTCCCGTGAGCAGAGGCACACAAAGCATGCAGGATGTCTCGCGAAAAGAAACAGATTTAAACCGAAAAGGAGCGGAGAAATGAGCGCGAATCAAGAGTCATCATTATCATAAGACAAATGATGACGACTAAGCCCTAACTAATCCAACCCCGAAAGGCACACGTGAAATTGCACCGAAGAGAGCACACGTACAGCCCGTCTCATGTATCACGCCGCACACAAGGGTCGGGGGCAACCTGATAGGTTCGAAAATAAGGCTTCATGTGCCCATTTGCCGCCCAAGACAGAGGCCAAATTCAATCGAAACACCAGCCCACTCATTAAACCCCAAAAGGAGAGGCATGCCCATTGGAATGACCCAGGGCCTCATGGGCCAAAGATTCGCCTTTTGCTGGGCCTGCACGAGGGGGTCCAACCTCGGCCGGGGCTCCAAAGATCGATTAAGGGAAGTCTCCCATAGGTACATAAAATAGAATAATCCCTAATAATATATTATTCCACAAATCCAACCAAACCTCACTAATAAGGAAGGAAGATTATCCCAAATAAACTGCTCTTTCTATATCCTTTACCAAATCCGATACCGATAACAAAAAATATCCCATCCAATGGGAACGAATCCTAGTCACCATCCAATTATCAACATCTACTATAAATCAAGGCCACCCCATCTAAGTGGGAAGGTACGCCAATATTACTACACGATACGTAATACATTTGCTCCTCCTCTCTAAATACTCCATCCTTTCTCTCGTGAAGAACCGATTTAGGCATCGGGAGCAAGCACCCGCGAAGCCTCGACCCCCTTCTTCTTGTTTTCACAGTCGATCCTATTTCAAATTTTATCATCCAGTAAGCCCCAATCTAAATCCCATCGCCAATCCAGTCCTATTTAACAACCCCATACGCCCACTTAGTTCGGCTGAATAAAAAGCATCATATATATATATATATATATATATAGGCAATTATCATTTGTGTGATACTGGATACACAAAATGGGGAAGGATTTTTGGCACCATATATAGGTCAAAGATACCACTTAATTGAATGGCGGCAAGGTTACCAACCTACAACAACCAAAGAGTACTTCTACATGAAACACTGCAAAGCACAAAATTGCATTAAGAGGAGTTATGGTAGTTTAAAGGCTAGAAGGGCTTTTTTGAGTGAAAAGTCATTTTACTTTGTTAAGACTCAATGTAGAATAATATATGCTTGTTGAATTCTCCATAATTTCATTAGATTTGAAATGACAATTGATCCAATAGAGAGTGAGGTTGGTTTCCTTGAGTCAAACGCAAGGGAAAATGATGATGATGATAATTTGATCAGGCATTATAAGACTAATATTTCTTGGACTGAATGGAGGGACAAGCTTGCAAATGAGATGTGTTCATCATTTATAGTCATCAATCAATTGATTGGATTGGATTGATTTGTTTATTTATTTTATTTCGTTTTTGTGAAGAATATGTTGTATTTGGATGTATTGGAATATCAGATGAACAATGCTTCTTGTTTTTTCATTTGAATAATTTTATTAAATTTTTTTGTATTCGATATTGTCGTATTTGGTTTTCTAAATGTTAATTTGATTATCATTATTGTAGAAATTTGTTTTCGTTTCCTTTGCATTAAATTGTTCGATGTCATTTTGTACCTAAATGGATGAAAGAACTAAAATTGACCAAGAGTGGCAAAGAATACTTATGCCAACGAGCACCAATGGACAAAAAGCTGAGGATAAGCCAGATTAGTTGATCGGGAGATTGTCGAGTTGACCAAGGACCTCATCTTGTATGGCGAGAATGGTTTTTGTGGATCGGTTACTCAGAACATTTGGGGAGAAACTCATGGTTTAAAAAAATGACATCAAGCAATTTGAAAGCCACTCCTCATATTGAGTCAAGGTACAAGCTATTGAAGAGGCAATTCCACGTTCTCAACAAAATGTTGAATCATAGAAGTGGATTTGGGTGGAACGATATTGAGAAGTGCATTACTAAGACGAAGGATGTCTTCGATGATTGGGTGAAGGTTAAGTCTATTAAACTTACAAAATTGAATTTTTTTTTCCCACACTGATTGCATTTTTTGGTTTTCCAAACTAACTGCCTTTTTTTTTTTTCAAATTGTCTTTTTCTAATTTAAATATCCAATTATAATTGGTTCGAGGAAAATAGTTCCCAACCTTGATGACTTGGATGCTTGTGTAAATGGGAAAAGACCATGTGCAACAGGTTGGTGCAAAACCCCAACTAATACTATAGAAGAAATTAATTTATGTAATGAGGAGATTGACGATTTGAGTATGTAGTAGATGAAACACGTATAAGTCGAGGATAAGAAGACGTAAGAACTGTAAGAGGAAACAAAAAAGTTTGATATGGATACCCTAGATGCCTCTCTCGTTTGTTAACCACGTAAGAAACAAGCCTACCAAAGAAGAAGAGGGAATGATGATGTTTTGAGTGACTTAGTGAGAAATCCATGAGTATGTTAGCTTTAATTTTGAAGTGGAGGCTAATGAGGAAATCAAGGGAATTTTTACCTATTTCAAGAAACAAACTGAGAGTAGTGATAGAAGAATGAGGATATCTAATGAGATAATGGAACTACCTAGCTATTCTAGGCAAGAAATCACAAAGCAGCGTGACGCCCAAACCCGGTGTGGGTCCGTTGACAACCCGTCAACTCGCGTAATAATCGTGAATGCCTGCAACCCGACACCAGCTCTCACGAAAAATCGGCGTAGCCCTTGTACGGAGCTTTACCCAAGGTACAACCTGTCCTAACAAGTTTACAATGACCACACAGGTCCATATGCGAAAGTAAAATAATGGCCACTGGCCCCTCGCATCACTCACAAAATATATCACAACCAAATATATTACATGGTTCAAGAGTTTTATATTATTTAATTCAACATATATTAAAATTTACAATTTAATACATGTTATACAAAATAAAATGCCAGCTTCACAACTCAAGTTTCTTTCTAAACGCGACCTCTAGTGAGAGTCATTCATGCACACTCCTCGCACTGAACAGGATCCTCGACAAGGTGAGCAAGCCCAATAGTGATAATTTCCTACCTGGGTTACTCCTCACCTAAGTGCACATGTTATGGCAAACAATCACATTCAAGAAATTTCATGAACCTACTCGAATGTCTACATGACCAATACCATGTCCCGAGTCCTCACCAACTCCCTCACATATGCCTAAGCCGAATGCGAGTAAAAATATCCAGCTTTCAAAACAACAAAAGCTTTTGTTCTTGAAAACTCACTACCACTTCGTAAAAATAATGGACTACCCGAGGCTAATTCGTCGATAACCTCCGAAACGCTCATGGTCCTCATCCGTTCGACCGTCACGTCCTCCCAGTACCTTCTAAAATTCTTCCGTCAAATTCCTTTCACAAACATTTTCATTTTGCTCTTATTTCATGTCATGCACTCACACCTAATATTCTAGGTTGCCCAGCATATGAAATGGCCATGCCAATTCCAAATAATAATTTATGCTAATACAATTCACATGCATATATTAACATAATTTACTCACATCAATCATGTTATTTAATTTTCACATCAATAACACCAAAATTAGCTCACATGGGCTAATTAGCAAACACAAAAAATTCATTTTGAATCACTCAACATCATAAAAATCACACCGAATTCACGTTTTTGTCTTATCTCATTAACAATTCAAAAATTCCCATCATGTCTCTTTTTAGATTTTTGACAATTTTGGCAATTATCTAGGCCAGCTCCATTTCATCATCTCTAATCTCGCAACAGTAACACAAGAGAACATGTAGTGTGTGACTTTTCACTACATCACATGTCTCTCAAACCGCTTTTACTAAGACCCGACACTCTATGTTCGAAAACGGAAATTCGACCGCCCTAATTCGATGAAATTCGGCGGTAGCTATATTTCATGAGACGATTCCAATGGTGAAGTCCGTTTCATCATCCGAGATCTAGAAAAATCCCGGATTTTTACCAAAAATTATCGTGCTTTACTTCATTTTTTTTAAAATTGGAATTTTCTGCTCCATACAATACTTAAGGAGTACATCCTTAAGATGCACAAGGTCAGCCCTTCTTTACATTGCCAAAGGTATTTTAGAGGGATTATTCGGTGAAGCAACTCGTCATGTCATTCATATAGGGTTGCTTTTGATTTCAAGATGGAAATAATATTTGAATTAGGTTGTTGGAATTTGATTTTTGGTTTGAAATGGAAACGCGAACTTAAATTTCAGATGTGAAAAATGGGAAATTTTTTTGTTTTGGTTAGAAGAATTTGCTTTGTCAGATTCTGCTCAGTATGAGGTGGAACTCATATAGCTTTAAGTCCATTTTTGCATTTATAATTGATGCCTTAATACTTATTTTAATGCAAAATTATGGAATCTTCATCAAAATTACTGTTTTGCAGGAATCAAGATCGTAAGGAAGAAAAATGAAGCAAGAAAAAATGTCAAAAGATCAAGGTATATGATAAAAAGATATGTCGCCATATCATAATTTATGTCACGACAACAAAAGAGAAGAGTCACTGGAAAAATAGCAAAACATTGTTGCAACATTCAAAATCTTGTCGCAACATCCATCTAAAAGGAACGTTAAGTAGAAATGTCACGACAGTGTCACGACTTCCCCAAGCACTGTACCAAGAACTCATTATGTTACATAAATTTATTTGTGTTGCGACACTATTCCAAGTCAAATAGTTGCATTAAGAGTGACATTGCCGCTGACAAATATTGAAGGCACAAGTTTAGAAGACAATGTCGCGACAATCAACATAATGTCACGACAATCTAAATTCAGTATCAAAGGCAAAATCATCAGTGGAGTGACTCGACAACCTCACGACAATACTAAAGACATATATGAGGCGCAACAATGTTGCGACATTGTAACTCTTGTCGCAATAAATCATCCTATGGGCTTGCATTAAAGTCCACAAAATTTTCCTTGAATTACGGCCCAACAATGATTGGATTATAAATAGAAAGAGATAGGGTGCAGAAAAGTATGAAGAACGGAATGTAGAGTTAGAGTTAGAGTAGAGAGCAAATTAGAAGCAGAAAAGTAGAGTATAGAGAATAAAGTTTTGTAAATAGTTTTCTTATTTTTCTTTTTCTTAATTTTTCATTTTTTCATTAGGAATAGTTTTATCTCGAGTTGAGCTAGGAGAGATTATTGAAAATCAAGCTCCATTCACTGTTTGAACTTGTAGTAAAGCAGAAAACATTGTTTGAATTTTTCTTCATCATTTTCTTGATTATGATCATAATTGACTTATTTAAATAACTTGTCATTGTTATGTGTAATCCAGTGATGGTAGGTTAAATCCCTTATGGAAAGCGGTTGGTGATGTGATTATTATGTTTGAAAAGCTTTAACGTGGGTTGTGGTGTTAAATTTTGAATTGACATAATTAGTTTAAATATGTATTTTTCTTTTGTTTGATGTATTAATTCCATTAACCAAACCAAAGGAATTTTTCCAACACCTAATATTCAGGATCCTCTCTAGTGACAGCTGGGGTGTGTTCCTGAGGCTAGGAATAGTGATCCCTTGGTACATGAAATTAATATTTTAAGAGCTTGTCTCATTTTAATCAAAATATTTTGTTTTTGTCAATAGAAATGAATGTATTGGTTAATCTACAAAGTGATGAATTGAGTATGTTGAAGAGAGCTTGTGTTACCCTGGTTTTGGGAGCAAGTTAACTTAAGTCCTAAGAATTGATTGAAGAGTCCTGGTTTTGGAAGTTATCAAAGTCTTAAAGGGAATCAGATCATAAAAGTAGTTTTTTAGACACATGTTGTCCTGGTTTTGGAACCTGGTAGTCTAAATTGTGAAATGTATGGTGGTTGAAGGTTTTAGTCAAGATCGGTACTCAACATACCCTCGATGTCTCAAGATTCAACCCATAACAAATTTGTTTTTATGAACAATGTGCAAGCTAATAGTCACATTATTAATTCCTTTCCAGTGTTTACTCAAATCAGAGAAAGTACTAGTTGTTAAAATCTGGATAGTCTTATTTTAGCATTAAAATATATTTACTCTGTTGAATAGTCAATTCACAATTTAGAAATTCGAGTTCAAATAGTGATATACTTGAGTAGTTTGAGTACTTAATCTATGAAATTTCTTATCGATCCCTGTGGGTATGATATCTGGACTTAAATATCCACTTTACCACTTGTTGACCTGTGCACTTATAGTAAGCAGACCAAGTTCTAATTAAATAATTTAAAATAAGAAGAGTAACAACTTGTATCACAATAAGTTTTTTATGCAGCTGCTGGGAACTTAACAAATCTCTAGTTGCAGTGTTACAAACTTGGGGCATCAATCAATACTCTAAATTGAACTTGCTCAAGTTACAGAATTTATGTGTTTCTTTAGTGTTCTCCGAGATCTTCCTTCGCCCTTTGAATATTTCACATGTAGGACAACAACATGATTGATGTGTTGTTGGAAAGCTCCGCAGATGAGTGTCTTATTATTTATTTAGACTAGTTAACTATTGAATACATTCATTGCTAAATATTATAGAACTACTTTTGATGTTTTGGTGACTACATTTTAGCTAGCCTTTGGTATCTCATCCTTGTGTTTTGGGTGATTCTTTTCATTCAACTACAATCATTTTGCTCATACTAATTAACACACTAATCCATAGCTAGTGTCATACCAAAATTATATGATTAGAGAAAGGGAACTAATCTAGAGGGAATTATGGTATATGATCAGGGAGTTGATATAGTTATAATGACAATACACCAACCATGGCCAATGCTTATAAGAAAAAAATAATTAGAAAGATAGTTGCTCTATGTATATAAGGGCAACTAAGTCAAATGGTTAATTTAGTAATACAATAAAACCTTGAACCAAACAAGTTTATGTTACATTACCTATTGTTCAACCAAACAACCTTAGGTAATGTTTATTTTGTCACATTACCTTGGCAATGTCAGAGAAGGTAATCACATTACCTAAGGCAATGTTTGAAAACCTGAACCAAACACCCCCAAAGAATCACCCATGTCCATCATGTTAAAAATGAAACGCCACACAACCAAACTTAAAACTTCTAACACGGTGGAGTGTTTAATGGCGCCTTTTAATCAAGGCTTGTCTATCAATGACATTTTCTAACAGTAAAGTCATGGTTTAGTTATACAAGTAAATGTCCAAGGTATTTTGGAACAAAAAAAAAAAGGTTCAAGGACAAAGTGGAACATACACGTAAAACTCAAGAGCATTTGTGCATTTTATCCCGTCAAACCCCCTTGTAGACCCCTCATTTTTTGCTATTATGTTTTTCCCACTAAAAACGCGAGACTCGTTTCTTATTTTGAAAAACAATTTCTAGAAAACGGTTTAGAGTGTCACTTAATTTTGTTTTATTTTAAAAGGGAAAACAAAATAAAAAAGAAAAACCCTAAATATGACTCTTGATAAGAAAATGCGGGTCTGGGAAAAATCGAGTCTAGGTCCGAGGGTTAGGTTACTTATCAAGAAGATACAATAGAAGCACAACACCCCTCTAAACCCCTAAAGTTGGGTCTCTACTAAACAAACTAAGAAAAATATTCCTTTAAATCCCAAGCTCATTTATCTGTTATATAAATTAACTCCACAAAATCCTATTTTATAGGAACTATAGAATTAATCACGTGTTTGGAATTTTTGAAAACTAATTTGAAATTGAAGTTTTGAAAATTAGAAGTTCGAAATTTTAGAAATTGAGAATTTTGAATTTGAAAATTTGGGGATTTAAAGGAATTGCGAATTTGAAATTGAAAATTTTGAAGTGAGGACCTAAATTTTGAAAATTGGGATTTGAATTTTAAAAATTAAGGTTTTGAAGTTTGGAAATTAGGAGTTGAGAAATTTGAAAGAAAAATGAATTTTTTTTTAAAATTTTGTAAGGTAATTTTTGAATTTAAAAATTCATTTTTAAAAATATTAAAATGGTAATATAAGTAAAAACAAAAAACAAAAAGTAAGAGTATGTCACAAGTTGGTGGTTGGTAAAGTGCCTAAGATCCTTTATTGACAATATATAGGTCATTGGTTCAAAATCTCATGTTCTTATGTTTAAGATCTTATTTTTGAGGGTGTGTGACATGGCAGTGGGTGACATAGCAATGAGACCAAATGGGTTGGATCTAATGGGTTAGGTATAAGTATATGGGTTGGAATATAATGGGTTGGACCTAAGTGGGCTTAAGTGGGTTAGACCTAATGGATTAGGTCTAAGTAAGTGTGTTAGAATATAATGGATTGAACCTAATTGGTTGAGTCTAAGTAGATGGGTTGGAATATCATGAGTTGGGCCTAATTGGGCTTAAGTGGGTAATACCTAATGGGCCTAAAAGGTTGTTTAAAGGGCTGGTCAAATGGGCTAAGGAGTTGATCAACATGCCTTTAGGTGGACAGGCCTTTAAAAAAAAAGGCCTAAAGGATTAGCTAGAAGGTATTTTAGGGTCTAAACCTAGCTTTTATCTTTAATTGTATTAACAATAACAATCACTTCCATGGTTTTGCTCTTATATAACTCCAAAGAAATCCACATAGTAGAGCATAAGAAAACCGTCATCAACCATAAAAAATCAACAAACAAATGCCAAACTTCCCCATGAATCAGTTTAAGAAAACAGTGTTCGGGATAGATTGAGAGTTTTTGATGGAAATAATTTGTTTGAAAAAAAAAATTATTAAATTAGTTTGGAAACCAAAATAATTACCAAAGTAGTTCGTAATGCCTTGGAATTCATAAAACTGCCAAAAGCCGTCGATCATAACAACGACAATTGCCCTTAAAAATTGCCAAATGCCACTCTCATGGACAGCGAGATTGGAAATGAAATTCTTAATTGATGCTGTTCATGACAGCGGCAATTGTGCATAATTCAAAATTTCAAATTTGGTTCCATTAGTTTATATTTGATATCGGCTGTAGAAATTTGGTTTAATAACCTATATAAATTTTATACATATTTTGAGTACTAGATATAATAAATTGGGTATAATTTTCTCAACTAGATAACTAAGTATTTGATGTAATATTAACTGATGAACGATTACATAGCGACACGAAGATGGCGAGGTCATAGGAAAGCCACATGATGGATTATTTAATATTTATTTCTAATTTTGTAAAGATGATTGATAAATATCCATAATAATATTTCTAAAATCTTTAGAGAAATTTGATAACTAAAATTTTGAATTTATAATATTAATACATTTTTCAAATATATAATAATTCGCGATTGTATTTGTTTCTAATACTCAGTAATTGAGTTGAATTTGTTGATAATAGATCAGATGAAATTTATTTCTAATAAGTATTTGTTTAAAAATTAGACTATTTTGTAATTATTCTCCATATTTAAGTTTTTAATTTAAAATAAAAATAAAAATGAATTAGAATATCTTTGAGGTTAAAGTAGCCCATGAAGGAAGAAGGAAACATCGATGGATTTTCTTGGAAGCCTCGCCATGAATCATGATCTAGTCTCGGTAAAAATCAGGCTAAAAATTGGAGTTTAGAGTAGAAATACTTCTTGATCATTCCTTGCATATCATAGAAACTAAAAACATCCAGAAGTTAAAAATCGTCGATTGATTCTCATTTGATTTGATTAGTCAGCTTATCCTTGTATTGGTTTCATTAACATTTTTAGTAATCACATTTTAAAAAAAAAAAAAGCCTCGTTTTTCTTTTGAAAATGGACTAGTCATTATGCATTTGATAAA